>VZTG01010154.1:1300255-1352500 GCA_013397845.1 Melanocharis versteri
CCCCGCTCCCGCCCCGCTCCCGCTCCCGCTCCGCTCCCGCTCCCGCTCCGCGCCCCGCTCCCGCCCCGCTCCCGCCCCGCTCCCGCTCCGCTCCCGCACTCGCGGCGGCTCATGCGCGGTGCCAGCGCCACCGCCGGGGCCGCCCGGGCTCGCACACACCGGGAAGGTGGATTTGTTCTCCCTGTTCTAGGTTTAATAATCTGAAAGCTCCTGCTCATTCCCGAACCGCATCTTCCCGGCAAACGCACGCACACGGAGCGGGGGGATCCCCAGGGATCCCCAGGGGGGGAGAGGCGTCACTGCCGAATGTTCAGCGTTAGCGTCTTGATCAAAAATGCCGTTTGGGTCCTTCTGCTTCATTCCCCCCCTCCAAAATCTGGTTTGATTTTGCTCTCCCCTCGTCTAGCTTCTCACCCATTAAAAACACAGAAAAACATTACTTTTTCAGCTCTGCTTTCTCCAGACAGATTTGGCTCCCTCCAAAGCCTCTGTGATTAAACACACAGTAAATAGTAGTCAGACCAAAACTCTCTAAGCCTGTGACTTTTTTTGGTGCCAATAAATCCCACTGCACCTTCTCTTCAGCTGCCCTCAATTTCCTTGACTCTCTTAAGGCTGTCATGTACATCTGGACCTCGCTCCCACTTCCATTGCAATATTTTCATTCTCTTTAACATTCCCCTCTGGAAAGCTGCAGATCATTAAATCTACATGTTTTCTGAGATCTTTAGAGCAATTTAAGGATTTGATCACTTTTTTTCCCCCCCCTTTGGAAATCCCCAGCCTGAAAAAAATCACCTTCAAAATGTCAAAAATATTGATGTTTAAGTTTTAATTTCTTGTCAAAGAAAAAAACTAAAATAATAAGAATATTCTAATACAGTTTTAATTTGGGGGGGAGGGGGGGGAAGGAATAATTTATCTTGAGACATATAAACCAACGTGACCCTAAAATGCTGAATGCTGTCATTACTATTCTGCAATGCAGAAGTGAAAAACCTTATCTGCTGATATGGAAACAGCAAATCTCCAGCCTGTGTAATGTAATTTGGGTTTTTTGGTATCTTTTTGTTCCAGCAGAAGATCTCTGCCACAGTGTGTCCAGTACATCTGTGTTTTCTCTCATTTGAGCCAGAAGCGCCATGGGGCAGACACAGTCTCTCTTGACATATTTTTCTAAGCAAGTAAGTATTTTATTTTTTTTTTCTTCTGTGGCTCAGAATACAAAGAAGTGTGACATGGCAGATTCTGGTGATTTATCACAGAGGAGTTTAGAGGTAGCAAATAATAAAATTTTATTAAATGGAGACAACCGGGCGGAGCATGCGTGTGTGGTTGGAAGCCTCTCTTTTTCTCTGCTCACCAGATCATCACTCTACACAGCCGCTGGGAGAATGAAAGCTTTTGAAATAAACAAAGTGCTGCTGTCAAAAGCAGAATAGTCTAAAGTGCAGAAATTAGAAGAGTAAATGGATCTAGGACTACCACGGGGATAGGAAGGAGACAAAATGTGTATCTAGCAGCATTTGGGGTCTAGCCAGACGTGTGCTTTGCAGCCGCTGTGCCAGGGACAGGGATTGCTGTCCCCTGTTCTTTGCTGCCCCTACCGATCTGCCGGCGAAGCGGGTCACCCGAGCCCTCCCCGGCTTATTTCACTTCCAGGGAGGCCAGGTTACTTCAGATAAACCGTAAGTCGTTGCTAATCTAGTGCATTTTGAAGAAGTAGGTTAGAGGAAGCTTGTATGAGCAGCGCTACTAGCAGAGTCAAAGGGATTTGGGATTCCTGATAACCACCCAGAGACAGGCTGCGGTCACTAATATCTTCCACCAGCACAGCTGAAGCTGGAAGAACACATCTGTTCACCTCCTGAAGAGGACTAGATTTCTGGTCTGCTAATCTCATTTTCCACTTCATATTCAGTCAAAATAGCCCCTCAATGGCTAGAGATTCCTCTGTGCTCGGTTCCTTCAGCAGTATTAATTTGGCAAAAGTAAATGAAAAGTGAATGTTAGCATTTGGAGCCTGATCAAAATAGGGTGTACAAACAGCATAAAGGTACATAGCCCTGCTGAATCTCATCCTTTGCTGCTCTTAATACTCTGAGTTCTTAAATCAGGCAGCTCCATGCAGCTTTAATTTAGTCAAGGGCCAAGCAGCTATGAATTAAGGAGCCATAGGGCTGAGCTTCCAGCAATCTGTTCTCTCCCAAATGTCCAATTAGAAGAGATAACACATTCAGAGATAAATTCCTGGCAAGAGCTGAGGATGAGATTTTGCTTGTATCAACAATGTGGTCAACACTTTGAGAATGATATATGAAAATAATGTAAGACAAAGATCTGAAATGTTTAAACAAGAGATCAGTTATGGGCCTCTCAGAGGTGGTAAAGGTAAATTATTAAAGAATTTATAATTACATTCATGCCTAATTATTAATAAACAAGAATAGCTAACAGATGCTGCAGCAGATTTACATTTCCTAAGGAAACAAGAAGAATTATGGAAGAAAATCGGGATCAGCAAAATGATTAGGTCAGGAAGCCGAAATGCCTGTACATGACAAAAAAGCTTCTGTCAAAACTATTTAGGAGGAAGGAGGAAGCAGTTAAAAAAAAAAAAAAAGCCACCACCTCAAAACAGGAGAGATATTCCTTTTCAAACCTTGGAGGCACTAATAGATTGAAGAAAGCTGACACAACGCCTATGGTGAGAATGTTTCAACAAGTCAACGATGGGGATCAGATCCAAACCAAAATGTTTAATTCTTACTGATGCCAATCAAGTGACTTCACCACATGTTGAACATGAAAACAAATTGATATCTGTTTTCTTAAGTATATGAATACTCCAGATCATTATAATGAGAACTTCATCAGAGAAATATAAAATATATTGCTTAGAAAAGTTAACACTAAAGCAGAGGATGGAAATCATGATGAGTAAACTGGCCAGAAAGCTTGGAAGAAGTAACAGTGGGTCAGCAGGAGCAATCCTATCCCCAGTTGATTTAAGATCTGTGGAGGTACCAGTACAATATTCAGACTGTATGATTTGCAAATAGTGTGACAGAAACTACTGAAGGGATAAAGAATTGGCTTTGATTGTTAAGACAAGAGGTATTTAAAAATGGAGGGGAGAATCATGAAAATCTATTTCAAAATATTATTTCTTATTTATTTATGACCTGGAAAAAAATCCCTGAAGAAATTACCGAAGTTTTCACAGAAACAGCTAAAGAGTTTGACAGATAAAGATGTAAAGTGATAAACTTGTATGCAGTGGAAAATAAAACCTAGCAATTAATTGCTGGGAAAAAGAATATTGTGGCAACATTAAAGAAAAACACTTATTTAACATGAATTTTGAAACTAACAAATATAAAAAGAAAAGAAATGGAGTACAACTGAACTTCAAGTTCAGGATTCTTTTTCCAATGAAGAAAAACATAAAACACTCAAATACCCTTAAGCAGAACCAGGGTAGCCTGACAAAAATGGCACATCATTGTTACTGTGCAGTGTTCAGGAAGACAAGATCAGCACCTGTCCCTGCCCTTCCTTAAAAAATATATTACAAGGCTACATTTACATAAAGACCATTTGGCATTGGAATTTCATCAACAAGAGCACAGAAGTCACTTCCTTGTTCCTCAGAGGAGACTGGCCAGGGTAGAACCAGTGAAAGGCACTGGGTATTGCCAGGTTTTAATCATGGTTCTATCACACTCAGATGGTATCAGGTCCTTCATATTCTCTGAGTACAATGTCATGACTTTTCCCAAGACCACTGTCACAGCACATTTAAAGCTTATCTCAGAAGTCTTTGAAGATAATTTCTGTTCAGTTTTCTTCTGATTTAAATACCTGCATTTACCAGATATTGTTTTCTACTCAAAGGTTAAAAAAATTTCCTACTAGGGTATTTTCTTCTTTTAAGTAAAGAAGAAATTACAGTAGGTTTACAGTCAGTGGAAGGCAGTATTTTCATTCCTTATGTATTAAATACTTGTAGAAAAGATTTTCCTCTCAGTATAGAAACAAGTCTGTATATTTAACGTCGATGAAAACTGTTAATCTCAATAGGAACAGTTTGATTTAGACACAGAATACTTTCCATCCCCTAGAATCCATTCAGACCACTTCTTCTGCCTTTGCATGCCAATAACCTATGTCCAACCACAAGATAAAAATCATCCAGTCTCCCATTTGCAAATCTTGAGTCCCACTTCTTCATTTACACCCAAAAATATCCTGCCTGCTGTTTCCTCCCCATCCTTTTGGCAATCGCCATGATTACATGCATGGAAAAACATTATTAGGAAAGTCTAACGGATTTTAATTGTTTGCATTGCAAATGTTTCTCCCTGGTGGAAAAAAAGCTCTAATCATATTGTCTCATTGCTCATTCTTTACTCTTCTTCCTGTTGTCTCTATTGCTCTCTCTCCTTCTGTTCATTCTTCTCTCCAACCTGCTTCCCCAAATATACTGCCATGCCATTCTCTTTACTCTTCCTTGCCCTGCAGGGAAGCTCATTGCTCTCCCCTTTCCATCTCTTGGTGATGTCACTTCTTCTCTAACAGAATCTGCAGTAAAATCCATCTCCTCCTCCTTGCTTCCTACAAACCATATGCAAAAGCAGTAGCAGAAATCGGGAGATAGCAAACGACCCCTGCAGGGATCAGGTCTCTGCACATGGCAGGCAAGCACTCAGATGAAAGAACATAGGCTGAAAGCCATTTTGTATTGATAGATCCTGTTTCTAGCAATGAAGCAGAAACTTCAGTAGATTGAAATATTGGTTGTTGTATCAACAGCCTGGCGGTGCCTTGAGGCTTTGCAGAAAATGGAGACCTTGCAATTGTTTGGGTGCTCCACAAACACAAAAAAACAGTTCTCTCTTCAGATACCCCACAGTCTAAACAGATCAAATATGCAAAGAGAGGGAAAACAGGAATATTGAAAGGTCAAAAGATTTGCCCAAGGAAACAGAGTAGGTCTTGTCTGTGATTACTTATTGATGGCGTGTGTATTTATTTTCATTACTTATCCCATGGCCAAGTAGTAATGGAGTAAAAAATCCTTTTTACATGCTTTCAGACTGTTATCTGTGACATCTTTTCATCTAAATACACAAAATATATTTTGCATATTTAATTGGTTAATATTGATAGTCTCATAGTAAACTAGAAAAATCCATTCTATTTTGCCATTGGCATACACCACATTTTTTCTCTAAGTCCCTCCGTTTGTCCCAATGCTAACAAACTTACAGCAAAAGAGATGTCATGAGTTTTGACAGGTTTTTTTCTTTGAAGGACATCACCTAAACAAGTTTTGTGGGTTTGGTGTGGATTTTCGCTTCTGGCACACTCTTAAGAGTGCTCTCTCTCCCTGCATGTCTGATTCAGGTGTGGGTTGGCACACCTGAAAAGGAAAAAGGTGGATTTTCTTTCCCAGGAGAAAGGTAATGCAAGGGTCAGAGATAATGGTTTAACAGTTCTCAGGAGCAGAGAATGTCTACATATGGTTTGTGATTTAAGAACATTTTAATGATTTGAAATATATATGAGAAAAAAGTGCCTTTAGAATGTCTTAAGGATTTTCATTAAAAAATAAAACAAATATTTAGAAACGTCTGGTAACAGCAAAGAAACCTGTTTGATAACTAGTTCCCAATGCAGTTGTAAATTAGAGATGTCAGCAATTATGAAAATGCCTTTTTTCCCACTATATTTTTGGAGTCTAAAAAACTACTATAGGCTTATTTAGGATTGTGGCCTGGCGTGCCATTTTAAACAATAGGCAGTGCCAGTAAATAATGATGTAATTTAGCCTAAAGATGGGCTCACTTTGTTTGCAGAGTATGAGCTGGAAATCTTGAAACAAATTGACTGGTCTCTGCTCAGCTATAAAGTTTTGAGAGATATTAACAGTTCTATTGTTCTAAAAACAGAGGATGTTTTGGGGAAAAATGTAACTCAAAAACAAGTTGTCTGTCAAGAACAGAGCGCTTTCCACACATTTCTTTTGTTATGACAAAAAGCTTATGACACTTGGGTGCAAACAGCAAATATGTTCAACCTGAAGAAATTTAACCTGTAATTTGGTCATCTGTAAGGGGCAGATATAACACCAGCATTTTCTTCCTAAAAACCGCAAGTTCATTTCCTAGGCACTGAGAAACATACTCAGAGTCAGCTGCTGTGTAATCATAACACTGAGACACAGATTTCCAAAGAATTTGCAGGTACTTGGACACTTAGAGAAACTCACCAAAATGCCAAAATACTCACTGCCACAGGCTGAAAAGAGGAGTTGTCTCTTGTCTGCTTGGACAATTTTGTAAACCTCACCAGTCATCTTTCTGTAGTTCTGAATATCTAAGTGTCTCCAGCCATCCAACCTTACCCAACTAAATCTGCTTTTGTAACCATGAGAAGTGCCTGACGTTTGTGTCTGACCACAACTATTCCAACTACTCAGCTTCCCTGGGCTTCTGCATGTCAGATAAAACACACAAATTCCACCAAAGCCCATTCTGCCACCACCATTTGACAGACTGTTGTGCAGAATCCATTTCTTATCCATTATCGTTTGAGACACATTTATTAACATAAGCATAAATTTCTTGAGACGTGGAAACAAATATAACCAATATTGACTAGATTATTGTGCTTAATTAAATTTATCTTTACTAATAAAATAGGGGGAAAGTATGCATGGTTAATACTGCAATTTTTAAGTTTTAAGAAGAAAGGATTATTTTCCTCTGACTAGCTGTAAGATACCAGGGAAAATTTATCTTGTGTATTATCTAATAGGCCTTCCAGAACTAAAGACCACAGGAGGTAAGGCTAACAAAATTAATATGCAAAGAAGTTCAGCACTAGGGACCCATAATTTTCTTGCAAATGGTTTCACTTTAAGGATGAAACAACACAAGACAATACCAATTTCTTTCTTTTTTTTGCAAATAGATGATGCTTTAAAAAAATTAACACATGACAGCAGGTGGGAAGAAACTAGAGAAGTGGATATTCAAAGTGGAGAGTGACTACAAATTTGATTTGCTTAACATTTTACTAACTGATTTGAATTCACTGATATGTTAAAACAATGTCAGGAGATATATTTAATTAAAACAAGATTGGTTGTTGTTCAGACATGAAGTAAACCTTTAGTATACCTAGTGAATTATTAAAGAGAATGAAAAATAATCTGACCTTCAGAAAGCAGAACCATAAATAATAAGGACCGAGGAGATTCTACTTGGCCACATTTGAAAATTATGTTCAGTTTTTGCTTGCATTAAATAATAACTGTAATAGTAACCATTACAAAATACATTATTAATTAGAGGTTTTTAATAGCAAAGGAGTGCTTTTATTGTAGTAATAGATTTATATCACATCTGTATATGCAAGACTATTATGAAATATCATGAGAGAAAGTTAAACCACTCTCTCTTTTATGTATGGAATTAACTTGGGCATTTAATGTTCTGTTCATCTGCTTTGTGAGATGTCAGCAATATCCAGGTATTGTTTCTTGTAGTAAAGAGCTCATTGTGATTAGATTTCAAAAATATATGGCTGCACCCCAGGAAATGGTTCAATCTAATAGTACTCCCATCAATTCAAAATAGGTGAGTGTCAGACAAGCTTTGAAGGTAACAAATCAGTGCAGCATAATTCAGAATTTTAAAATCCAGACTTTGAAAAGGGAGAAAGGTTACATATCTTGGCCTAAGCATATCAAAATTTGATGTTTATGTATGTCAAATGTAGTATATTATGGCAATAAAACATACTGACAAAAATACTCTCTTTGAAATGAATCCTCATTTAGAACTGAGCGATATTCCATCAAGGGACATCTTGTTTTAACAAGAACATTGTAACATGTACTGCAGGACATTAGTTTAAAATATATTTTCTATATTTTATCATCCTTTCACACAAGAAAAGCTCAGCCTTTAAAAGTTCAATTCACCTTTGAAAGATATGAGGAAGTAACTCCGGATAAGCGTTGAAGAAATTTTTTACCTCTAACTTTTGTAAGTCAAAAATGCTCTCTAACATACCATGTAAAAAAATTTATAAATACAGTGTCCATATTCTGAATAACAATTCAACCTGTAATTCAGTAGGTGTAATTATTTGGGTAAATTCTGACTATCGTGATTCTTCATATTTGTAAGGATGTACATGTTTGTAGACCTGGGATCAAAGACTGCTGTAAGTATGGTTTCCTTAGAATAAAATTTTAAAAATAAATTAAAAGCAGTGGGGAAGACAGAAAATTACCAATATCAAAATGTAAAACAATCCCATACAAAGCTTTAGTTGGCACACAAAAGTTTTTGTATTTCTGCAAAATTCTCCAAGACTTAAATTCCTAATGCTTTTTTGCTAAAACCAGTGGGAAGGTGATGAAGATGCAATTCAGCATAAGGATATGAAAAACACACTATTTTATAAGAGAAAAATTAGATGAGTAGGTCCCTCTGGTTCAAAACCATACACAAAGAGATCCCTGCATGCAGACGCGTGAACTTCCATTGATTTTGCTGAGGACATATCATTTAGTAAGAAATCTGATCAGTTTCATACCGTTTTATTGATAAGACCATTATTATACCATCTTTATGTAAAACAATTTCCTGAAATCAGTGTGTGGGTAACGTTCCTTGAACAAGAATCCCCATTCAAAGGAAGAGAGCCACATAGGGAAGAAGCTACATGTGTGTAAGGGTTTCCAGGACTGTCCTGTGCTTTGATGTGTCCCATTCCTGAATTTTTTTGCTCATTTTAAATCTTTTCAAAAAATAAGTCTGTTATATAAATCTGAAAAGTTATATAAATAGGATTTGGTGTGGTGATTATCAATTCTTAGGGATGGTTATATTTAATTCAGATACCTAATTTAAGGCTTTGATCCTCAGGCCATAATAACAATAGCAACTAAAGTAAAATGCATTATTTATAAATTTATACTATTGTAAATTCAGATACTTCTAAAAGACTAAAAAAATCAAGCCCCATTTGTTCAATATAAAAAGGCTTTGAAATGTAATCTCTGTGGGTTGATTGATGTATTACATAATGTCTTTTTTTTTGCGTTCTCTGTACAAACATGTTAAACATGCTTGATAGTTTTCTGAGTACACATAATTTCTTCCATTTCCCTTTGCGCCCAATCTATTATCTTTTACAGTATTTAATAAATTAATGTAGGCAATCTAAAATTGAATTACTTTATCCATAATCAAATTAATTATATGTCAACATTTTCCAAGGCCATAAAATATGAATATCTAATAATATTAATGTTTGCATTATGCTGTAATAGTTATAAAATCTTTTTCTTTAAGGGACAGTAAGAAGATAATAGAGACTGTCAAAATTAAATACAATATCAGAGCTATTTCTTTTTATTAGGCTTCTTTAATCTCTATAAATCATATCTTTATAGTCAGCAATGGGAATAAAGTTGGATGGTTAGAGGAGGTTTTGTTAGCCAAATAAAATTATGTTTCTTCTCAAATTGTTCTTGTAAGATGAAAAAAAAGGAGCTCCTAAAGCTTGTACTCTTGGGTTATTTCATTTAAAGGGTTATTGATCCCTCACATAAATAAAATCAGACACTTTCAGGTGTTTCTGTGACCCCTCAGTGCAGACTGGCAGCACGCTTCAGGTCACAACAGCTGTACACAACATTCCTGCATGGAATTCCCTCTGTCCCCACACAACAGGAACAGTCAAAATTTCTTTTGCTCAGTAACACAACAGAGTTTATTGGCTTGATTATACAGTGTGCTGGTCACCTTTGACACCTAATCCATACTTTTCCTGCAGTGGCTGACTGCTGAGCATCCAAGGAAAGGGTCTCTGTCTTTCAGGACTCCCACAGCACCCCCTGAAAGCTGGATGCCCATGACTGGGCAGCATATTTACACGGGCTCTTCCTTCCCAGGCAGCTCCTGAGCCACGAGTTTTCCAGAAAGGGTAGTAGCAAGAACAATTTTGCTGTTTCACCCAGAATCCGGACAGGTTTGTAATTAACATCCCAGCTCCCCACTGAACCTGCAGCAGCAGGCTGAACATCCTTGCCCTCTCCTAGTCTGGTTAAAATCTAGCACCTCATGGATCAGCCCTTTCAAAAAGCCTGGGGAGTGTTTTCTCAGACTCTTCTGCAAGAACCGATGGTCCAAATAAATCACAAGCCTAAACCTTGGAATAACTAAAGCCTAAAAGCCCTGGTCATCTCAACCTACTGCCAAATTCTAGCTAGAACCCAGTCCTGGAAACCAGGGGAAGAATTCACTTCCTTGTCCTCTGACTCCATCAGTAATGTGACAGTTTTGCTGTAAAATTAGAGCAGAAGTAGATGGAAAAAACCTCTGAGCCACAGCAACAAGACCTTCCCAACAAGACTCCTGCAGCCACAAGGCAGCAAGGGAGTGAGTAGTGATGCTGCTGCAGCAAATGCTCCATCCTTCCAGCTCTTCCCAACACTCACACTGCAACCAGCCAGTCCAGGTGGCAGCTTTCTTGACAAAACATTTCTACTATTGAAGTGGATGTCCCCCAAGAGAGGAAAAATAAATCTTTACCCCTTCTGTTTAAACTCAGTTGTCCCATCTTGATATAACACCTAGGGTGCTCCAATGTGGAACATATAAATATATAACATTAAAGGACCAACTGCGTGCTCATGTGGTTCTGTCTCAGTATTGTCATCTTGGGCAAATATTTGATATTCCACCCTGCTTCTTGGTGGTCTCTGTTCTTTAAGCATCCTTGAAATTAAAAGACCATAAATCATGTTGCAAGGTTTTTTACATCACTGTTCAGAAATAAAAGCATTAGGCCATGCATTATGTTACCTACAGTCCAAGCAAAACAAGCAATTATATTGCCTCCAGATTCTGGAAACATACATAGGAGCCAAAAATCAACAGTGACTACACATTTAAGATGCAAAATAGACTTGTGCCAAATTGAATTTCACTGAATATAAGGTATCTGGGTTTTTTTTATGAGAAAGCAAACTCATAGTTCTGTGGAATATGTGTGGAACACAGAGTTTCAGCCTGATTTTTACATTTAACAAATGTGATGTGTATCGCTTAAATTAATACCAATCTGAGGCTAAACCTGCTTTACAGTTATTGTAGTGCAATTTTCCCTATCAAGAAATGCTGCGGACTTACTGTTTACCTTTCAGTTGATTTTATTTGCCAGATTATATACAAAATGGTCCCATGGGCTTGCTGAATATATGGGTGCTAACAATGAAAAATGTGCATAGTTTTAATACCAACTTTGTAAATTGCCTTAATAATAGCTTGTATAATGTAATAGTATTTTCAACCAGTACTTTTAATTTCTAGCTCATAAAGTCTTTTCATTGAACCCCAAGGGTGTAGCTATAAAAGTAAGATTTAATTTTGTATATAATGTGGCCTAAATTAGTTTTAAAGCAATAGGAGAAACATGCAGCTCAAAGAGATAAGACTGAAATTATTATAACTCGGTGAAATTTCCTATAGCAAAATTAATCATTATTTCCATTTTTACATAATTTGACATAAAAATATAAGGCTAATGTAGATCTAATCAAGGTATGTATTTTAAATCACTTTACCATAAATTAGAGAGGCCATAAAAAGTGTTGCAAACCGTATGACAGCAAATGATTTGAAGATACTTGCAAAGTTGACTATTTCTTTGGTGAAATGAGTAAATAAATAAATGCTGCTCCAAAGTAACAAATGGTATATTTATGTTCATAACTTTGACTAAAACTGGAAGTTCACACCCAGAAACAGACAGCACCCTCTCATGGCTTGTCATGCTTGTCAACTGTCTATGATATTTGGTCATTTTCCCTAAAAGTGCGTTTCCTGAAATCATGTGATCATGCAAAACCTCAGTTTCTCATTTTCTAACCTTCCCAACTGCAGAGAAAATCTAGCAAGCATGAATGATAAAGCAGATGAAAGGAAAGGAGACAGCACATAAAAAAGACCAAACATTATTTTCACAGACTTTCTTTTTTAATTTATTTATTTATTCTGCTCATCTTTGTTCAGGTTCTTGACACATTCATGGCTGCTTGGGCTTGGCAAATGTACTCTTTTGACCATTTTGAACACATGAAAAAAATCTTAAGGGCCATCAGACTTGTATAAAATCATTTATTCTATAAGAAAATAATTGTGTTTAACTAGGATTTATTTTAAGTACATTACATAAAGCAGGGCCCAAAAATTTTCCTGCCATGTTGGCTGTGACTGCTTTTCTTTAGAAGACATCTTCCAATACTTGATGCTTTCTATGTGGATAGCTGCTTTGGCCTTGAAACATGGATTGCAGCTGTCTTTGCATTAAATCTGACATGATATCAAATCAGACAGGGTATAGGAGAATGAGAAAGAGAATATTTGTGATGGCATCAGAAGATTTAGGTTATTCCCAGTATCTGGAATACTATTTAGAATGCTTTCTATTAAAGATTATACCACTAACATGTTATATGAAGGTCTCTCAGGTCTGTGCTACTAATATCTTTACACTTTGATTTTACTTGCAAGACCAGCAAGGTTTGGTGGGGTTTTTAATACTCTGAAAGGTTCCGAAAAAGAAAACAAACAAACAAACAAAAAAAAGTGGTGTCTGCTTCATCAAAACCATCAATGAAGCGCAGGAAGGAGGGACGGTCAGAGCACGGTCAGAGCACTGCCCCAGCGTGCTCCAGTGCTGTGGTACCCAGGCACGTTTTGGATCCATCAGGAGACTGCACTTTGGAAAACTTTGCCCACAGAATCCTGTGAGTTCCTGATGTTGGCCCAAGGCTCTTAGAGTAAAAACTTCTCCAGGTTTCGGTATGAACAGGCTCAGCCTCATCAAGAGTGGCTTTGTGGAATATTCTCTGTCAATGCTTCTTTTTTTAAGTTTATTTCATCCTTGTAAGCCTTATTGATTTTTACAGCTGCTGGTGGTCTGACCCCAGGAATTGAATAATACAGCTCCTGCAACACCTTCTACTCCCAAAGTTTCAGATCCTGTATCTTTTGAATAGCTAAATAGGCTCATTAACTGTGTTTCTGAAGCCTTGCAACATATTTACTACAAACAAAAATAAAGATCTGTATCAAGCAATCTAAGTAATTATGTGCATTAATTATACACGCACATATATATATTTATATACACATGCAGGGGGAGATGGTGCATCAGCAGTGTATTCCAGTGGTGTTCCTGCCATCCCAGCCCATCGTTTGCCCACTGATGGGGGCGTGGGGTGCAGACACGGGGCCAGTGCCTGCGTGGCACAGGACATCACGTCACTGTCCCCACACTCATGAATCCACCCTTGCCACACGTCACAGCGCTCACCTCGGGTGGCTGCAGAGCCCAGGAGGATATTCTGAGCACAGAAAATGTTAAAGATCAGAGAGTCAAGTAAAGAGTGAACAAAATGCCAATAAGAAACGCTTAGGAAAATCATAGACTGGAAAAGCCCTCAAAGGTCAAGTCCAGCCACTAAACTAACACTGCCAGGGCCACCCCTGGAACATGTCCCAGAACACCACATCTACTCTGTGCTTTGAAAACTTCCAGGGATAGCCATTCCACCACTTCCCTGGGCAGCCTGTTCCAATGCTAGACCATCCATTCAGTGAATAAACTTTTCCTAATATCCAATCTTGTTTTAAAAAGTGTCGTCTAACTGGAAGTTAAGCTTATCCATGCCTTAATTAATTATTTCAATAGGAGTGTATGATTGGCTGAGGACAGACCTTAAAAATTACTGCGTATTTTTAACACCAGCATGGAAATATACCATGTTAAAACATTACCCAACTTTCGTCCTCATCTCTTTCCCTAAGATATTTTTAGTAAAATCGTTCCAAAGCCAAGCTAAAGGTGTGTTCAGGTGGAAATCCAGGGGCTGACTTGCTATCAAGGGACTGGTGTCAGTGCCCCAGGTTCTGCTCTGAGTGCAATGTCCCAGCAGAGCAGCAGGATGCAAAGTGAAAAGTTGCTGTCCTAACATCAGCCACATGTCCCCACAGCAGCACTGCAAAGGACTGACTGTGAGCTACCAACAAAAAGACTCAACACTGCATTAATTTGCATCTGAATAAACATTTTTGTGGTACATTCGTACTTTTTACAGGAAAGGTACTTTACTCAGTCACTGGGTTGATTGTTTTGTTTTGTTTTACTGAATTTGGCTGAGGAAATGATGGTTATGGCTGAATCACCAGTAGAAGGCAACTCAGGAGGGCAACCACAAATTGAAAGACTGAGGATTTCTCGTTTGCTTGTGGTGGCATTGCTGGCAGTAAGCAAACACCCAGGAACGGAGCACAGCCCTGTGCTGCTCTGTTAGAGAGGTGGGTTATCCCAGGCATTTTCCAAGTGGCTGAGATGAGCTGGCACTCGAAAAAGAACTCATAAACCATCGCAAACAGGTTTTGAAATGCTACAGATTTGCTTTGAAATTAGTAAGAGCTTTTTTATTACTTGTTTTCTACTTCAGTGAAGATACTATTTTGTCGTATTCAACAGAAAACAATAATCTTGGAAGTCCTTGGAAACTTTTTCAGTTTTCCCTTTCTCATCTGTAAAACTTTCAGTTATACAGTCTGGAGATGGAAAGAGTATCTTACTATGAAGGGTGATCAATTACAAATGATAAACAGCAAGTAGCAAAGTGCTGAAAACACAGGCATTATGATCAGCCTGCAAACATCCTTTGTGCTCAGCGTTTCACCAAAGTGCTCATTGAGCAATCATGAATAATGAACACAATAGTAAAGAAAAAAAAACAACACAACTTTATTCAGTTAAAAATTGGAAAGGAAAAAGTCAAATAAATTATTCCATATGATCAGTTTTCCCCTCCAGTTACTGCTTTATCCTCCTCTACACAGCGAGAACCGCCAGGACCTGCTTGCTTTTTTCCTGAAGTTTTTTTTTTTTTTTGAAATCTCTTACAGGAGCCTCTCCCTCTCTGGCTGCACTCTCAATCCGTCTCATGGAAAATATTTGGTGGACTGCAACCAAGTTCCCCTTTACATGCAAGTGCTCTAACCCCACTGAACAAGAGTGCCTGTTTTTCAAAATAGAGAATAAGTTGCCCTATTTTCATCCAAACTAGATTTATATCAATGCCCAGATTTAAGGCAGAGATTCCTGGCTGCTCCCTCATGGGAAATAAGATGAAAAGAAAGAGTTAAAAATGCAGTGCTTTGGACAAAATACATGCATTTGTTCAAGGAAAAAAGTTATAACAAGAAGATATGCACGCCTGATGATGAATGAAAGCCTGTTTGTACCTAATGTATCGAAGAAATTGTTCAAGAGCAGTTAATTTTGCCATTTCAATGTCTTTATGAGTTATCTGCCACAGAAGTACTTGTTTTAAAAGATGAGTTGCCTGGCAACCACTTTAACATAGACCAGCTGACTTTTCTGAACTTTGGGAAATGTTTTATTCATCAGCTGGTATTCTTTGCTCACTTCCCTTCATTTTCAAATTCCCTTTTTCTGATTGTTTACATGCTTTTTACATTCTGCAGAGCAGCTTCATGGTCTATCCACTACCATGCAATAATGGACACCAGTTTTTTGCATAATTTGCACCAGTTTTTGCATAAAATCACTTTGAAAAAGCAACAGGCATTTATATTACTTTTTTTATTGCATACATACTCAACTCATCATGAGACTTGACCCCAGCAAGCCTTAGAATGACAGAATGTTTGGAAGAGTTGTATTAATTTTCTCTATTCATTAACTAAAAAATCAATACCAGAGACATTACTTTCCTTCATGAATTGCCCACAGAGCTGTTGATACCAGTCTATGGATAGCGAATTAAGATGCTGGTAGATAAAGAGATAGAAAGACAAGAACTGTTTTGGATTACACCACTTGGAAAAGTCACAAGAAATCGGGAGGGGGGGAAAGGAAACATACAGAAGAGAAGTTCTTGCCAATAATGAAATAGTTCCCAAGGGAAATAACAGACATCTCTCATTCTGAGACTTTTCCTCCATAATTTGTATGGCAATACAGAACCTGAACAGACCAAAAGAAAGACACTGACATTTTGACCCACCTAGCTTTTTGAAGCCTTCATTATCAAACACAGTTTGATAAAGGCACCCTCATGTGTTGGTTTAATTCTCTGTGTGGAGAAAATGTTGTTTGATCTCCAGCTAAGGGGCTGCAGCTCTTGAAGTGCTCACGTGGAGTGGCATACCTTAAGGCCCTGACCCGAGGAGCCAGTGCAGGGGGTGTTGTTCTGGATAACAGTTTAGAATATGTTAATGATGCCCTGAAAGGGGGTTGCAGTACTCACACACTCCAAACCTGAGGTAAGATAGTTTTCCTATTTTGAAGCAGCAGCAGATTCACACACAGTTCACTTTTAATGAGCTCTCTTGTTTAGGAAGTTGCTCTTGTTTACACATCCATGTACTGTGTGTTAAAGGTGCAACAAAAAAAGCACTTCCAAAAAGTTAAGCAAATGAAAAACAGGCAAATACAAGCATTATGCCTGGCCTTTGGCATTGCACATGTGTTCTGGTAGTTTAACTTCCTATTTTTCCTCTGGTTCTGACTTACTGCTTTCAAAGTAAGTTAGCAGAAATTGTTTACTCTTTAAGAAGAAAACGATTATAAGCCAGTAGAACTGCCCAAAGGTTCTCCTTATAAGGCCATTAAGCAGTGAGCAGTGGCCTCTGAGGAGGGTTTGAGTGGGGCACAGCGTGCACATGCCCTGAGCAGGACCAGCCCTGGCGCTGGGGGAGGCAGCAGTCCTCGTCATTTGTGTCACCGCTCACTGAATTCAAGTGCCCAGACAAACGTAATGCCATTACCTCCTAAACTTCAGATGCTTGCCTGTGCTGGTCCAGTGGGCCTTTTTTCCTCTCCCAGTCTTAGCATGCAGGGTGGCTACAAGCACTCGCTGTGAGCAGCAGTCCTCTAAAAGAGTCCTTTAAACAGAACGATTTTAGGAACTTTTCTTCTATTGCACCTTGCTTAGGGTGGCTGCACTGACTGAGGATTTCACCTTGTTTGTTCTCTCTTTTAGGAGACCTTTAAACTATTCATGGTCTCTCTGTAGAACTGTAATAAGGATAACATCTTTTCAAAAATAGGAGTGAAAACATTATCTTATAAAAGTATGACTGATTTATTCAAGTCATTAGCAAAATTCTCATTGAATTGAGTGGAATCTGCACTTCACTACAGGACTTCATCAGAAACAGGTTTTCTGGCTCAGAAATACAAAGCCAACTGAAAGCCCAAAGTTGTTTTGTTGCTGCTTTATAGCTATGCTATTCAAAGAAAAATCTCATATTTAAATCTACTACGTCCTGAAGAATTTTACAATTATACCAGCACGTGTAATTTATGTAAATGTGGAACTACAGGCACAGACTGGAGGGTTACTGAAACACCAGAGAGATTTGTGTTCATATATTTCATAAACTCAAAGCAGTACACCCTCATTGTGGTCTTGCAAAAGGAGTCTGGGCTTCAGTCCTCTGGTCCAGGCTCAGGGAAACTCTTTGCATTAATCTCATTCACTCAAGTGTTTTCCTAAATAAGAAGCCATTCCCAGGCACAGGCACAATTCACATCTCGTGTAGCTTTGGCTAGAGTCAGTGGATTAAGTCAAAGCAAGCCCAAAGGCAACTGTGGAAGTGTAATTACAGGCGGAGACCACAAACGAGGAAAATCGTACAGGTACACAGAAATTCAATTCTTCCTTCAACTATCATTTCCAGCTAATGCACACATGTAATTACAAATATATTCATAGTATTTTGTAGTAAGTTTAAATTAAAAATGTTCACTAATTAGTAGATCACTTTATCACTCTGATTTTGGATGCTACTCCCTTCTCAGTGAGCATCTCAACTTCTCTGTATGTCTTCCTTAAGCATACTAGAAAATACGTGTATTTCAGTGGATCTTTAGATCCTATTCCTGCCAATATATTGACACATATACACCCCACCACATTTGTATTAAATTGCCTTCAGTCTCTATCTAGGATGACTGGCAATTACCTTCCACCTGCCTAGGAAAAGGTATGAGATGCTGTTGACATCCAACCTTTTCTTCAAGTGGGAGAAATGTTTTCCTAAAGGAAACCCATGTTGTTTAATGGTCTTCCTATGCCCAAGCATGGCCTGACACAGTTTGGTCTTTACCCCTATAACACATAAAAGGCTTCCCATAACAAAGCACAGAGGTTTGAGGCTCAAGTGAGGCAGGCATTTTTTGAGCAAGCCTAAATACTGCATCTCTCCACAGCTTTCCATTATCACCTAGTCAGTGTAACTGGTGACACAGGGCTCCATGAAGAAAAAATCTTCCTATTTCTATCTCAGTCCTCTGGTTATTTATTAAAATAACCTGTGAGGTTTGGTCTCTTGCCCTCTAGAAAAAGAGTCAGATTTGTCCTATACATTAGTTACATAATGTTGCCCAATAATAAACTGTGCTCAGCTACCAAAAATTCAAGGGGAGCTTTTTTTGCTTCCCTTCAAATATTTTTAATTTTCTTAAGAAAAACACAAGAACCAAAAATTAAGAAAGCTTTAATTTGGAGTAAAAAAATATATAATCAGGAAAAAGTCAAACTTCTTCCCAAATCTTCAGCAACTTATAAATTTTCAAACATACCCAAGGTACTACTAAGATCTCTTGTGTTTCAGGGGATCTCAAAACCTGGGTGCTTTGAAAGAACAATGTTTATAAGAAAAGAAAGCAAGAATTAGGTTATGAAAACATTCTTTTCTCTAGCATTGTGATCTTTTTGTGGAGGAATGTAGGATGGCAACAAAGAGGAGGATTTCAAAGTCCTTATAAATGCCCTATAGGTATTTTGCAAGGGTAGGGCAGACACATCCCCTTTCTCTGCTCACCAAATGCCCACCCTTTCCCCTCTCCTCCTCCTCCTGCCCCATATCATCCCCTGGCTACAGGGCCAGGCTGGAAATATCAGGCAAACAGAGGCACACATTGCTCAAAAGAAACAATGTTCAACGAGTAAAAAGAAAAAGAATATTTTGCTTGGGTATGGTTAAAATGCATCTTTTTTTAAAAATGTTTTTGTTGGCCAACAAGTTGCACAATACTTTCCTGGCATGCTTTATTGATGTATCTATTATTTTATTATTATTACAATTACTGCCTATTATCTGTTATGAATATAGGTACTATATATCGATTCTATATCTACCACGTGCCCTTACATCTTTCTATTCTAAAACTGTCTCTCTGTCCACGGGGGAAGGAGCTGCCACAAGGCCATCTGATCCCAAGTGATTGGATTAGTAGTAACTAACACAGACGGTACCAGTTGGTGGACTCCTTACCCCGCCTGTGCTGCCTGCTCTCCAACCCCAAACACATTTTTAGAAGCCTTAAGGAGACAACAATTAGGTGAGGTAATGGTTATTCTTAGCCTATTATCTCTCACGCAAATGCTGTTCCATAAATAAAACCTGAAGGATCTGTCAACACATGGAACTTGCTCTAACATATCCTGGTGGCTTGAAAATGAAATGGGATCTTCGGATTTGTTTTCAGCTGAGTAAACACGGTGATTTTCAGGGCAGACCTTCTGAGATAGCCTGGGTCAGTAAATACATGCAGATGGTAAAACAAATTGACATAATATTAATTGAGGCACTCACTATCCCTAAGAGTTATTGTTTTGAACTAAAACGGAACTAGTTTTCGAAGGGAAAGGAATTTGTTGCACTGTAACTTGATATTATTACTACAAACTAAATAATTTTTTTTTCATCATTAAGGCTCCTGGTTTTCTTAAATCTGATAGTAATTGATTCCACATTTTCCAAGCTATGTAACAAACAGCTTTTTTATGCATGACTTGTATTCATCTTGGAACATGATATATTTTCAAAGGCATTATGAAATGAAGTGCATAAGCAGTCAGATTTGAATAGAACATATTATACCGTTCAATCAGCTTACTACAGGCCATAGCCTTAAAAATAAAATTATACCAGTACTGCTGGCATTTGTGCTCCAGAGGGAGATGGCTAATTCTTCAATAAAAAGTAGAAGGATTTGCATCTGCCCTGGCTGACAACATAAAAGATCAACGTTTTTCTTATACTTAGGGCAAAACGCTCTCTCTAAAAACCAAGTTAATGCAATATTAAAGCTGCAGAGTTAAGCATATAAAAATGAGGATAGGCACCGTTAACAGTGAACATTCAACCTTAATTCTATCCTTCGGTGTGTTTGTATTAAAGCCTGGTTTGCCATTGTGTGATTACTTCATGAGCAATGTAATTAACAATGTTAAGCAGCAGAAACTGTGGGACAATCATACCAAATCTGATGTTTGAAAAGAAAATTTAAATCATTCTATCGTGTACATGGTATATTCCAAGCTTTCACCTTATTATGGCTTGGGCAGGATTTTTACTTTAATAAGAAATGTAATGTTTTCTATTCTTCACTCACAAAGTTACTTCCAGAGTCTTCTGATATGATAAACAGAATATAATCAGGAAACAGAAGCATAAAAGGAGAAAGATGCACTATATTCTACTGATATGACACAAGTTCTCAATCTTCAGGAAGCAAATGAGTCACTTCAAATACTAGCATTTTATATAAAACAATTTATTCTTAAGAGACCTAGTTCCCAAAAGCTGGAAAGATATTTTTCTTCCAACATAAACCTTTGAATAAATACAATAAGATAATTCTTAATGAGCTACTTGGAAAAACCATCCTATAATCCTTTCACAGTGAAAAGATATTAATGTATTTTCATGCCACAAATTTGAGGCGTAGAAACATTACTAAACCCAAAACACTACTTAATGTTATCTATTAAAAAAAAAAAAGGAACAAATATACTCATCCCGAAAGGTAAATATCTCCCTTGCTAAGATTCTTCCCAATTCTTTCGGAATCCATCTGGCATGACAGTCAAGATTCATCCTCCTACACCTTTTTTGGTCACGTCAGATCCTCCCTCACCCCAGGCCTTGCCTCAATACAGTTTCTACACCTAAGTAATCAAATCAATTGGAAAAAATGTTTTGGCTAAAATCAGTGCCACCTCATATCACAAACAGAATATTATTGGTACAGAGTTTGTTTATACCACTGCTGCTTGCTTTTGTTAAAGCTATACTGTAATAAATATCTCTATAGCTAACACACTTGTGTCCACACCAGGCTGTTACATTGATTTAAACACTGTCTGTTTTCCCAGCAATTTAGCTAAATTATTAAAACAATGACATAAAAAGCAGAGCATAGAGATTTAGATGATAGAAAACAAAAAACACTTTCACCTCTCATTTTCATCATCTTTTGTTTGAATTTAAATCTTGCAGATCGTGTCTAAGCCTATAATCACAAAAAGCAGCCACATTAAAAAAGAAGGGGATTTGGAGGGCTCTGCGGCATTCTCGTCTTTCCTGTAAGAGCTGCAAACACTAGAAACATAAAGTAAAATTATCATTAGTTGCGTAGTGTATGAAAATGTCCTTTTTCAAGAAAATGTTCCACTTTTAGTTTCTTCTCCATTGGTAAAAAAACCCTTGTGAAACTTTTTCTCATTATCTGTGATTTATTTCCTTATTCCTGGACCTGGAGTGTAATAATGGTCCAAATGTAATAGCCTTGACCTTTGCAGCTCTTCTCAGGGAGGTCACGGAGAATTTTGTTTAAGCAAGGATTTCAACCAGAAATAACATGATGCACTTAGATTATATAGGGCTTAATCTACTGGAATGTACATTTCAGCTGTCCCCTGTGCCTAGCCACACAATCAGCACTGCTTTACGAGCAGGGAAACTGAGGCACACTGAGTGAATTACCACTGACTGAAACTGCCAAAGGTGGAATCAGAGGTCAAGTTTTCTGCATCCAATACTCACTTTAACCACAGTCACATCCTTCCTGGCAGCACTGTCCATGTCCTTCCACAACAAGACAGTTATTATTTAAAAATTGAAGCGTGGGAAGGTTTGTGCAGATGAATGCTGGTATTACTGCTCTTCTGTGGTGCTTATTTGAAAATCCCAAGGAATTTTCATCTCATTAGGCAATGCCCAGTAATAAATTTCTTGTCTCCACTCTCCTGCCTGCTTCATCCCATTGTCTCCTTTCCTAATGCACTGCAGATCAGGACTGCCATTTTTGGTACAGCTCTAAATTCAGTTTTCTCTTTCTAATTACAGAAGTTTCAGGCTGTTAAAAGGAAAATAAATACCCTACTTAAAAAGGGGTAAATAAACTGGCGCAAAGTGAGTATTAAGAGCATCCTTATCAGCGAGAAATCCCTTATGTCTTTCCTCCCACCATCTTGTCAAAATCATAAAAAAAGAAACAAAATGGCAACCACTAATATTCAGATTAATAAAGACCCGTATTATTCCCAGCTGTTGACTATAAGTGGCAATCCGTGTGCAGTCTTTGTACCCAATGCGGTTTTCACAATACCCATATTTGTTTCTGCTTCTCAGTCAAGCTCCAAATAGGAACTGGTATGTAGTAGGATCTGTGCAAATAATTTATTGTCTGTCTCACATTTAAGGAACTGCAAAAAGAATGTGAAAAAACAAGGAAGAAGGTTTTTGTCCATTAATCAGGACCTTATAGAGACAAAGAATAGGGTTTTACTTGTTAATAGTGAACAGAGGTCCATGCTTTTAGATTTCATGGCTTTCCATAAGGCACAGGCATTCATATGGCTCTCACATTTTCTGCAAAGTGAAGCTCAAGTTAAGTTTAAGCATTTTTCAAAAGCTGTGAGAAATACCGTTTTCTTCGAAAACGTTCACATTTTCCTCGCTGTGCCATCTTTTTTAAAACCCATTCTACGTTTACATAGCCAAACGCGTATTAAATATTAATATAACACTTTTATTTTGGTTCCTGCTTATTTTCTAGGGGAGCATAACAATAAGTGTTGCGCATTTGCTGCAGCTGGCTACAGTATCTCCAACTACTTTTAAACGGCGTCTTTCAGCTTCGTGGGGCTCCGGCTGATCGGGAAACCAAAAGGAGCGAGCGCTCCTCTGCCCCGTGCGCTCCCAGGGCAGCGGCCGCCCGGCCCCGGGGAGGGTTCCCGCAGCGGGACCGTGCCGGGAAGGGAAGCGGTGCCACCCTCGCGGCCGCTGTCCCTGTGTCCCCACGCCACGGGCAGCGGGGGAGGCTCCGAGCGGCCGTGGGAGCGGGGCCGGGGGAGCTGCGGGCCGCGCATTCCTGCGCTCCCGGCGAGCGCGGCGCTCCCAGGGGTGTTCCGTGACCCGAGCCAGCCCCGCGGGCAGCCCGCAGCTCGGGGAGCAGCGTGCACAGCCCGTCTGGACCCCCGAGCCCCGGGGAGCAGCATTCACAGCCCCGCTGAACCCCCGAGCCCCGGGAGCGAGCCCCGCTCGGGCCGCCACACGCGGCGCTGGGAGCTGCTGGAGCGGCAGCCCGGCCGCCGGGGAGAGCAGCGCTCGGGGGGAGCCACGGGGCTGCTGCTCCCGGAAGAATCAAAGTGGTTTGCCGATAGGAACTTCAGCTGAGTAACACTGCTTTGCGACAGAAAGGTGAGGCTTCTTAGGGGACAGCTTGCAGGAATGGAAAAAACTTATTTCCTGCAAATCAGGAGCACGTGTTTACTAGTCCTTAAAATGGTGTTGTGTTTTAACTCTTTGAAGCCTCAACATTATCATCGATGGGAAAGAAAAAGGACAACGATGATGAACAGTATTTATTACACATTTTCTACACAAAAGAGACAGACAATAAAACTTATTGCAGAATACAGATACATTGCTAAAGTGGTGTGGTTTCACAATATTCTTCCTTTGCAAGCTATTCTTCCATTGCATAATTTTACAAATTATCTGAAAATGTTCCTATTGAAAGCCAATATGATTTATACTAATCTCTTAGAGACAGCTGGAATATGAAGAAAAGCTGATGCATTTACTGTTTGAAAAACGACACTATATTTAGGGACAGAAACAGAACCGAAGAGAGCAGCTCTTGGGAAAGGAGATGCAAAAATTTTCAATCAGGGATCACATTCTCTTCATCACTAACTACATCATTAAAACTGCAATATGAAACAAAGCATGGCTTGTTATTTGTTTGCTTATTTGGTTGGTTTTATTTAAGTGTGTTCAGCTGCAGTCACCGATACTCAAAATCTTATGATACACCATTACTTTTGCATTCAAACACCAGAGCAGGTTGCCAACAACTGTGACCAATTCCACGTGCTTTTTTTTTTTTTAATTACATACTCTGATTCAATCAAAAACTTAAAGGCAAAACTATGGGAGAAATTTATGGCCTGTATTATCAAGCAACTCCTGCCTAATTGTAGACTCACTGAATAGTACAGGAGCAAGCAGACATTTGTATCTCTAATGGAATTTATGCATGTGTATATCATGGTATAGCCTTAGCAGCCATATTCCAAACCAAATTGCTTTAGTAGGTTCCACAAATAAGCCAACATCTATAAAATGGCAATAAATACAGTTCAATTTAACTTCCTCCTTACATATATTGTTGCCCCTACACTGGATTAATGCATCAGACACTTGTTAGAGGGTCTCTAAGCCATATAACTCGCAGCCCCAGTCTGCAAGCCCTCTCAGGATATGCTCTGTACTCCTTAGCAGGCTGGGAGATGCCAATCAGACATGTGTCCATACTGCAGCTGCTGCAACCTCAAGGAATTTCTGCCATGCAAACCCAGTCCTAAAAGATACCAATCCTAAATGCACCAGATTTCCCCCAGCATTTCTTGTTCCAAGATAACACCTAGCCTGATCTAGCCTCCCCTCTTGCTCTGGGTGTACAGACTCAGGGGGATCTGAAAGCTGCAGGTTAGCCCTAATCCCCTTGCCTCAGCCCCGGCCCCCTTGGGTCAGACCCAATCCCCACAAGCCAGTCCTGGTCCCACAGGTCAGCCCTGTGCTCTGCTGCACACACGGACACGGTGATGACCTACGTGACAATCCAGTCCTCACTTTTCTGTCTCTAGCAGCTAAAGATGATTTAAATATCCAGGCTGTCTAATTGCCAAGGCTAACTGTGACTCACAAGCTATCTGCTGGGTTGTGGTTTCATATTTGGGAATTGTGCCATTTCAGTGAGCTTATGCTGTCCCTGCAGCTCCCGTGTCCATCCCTGGTTTTTTCAGCCAGTGCATAATGGAACCACAAACGCAGTGCTGCCAGCACAATGTGGGGACCTTCTCTGTTGGCATCTCAGTGCTCAGGAGGATTGTTCTAGAGCACCCCTGCCCCATTTTAGTCTCTAAAACTCAGTAACCAGATACTGAAAAACAAACTGCACTCAGCATCTCTTCTGAAAATACGGAACACCAAAGACCTAGAACCCCAAGAGCAGTGTTGAGCACCTTGAAAACTGAACAGCTGGGTCGGCCAAAGAGTGATCAGCCAAGTAGCACTCCTAAGGTGATAGAGTGCACAGTGTTGCTCACACCTGCCCATTGATGAGGGTAAGACACTTCAGAGCTGACAAGAATGTGGGTAACCTGTGGGGTGAAGCCTGAATGAACTGACTGCTTGAAACAAAACAGGGTTTTTTTCTCTGAAAGGTCTGATTCTTTCATGAATATAAAATGGGAGAATTCTAGAAAAAAGTGACAGATGAAAAGATATCTTTGGGGCAATTTTTTTTTGTTAAATCTTTAACCAAAGTAGCATTCAAGACAAATGTTTCCCAAAACAGTAAAGAGAAGAACTAAAGCTTAGGGCCACCATATCCTTTCCCTGGAAAGCATCCTGATACAGTTCCAGCTTAACCAGCTCCTGTCTAAACAACTATCTGTTTGCCATAGACAAAAAAAAAGTCAAGTAAAAATGTTGATTTAATTATATCAGCCTGTTACGGTGGTATAAAACCTTCCATGAATGCACAGAACAATGTGTGAGTGGGGAATGTGTCCTTTGTAAGCAGTGAAGTTAAAATGTTTCAGTTGGCTCCCTGTTCTGGAGAGATGGTGACTTTTAACTCCAAGAACATGCTCAGCTGGTTTTTGTTGGAGGGAGGGTGTTACCCATCAGCTGAATGTTAATTCTGGATAATGAAGTATAGCACGTACAAAAGTGGAAGTGATAACTGTGGCTGCGGAGGCTTCACCATGACAACCACGCTGGGCAGCACTTCGGGGTGCTTGCAAAGGCAGGTGAATGTTCACTGAACGTGGTCATTACATATGCATATGGCTCTAAATATTGAAAATTAGTCATCTCCTCCCATTGATTTAACTGAGGTTTACTCTGGGACTGGTCCATAAAACACCAAAAGCCTGAAATTTCCCAGCGTATTTGACATGGAAGTTCTAGGCTCAGTTAAAATATAGACATCCTAAGACAATAAATACCTGGATAAGCATTTGGTACTCTACTGAAGAGGCATACTCACAACATGAGCTACATAAACTCATTCTCTAAATGGGAATATTTAAGAGATATCAAGTACAGATGTTTCAAAGTAGAATTTAAGGTCTCCATGGGTGTCCCCAACTGGTGATCACTCTATTATAAGCTTAACTCTTCACAGACAGAGTTCAGATTCCAAATTACTTACCCAACTTTGCATCAAAGAAAAATAACTGCTTCGTTTCAACAGTTCTTCGCACCCACTACCTAAAACAAACCACGAACATCTGCAATTTCACTGCCCAATCCTTTCTTATACCCTTACAACATTTGTTCTGTTAATGTAGGTTAATTCTGCAAATAACACTTCTGTAAATTGTTCTTGCAAACTGCTACATCATTTATGTAAGGACTTCTGTGAACTTTGAAAAATTAATGCCTTTAATTTTGGTTGATGGCAACATCAGCAGAGCTCTGTAAATTGCACTTTAATGAGATTTTGCTACAGGGGATAATCTGCTACTGACAGAGTAACATCTTGAAAACATCTGTAGACCTATAATTTTTCTATGACGATTAGATCCCACCACAAGAGCCCAAATACAGTGTAGAAATAAAGGAAAAAATGTAAAGTTCTAAATGAATATCCAACCTGTTCTTTAAAAAGAAGAGAGATACAATGAAAAGTTTCATGCACTGAAAATAAATCAATTTTTCTGACTAATTAACATTTAGCTTTATTTAATTAAGAAAGACTATTACTGTCTTCACTGCTGTGCATCTGTATATAATGAAGCAAACAGCAGTAGGTATAAGATACCACAGAGGGATATGCCCAAGTAACCAGGCACTATAGGTGCAAAGGAACGTCTATTATTGTTAAGTAACTGACATCAGAGCCTCTCTTTAATGTTGTCATAAATAAAAGAAAGATTTTCACAGATGCTTTCACATATGGTTTCTTATTTGTCTCTGATGGAGACTGGGAGTTAGATTAGATGCCAAAATTAAATGATTTAAATAGACAGCTGCATAATGCAAACTACTAAATAACACCTTTGGAATACTTTCTATTTATAGTAAGTTCTAACTCACAGACTGATGACAAGTCTCATTTTGGTTATGTCACTGGAGGTTGTTTCTATAAAACCATTGCTTTTACAACCCTGAAATGTCAAGTTACACTGCTGTCAATTTGGAAGTGCAAAGAGCATGGGATTATCACGGCAAACAGGAGTGGAAAGCTCAGAATCCAAGATTAATAGATTAACTTAATCGTTGAAATATGCAGTTAGTGATTATCTGTAACACAGCTATCCAGGATGAACTGAAAAGGCAGGTAGAGAGAGGACTGCAATGCAAATGCTGGAGAATATCAAGTCTGCCATCATTCGTGTTCAAGTGAAGTGATGGACATCAGAGCAGGCATTTAATACCTAAACAATAATGTACCATTTACCAGCACTAAGGTATTATGGCTTGGGGATAAAATTCTGCATTAAAAATACTGTATTTGGTGCAAGGAAAGATGTAGCAGCTTTTCAGGAGACATATTCTTTGTTAGTATAGCCATTCCTTGAATTGTTTCTCTGTGTCCTAGACAATCATAAAACCATTCAAAAGTATGGGGTCTGCATGAATTTGTTCTGGAAAGGAATACAATCTGTCAAATCCTACTGGGATCTAAAATCTACTCCTAAAAGTAGTTAACACTGGCTGCTTTCAGCAATATGGAAGGCACTAGCTCATAGATAACTCTGAAATGCTCTACCAAATCAGAGGACCTTTCCTATCACTTGTATTGTCAGTAGAGGCATTATGGGCAGAAACACAAAAATGAAGAGGCATCATTTGAAAGACACATTAATAGGTTTCTACACAGTCTATTAACCCACTTGAAAGTCAGAAAAGCAGTATTTAATTCCTGTGGCAGGAGCTGGGAATCACACACTAGGGGATACTCCCATCTCTGTCCCCGTCCTGCCCACCACCACTGGCACACCAGCCTCCAGCAGAGCCACCACAGTGCAGCTCCCCACAGTCCTCTGCACTGCCCGGCTTCTGCCATTGCACACACCTGGGCCTTTTCCTTTTGTACTGAAACGTCAATATATTAATTTTATCTCATATTGCCCATGCTTTGGAATTTGTGAATCAGAGGCTAGATCACTTTTACTCCAAGTTCAACTCTCTCGGTTTTGAGTACAGCTGCTAGGGCACACACTACCCTCATTTCTTCCTTCACACAGGTACAGCCCCAAATTCACGTCCCTCTTTGTGCCTGACATAAGCAGCTCTTGAAGATTGGGGATGCTATCATCCCTTCTCCACCATTTCAGTCTTGCTATGGCTCCACACCTGTGTCACCCAACACTGAGGGGACAGCCAAGGAATCAGACAATTTCCAAACACACCTACCACCTTCTCACACTGATAAAGTGAGTAGGACATGAAAAACCAAATTCAGCCAATTTTACAATCAGAGAAAATGAACCGGGAGACTTTGTTACAGAGAATAAGGATGCTAACACTCCCAGCCCCAAAAATGGTTACGTGGATTGTGCAGCCTCTTTATAACTTGGTCTCAAGCTGCACACTGTATTTGTCAATACCACATTCACCCACTTTCCTTTTCCTCAGCCATCCTTTTACTAGCCAGCATCATACAGTTGACACCATTAAGCAACGAGCATCCAGCATTTGCCCATACCACGGTACTGTATAAACAGAGGTCATGAGAACTTTACTGCAACGTTTATAGACCCTTTAGATACCCAAAGTGCATTTCATATATTCAAATAAGTGATGTCAACACAATGTAATCCCCATTCTTCAGACAAGATACAGGGCTGAGTTTCCATTTAGACTTTCCCTTTGCTTCATTTCCAAGGGTTAAATTTGCTATAAGTAGCTGCAGTGAAATACTTTCAAGTGGCATGTGTTTGATGAACTAAATTTTGTAGGAATTAATATAATTAAATAGTGCATTTTATATAAATGATAACTGAATTATAAAATACACAGTTGGAAAAGTTTTGAGCCTATGGAAAATTTATTTCCAGCAATCTGAGTTCTTCTATACTCTCAGTTTAACTAAAGCACTGAAAGAAACTCAAGATGTGGATAGCTGAGATGTAGATGTGCTTACCACTATTAAACATCATAAAAAGGCTAATTTAAGTTTGAAATATGGAGCACTGAAACATGACAACTGTCTTCAAAGTAGCCACTCAGAGGTTTCCCCTCCTTACATTTCCCTTGGCTGGGAGAAGCCTCCTTGTCTCTCTCCACTGAAATGCTAGCCTGATGGCAGCACCAACTTTCCAGCAAATCCTACACTACTGTACTATAAAGATTAAGCTGCGGAGGGAAGTAAAGCTTTGGCTGACATCCTTGATAGCAGAGCCATCAAATTATATATGCCTCTTTACCCAACAAAAGTCTGAGAAAGCTCTCAAAGCAGTCATGTAAATTTAAAGGAACTAGGGGCAGTGTTATTTTATATGCCAAACATGAGGAGCATCGTCAGAAGTTAGCACATGGAAAACCAGCAAGCAAGCTGAAATTTAGAGTCAGATAGGACTGAGCATGAGTGGGGCTCCAGCACGACTTTCTGTGCTGTGGTTCTTGTGGCACTGAGCCCTGTGGATGAGAAGAGCTCTGCAGAGCCCCACCTTAAGGGGCTGAGCAGCCCTTCACTGACTCTGCCAGTGTGCTGCTGCACTCACTGGGCTTTCTCCAGCCTCACTGCAGCTCTGACACCAAAAGTCCTCAAAGAATCTGTTTGGGTTTATGCTATTCAAGGATTGATCCACACTAGGCAAAAAACAACTCTAGGTGTAAAACTACGTCCTTTGCATCACCCTGTGCAAAGCAAGAGAAGCTTTTCAGTAGTGTGCAGATCACTTTATTTTGTTTCATGTCTCATTAACCTTAAGCAGAATAATGAATGACAGTGATAGTCAAAGGCTCTCATTTTTGTGCAAAAAATATTTTTATGAATGTATGCACTTTTTACCATCAAAAGCACTCCATATCAAGCCTCTGTCACTACTGATATTGGCATTGTATTCCGTGAGTTCTTTGTTATTACGTGCTACAGTTCTGTAGGTTTCAAACCCATCAAGTTCAAAGTGAGTAGAACAGGAACTATACAGCAAAGACAGCAAAAGCCAGGTATTGACCCATGAGTGTTTACCTGACTTCTGAAGTGATTTTCAGATTAAAAATCCAAAGAGTCCACTGCTGGGGAGAATAGCTGTCATGAATATCAAAAACAACTTTTCGTAGGGATGAGTTCTTAATACGATGTAGTAGGTAAATGTAGTATGAAGGACAACTAAAATTTTTGAATAGCTGGAAATAAACCAGCTTGGGTAAGCTGAGCAGAAATAGCAATTAATAATGGTTCTAGTTATATTTTTGAGCATGTCAAGTAACTAAAGAATTTAATACACCCTAAAATACAATAAGAATGCAGCATTACAGTAAGAAAATGTAAACAACATGTTCATATTAGCAGAAGAACAAATGGAAGGTGTCTACTGAAAGGGAGCAGAAGGGATTCTATTTGAAATACTGCCGTGCCTAAACACCTAAATCTTAAAAATATTGCATTTTAAGGAATATTTCTAGAGAAGCAATGATTGAAATTTAATTTCATTGGAACTGGGAAAGAGATTCCCAATAATAGTCAATAAGATGTATCTATATATATTATATATGAAGGTCAAAAAAATGCCAGCTAACTCTCCTACGCCAGAGATTGTGAACTTCAACCACTGAACAAGCTTATTTTCAAGGACAAAGATCAGTATAAAATTGATTGCCATATTATCCACAACCCAGAGAATTTGGTTGTCTTTGCTAACAATAAGCCAGGAAGAAAAAGCTTATACTTCACTTAAGGTAAAAAACCCTTAGAAATAACAACTTCTGGCTGATCTTGAAGAAACTGTTTAGAATAGACAAGGAAAAATAGTTCCCACACTGAAATTTAGTTGAAAATTCTCAAACCAAGCAAAAAGGTCCCTTTGTATTTCTGACAACTAGACCATATGCAAATGAAAATCAAATACTTTTTCCTGCCCTATGAATGCCTGTCAAGTGTCTGGGTAAAATCTAGGTTGCTCGGCCTTACCAGGAAAACAGATGTTGCCTCATCTGGTTTGATGTTCATATGGATGTTGAAGTCTCTAAGGCTAATAGTACAGTTCCAACAGTAGCTCTGACAGAGTTCCAATGAATACATTTGTGATATATTTCATACACTCTGATAGTCTATGCACTCTTGTAACTACAAACTTTGATCCTTCCCTGGAAGTACAGGAAACACCTGGATAGTCTAATAAACTCCACTGCACAGTTGGCCACTTTTTGCATTGCAACCAAATTATAACCAGGTCCCAGAAATATGAGCTGTGGATCTCCACTTCCTCTGTATCACAGCCCTCAATGCAATACTTTCCATGCCAAAGTGAGTCCTTGGGGAGGATAGTGGTGGGAGAGGAGGCTCAAAACAGATGAAAGAGAGCCAGTAAACCTAAATGCATTTCACTATAATATGTTTCTCTTCAAGAGAGAGGATGTTGTCCTTTCTCCCGTATGCCTCCTTTGCTAAGTGCAGATGTATCATCTGAGCTCTTTCTGCACTCCTCACTCCTTTACTCTTCTCTTATTCCCAGGCATAAATACCACGCTTTCCACATTTTTTTCAGCTTGCCAATCTCAGTCCAGAAATTGTGAGCACAAGACATTTTAACCAGTGGTGACTGTGACCAATAGAGAACAGCTGGCCTGCCTTGCCTCTGCCACATAATTCTTTTTTCAGCGACTCTGGTTATTGGTAGAAACCAGCACTTTAATACTTACAGTGTAGCTCAGAGAGAAGAACAACTTTAAGTTTAAGAAGTTCATTTCTTGACATCAGCTCTTGATACCCAGTGATGTTAAGACACAACTTCATTGTGCTGTTTATCATGAAAGACTTATGTTGGGTTAATAATTTTATACCGGTAGGATGATTGGTATGTCAGCTTCCTGAAAGACCAGCTTGCTGTGTTTATGATTATTGGTTATTGCAGCCTTAACATCTTTGCATTCCTTCCTCTCTATCTCTTTGCTTTTCCTCTGTTTACTGAGTTAAACACATCGAGCAGTGTTGCAAACTTCTCCCTTGGTACCTACTAATATTCCCCAATCCCAAACAGAATAGACAAACCCAGTAAGGAAAGGAAGCCCTATCTCTATCCTTTCTCTTGGTTTTGCATTTAAAAGAATGCAGTGCCTAGTTGAGACTCTATCAGTTAGAATAGGACCCTGTACTGGTATTTCCAACCAGTGGTTTTCTACCCTGCCAGAGGACTAAACAGGGAGGGCTAGGAGGGCACACAAAACTAACACTGTGGAAAAACATGAGGAGCCAAGTTTTATCCTTTACACTCCTGCCATCCCGCTTCCCTTCCTTGCAGAAAGTTTCCACTCTGACAGACAGTCACACTAACCTTATTTCAAGAGCATGCTTTGGGTTTTTCTCCTGTCATTCTGACTTTCCTGCATCTCTTGTCATCCTCGTGTGCCCCAGAGCCTGACATGTCAGCTGTTTGCTAAGTGCCACACACGAGTGACATGCTGCAGATGTAATAGCAGATAATGGTCCCTAATATGGTAAGCTAAGCTTAACCACACCTAAGCTGCTCGTCATAGCACTACATCTGTCAGAGGTTTTGCAGTACCTTACTTGAAAGTGATGTTAGGGCTAATGGATGCTCGTTGTATGATTATTCCTCCTTTATTTAAGAATGAGCCCTACATTTGCTTTTATCCGGAATTTCAGCATCACCCAAGGTCCTTTCGACTTTTCTGCTGAATGGTGGTTGTGTGGGAGGTTGTTAGACAGGTCTCAATCTAGGAAATGCACTGAGGCACATTTCCATTCTTCCCTCCTCAAGAATAGATTTGCTTTGTTCAATCAGCACATCTCCTGCGTATCTTACAGCTTGCGTAAATTGGATTGGCAGATGGGTATAGATTAAAATTTGACAATTTCATTACGTATTCTTTACCTCCAGGTATTTTGATTAGCTTTCCTTTCTCCTGCTTGCACAGGCTTAAATCCTTATTGTTGGTGTGTTCTATTTAACTTTTTTTTTAACATTTAGCATTTTTTTATTACGTTTTGTATCTCTCCCTCATCTGAGTTGCTATCTTTCTCCTCCTCACTTATTATTTGTATACTCAGTAGGGCAGACCAAATAAATTAATAAAACAAGGTCTTGTTTCCAAGAAACAGCTCTAGTATCTACAAAAAGATGCAATTACAGTAGAGTGGCTCTTCATTTCCCACAAACATCACTAAAAATAATTTTAAAAAAACTAAGTAACAAAATGCTTTTTCAAGAAGTTTTCCAGCAAATTAAAAAGATTTTACGTACCTAAAAATTCTAATCAAAGTAGCAATTGAAATTCCATTTTTTAAAACTCAATCAAAAATCCAGCTAGGTTCTGGAGTAAGTAGACATAAGTTTGCTTGACAAGAGGTTGTGGATTGAGGTTTTTTTTTATTTTAAATGCAAGTCAGCATGAATGTTCTTTATGTTCCTATCGCTGTTTTAGCACCAGTAAAATTTTACACTGAAGTCAGGTCTGGTCAACAAGTCTTTATTTTTAGTATTTTTATCTTGGAACAATTTTGCACAGTTCTATATGAAAAGTCATCTCCTTGAAATTTTTATAGAACTAAAAATACCAGGGTTCCAGATATGTGTAATAGAAACAGATGATAGCACTGCTTCATAGCAAATGGAAAAATATTAATTAAAGTTCATAATTAGAAAACATTTAATAAAGAAATGTTCCTGTATTCTTTTTAACTGAGACCTAAGAGAAGATATTCAAGTGAACAATGAAGTCCTCAGAGTTAAATCTGACAAAGCTTCTGCTCTAACAATTATGCCATTTGATTTAAGGCAGTTTATCAGCACTGGCTGCAAGTCTTAATTGAACTTGCCATTTCAGTGAAAGAGTTTGCATCCTCTAGTTTATTTGCAGCATGCTTTCAACACCCATGCAAGAGAGAGAGCTAAGCTTACTTTACTATTAATGAAAAAATGTTTCTAAATGTACATGACATCCTCCCTCATCTGATAACAAGCCATAGATTTAAGGGTTTGGTTTGTATATTTCTACTCAGTGCTGATTGAATTATGTTTAAAATATTTTTTAAAAATATATTTAGAAACGTGGTATTTTTTCTGATCAAAGTAAGGTGTCTCTTCTCTATTCTTACTACTGCCAAGCACTTGATTTACACACAGTTTAATTATTCAGATGTTTATTATGTTCTACATAATGAAATTTGGACCCTCATATTTTCTTCCTACATGCTCAGTGCAGGCTGCAATTATAGCCACAGATATCTGTTTATTTGATGAATTTTGCTTCTTCTGCATAGTTTGATAAATATGGAAATAAGTCAAAACCTACTTTATATACAGTAATTAAAGTGAAAAATCTAGTCATGATGCAAATCCTTAATTGGACTCCAGGAGAGATATGCAGAATTTCTCTTTAATAATATGGGATGACTGGGGACAGAAAAACAAAGCACACTAAAATATGGTTTAGAAGCACAATTAATCACAAAATAGAAAACAACCAATTTAGCATAGCTCATTCAGTGACTCTCAAGGCTCAGGTAATGTTCTTTTAATCATCTGGCTCTAATATTAAGGTTGTGTCATGTGCAGCTGAAATAAAACACAATATATGTGCTGATCTTCAGTGTGAAACATGTCCTCTGGACTAATTTGTAAACAGAGCCTTTTCACACTAAAATGCTTAGTCTACTTAATGACGTGTAAGTGAATGATCAAAGCAATGTAAAATGGTTTTTAACTATTATTGTTTAATGTATTAATTCATTAGCAGAAAGAAACCCTCTTGCAGTTGGTTGCAGGGAATATGTTTTTGCTGGCTATATATAATTCATTTTGTTTTTTCATTTTCTTAAGACAAAGTCATTTTTTGCCTGATGATGTTCCAAAGAAGAACATACTTGTTAAGTGGTATTAAATTGACAAATTATAGCACAGAGCAAGTGGGGCTGAGATACAAGTCTCCAGGAAAGAGAAGTCTGTACAAGCTAAAGAAATAAATGTTTTCTTTCCAAGCTCTGAACATATATTGCTCTAATAAGCTAAAATTAACCATCACTGTCACTTAATTTGATTGGAAAAATATTATTCTCCATATAGCTTCCTGTAATATCCCATTAGGGGAATATGATCACGTTCTAATCAGAAGGTGTTGGATTTATTGTGCTAGTTTGTTTAAACTACAAATATAATTAATCTCCTTTTGTACTTCTCCCAAATAAGTAACACCAGAATGACATTTTTGTCTCCAAATGGATTACAGACATTGAGCAGGAGCCAGAGGTCATCCCCCTGCACTGCCATAATTATCGGAGGAAATATCTGCCTGAAACCCCTGCGTGTTCTGCGGGGAGCTCAGCCCGCCTGCCCCAGCGCTGGCCGCCCCGAGCTCCGCGCCTGCGACAAACCAGGAGGACACTCTTCTGGTACCCAGATGTGCCCATTGGGAGAGACCATGACTGCGAGCTTCCATGCTGAGAGCAGCTGAAATTAGAGAGGCTTGATGTCCAGTATTCAAAATCACTGTTAAAACTCTTTCCAAGTCAGGGTCCCAACTGTCTCTGACAGATAAAAGGGGTCCTATGCAATCTCGTTTCAATGTAGTCTTCCTTTGACCACCCCGAGATGACCTGGCACCTCTTCATGCACCTGCCGTAAAACTTAAAGGCTTCAGAAATTCTTTTCTTTGAAGTGTCCTAATAATAACAGTCTAACCTTTGATGTTTCTTCCTGTACCACATGCTTGAACTTCTTATAATCTAAAGTGTATAACCTTCAATTGCTACACACAAACGGGTTGCACATCTTGAGAACACAGCACTATAAACGTAATGCAAACTGTAGTAATGATGGGTTTATTTCATTTGTATTTAGCGCTTTACTTATATAGCATCATAAACCTAAACACTTAACACACCAATTGGGCATTAACCATCCAGGCTGATTAGCATGGAGCAGAATTCACTCTCTGCAGCCTGGAGACAGAAGAAATAAACAAACTCATGTAAAATAAACTTTGCGTGCAAATATGGTATTTTAGAAGATCCTTTTCACACTAAAAATTGGAGAGAAAGCCTGCTTCCAATGGCCTGAGAGATCCCATTCAGAGAATATTTTTTCAGTACATAAGATTTAACAGACCCCAAAAAAGCTGGGGAAAGTTATTTTTAAAAAACCATTCCTAGCCTCATCATTACCTCAGGTTTCTGTAAGTTTTTACAGAGCTCTCTGAGAATGTCTGTCCAGCTCTGTTTTATGTTACTTCACAGATTTTTAATATTCAATAGTCCTTATCCCCTGCAAATGTTTAGAGCTAAAAAGAATTGTTTCTAGTCTCTATTTTTAACTTGTACATCGGGGATGAATTTTATCCAAGATGTATCATTTATATAGCTCTGGGGAGAGAGAAAACACATCCTCCATGTAGCCCCAGTCCTGCACGAGCTCTTGAGTATGCTGAACTTCCCTTGCTTTAAGCCGTTCTGCTGAAAATTTTGAGCATCCACAGGGTGCTCTTCCAGCATTGTTTAAATTTCTGCCTCTCCTGTTAATCACTCTTTGGGATGGCTATTTTCAGAAGATTGTTTATCATCTTATGGTTTTCCGAAACTCCAGGACATTAGATCTAATCTTCCCATTTCACTGAATTTTTTTTTTTTTAGGTGGTTTTGGACAAAAGTGAACCTTGTGGGGGAAGTTATTTAACTAAAAATTATTATTCACATTTTAGGGTAGTGTGTTTTGTCCAATTACTCAGAAGAACAGAAAGGGTTTTTTTTCTTAATAACTAACATTTACAAAGAAATAACCACCATTGAAGAGCAAAGTCCTTTTGAGCAAACCAGGGAAAACAGTTCAGTCCACACATATGGTTCTGGTCCTCTCCAGAATTCCAGCTTTCTTATCAGATGTTTGCAGGGGATCTGAACTGAGCTCGGTTCAGCTGACCAAGATTCAATCCCTTTGGCTCTCACTGCAAGATTAGAAGCCAAATTTGTAAATTTTCAAAAGGAGAGCAGTTCCAGTTACACTGAGGTAGCTGGTCAAATAGCTACAATAGAATGGAAAAGGGTTGGAGAGGATGACAGGTATGAACAACACTCAGTTACAGCCTCCAGGCATGGGCAGGTTAAATATTCTAAGGCTCTTGGAACTGGAAAAAAAAATACTGACTAACAGAGACATAGTAAAGCTCCATAATATCAAGAATGATGTGGACAGGATGTATGAGGAAGGAGTAATCACCCTCCAGGAGAGTTGAGTGGCCATCAAATGAAACTTGTAAATGTCAAGTTGAGAAGGGAAAAAGGGAATTCTTGATATACAGTGCATGGTTAGGGTAAGGAAGTCTCTTCACTGGAAGACACCTGGAGTGCCAAAAAATCTATATGGATTTGAAAAGCATCTGGAGATATTAACAGAAAAGGAACTCAACAGGACTAGTAAACAGAAACATGGCATCTCTACAGTAGAAAAACCCACGAGAAGCTTGAAGTGCAGTTCGAAGTATCACTGCACAGTTGTTCTTGCATTCTTCCCCAGGCATCTGCTCAAGGCAATAGTAAAGTGCAGGATATTGGTCTAGATTGACCTCCAGCCTGGCCCAGCGCAGACACTTCTGCAGTTTGAAGAAAACTGTATAAATGTCTGGTTCACCTCAATGTCTTCAACAACAAGGCAAGAGATGCAGACCACTCTGAGAATGAGACAAATTCAAGAAATGGTATATTGATATATACAGAGATATTTGGCCCTGGATTTCTCAAAGGCAATATTAATATATAGTCATGGAACCAGACAGTCAACCTAAAGATCAAGTTCAGAGTCTTCTACCTGGTTAAAACCCACCTGAATGCAAAAAAGCTGGTAAACACTGGTTATTCATATTGTTTTGTAACATTTGTCTGACTTTTAAATCAATAAGGAGAGTCTTAAATTAGCAATTCTAAAGCAGAGGGAAAGCATCAGCATTTGGCTGTACAGTACTTACTTCTGCCCCAGCCTCCAAAGCGTGTTTCAGGTTTGCTGCGTTTGTTTTCGCTGGTGATGTTTTTCTACTCTCAGAGGTTCGCGGATCTCAGTGCGGTGTTGCAGGCACCATTTCACATAATAAAGGCATTAGCACCTCCTTGGTTTCTAAAAAGATATCTCTCCAGCCTAAAATTACTTTTGCCACTGTATCACTTTACGAGCTCTTTTCTAATTTGCCACCCCCTATAATTCTAGGTATTTTTCAGTCTGACTGCTTTGTAAGTATCTCCTTCCATTATGTAAAGTGGTTTCTTTTCTGATTCTAGATTGTAGAGCTACTCAAAATGAACAAAATTTTTTCACTCTCATTTTTCATTATCACGTTGCACTTAAACCATTTCTTATGGGAACTTAATAATGTTCTGTAGTTGATTAGACTTAAAAAGGTCTACATTCTTCTTTCAAATATGTACAAAGAGCTCCTATTGACTGACTTCAATTAACTGAATTTATTTCAATTCAACAGTCTAAATTAATTCTTCATCTAACTACTGAAGTCTAGTGAGCCAAATATTGTATGACAGCTGAATTTCACATCCAGACCCAAAGCAATATTTCAATGTTGTCCATCGCGCAGATGAACAAAAGAAGAATATTCAACACTGAAAACTGAGTGAAACACATACCATGACCTATATAGAAGTTTAGATTTGATTAGGTTGGTCCTGATATTGTAACTATAAAAATTCTGCTCCTAGACCCAGTGACTACCACTGTGAAGTCCTGGAGTGGAGTGATATCAACAATAGGTCTCCCTTAGGCTTCAGCAGAGGTCAGGGTTTCCCTACACACCTGCAGAATAACAGCATTGTGTTTATTTAGAGGAACTCCAAAATCAAAACAGAGCAATTAGGAAACTTTCATAGAGCAAGCAAGCAGAGCGGGAAAAGAAAAAGAAAATCAAAGAAAGCAGGAAGCAAGGCAAAACTGTGAGCATTTACATCTTCTACATATGGAGTTCGGAAATCCAGGTGGTTTCTGTTTTGCTCCTATTTGCTTCAGATATTGAAATATCCAGATGTCAGTACAAAAATATACTTGAGAACTATAACATTTTAAAAGAAATTCAAAGTCGTGATCTGTCCATTCTGCTCTTTAACCAACACTTTGTCTAAAGCATAATCAATTAATACACTAGTAGAAATAACTTCCTGATTTTACACTTCTGCTGTTACAATTTCCAGTTTTCAAACTAACTCATAATGGAAGTCAGCTTATTGAGTCAACGACTTCAGAGGGGTTTGGGTTAGTTCCAAGTTTGCACGTTTGTTTTTTTTTTAATAAAAGAGCAAGTATATTTACATAAACAAATATGTACTTTATCTCTCAGCTGATTGCCTAATTAACCAACTTTGAGACAGGAATAGCTGTCATGGATAAAAGCAAGGTTTATCTGTTGGAGTATCCTATTCCAAGAGTGGCTGGATGTGGGTGCCTCTAGAGGGAGGCCAAACGCTCAGGGACACGAACGGCAATAGTCTCAATTCCAGCCAATTGTTGCACAGAGACTTCCTGAACCATCTCCTGGACACTGAAACCAGTGTTTCTAGCTCTCAATTGTATTTTCTTCTATTAAATTGTCCATTCAGCTCTTCAACTCTTATGACATCCTAGTACCCTGTGGCAAAAAGTTTCAGAACTTAACTACATACTGTATAGAAAAGAATTTACTTTGGGTGATTTTGTTAAGTGACATCACTTGAGCTCTTCCATTCTTGGATGTTATTGTAAGACAGTGAATAAATGTTAAGGTATTTTGATATGTGATGCTTGGAGATTTTGTATGCATTTGTCTTCTATAAAAGTGCCATTGTACGAAAATTAGTTTTTAAAAGAACCTTCCAGAAATACAGATAATATGCAGTTGATAACACCGTGCTGATTGAATAAGCTGAATTAAACCAAGAACAAAGTATCAGCCAAACAAGAAGTTGAAAGGATCTGACACAGGTTTTTTTTAAAAAACTAGATTATCCCGAAATCATTAAGCATTACTTTCAACACAACACTGAGGAGAAAACACAACACTTCTTCAGATATAGCTCAGGAGCCAAGAAACACCACCTGAGCAATATTGCTTCCAGCACAGGTGCGTGATGAACACAGAGACACCTCATCTGCTCAGAGCAACCAATCTTGCTCAGAAAACGGATAACCTGTCTGAATGTCTCAACAGCTTGAAGTTGCTCCATCAGGTCATCTTGAACCACTCTAATGCCACCATGGAAAAACATAAAGTGCATAAATGTGAGCAAAAATAAATTGACATCTTTCCTCCGCCAAGAAGAAATGTAAAAACAGTCTCAGCTACTACAGCACTAATTTTTTTTTTGGTGGGGGGAAATAATCTATTGCCTCTTGCCAAGAAACAAAACCATCAGTGGTCGTATCTTCAAAGATTTTTTTCATGGTGAAGGTTTTTTCTTCAATTCTGATGAGTTCTACGCTTTTGTATTTATGTTATAGACTACTCCTGATTAAGAGGGGATACAAGTTGAAGTCACTACAAGATTCACTAGCAGCCTCTGCTATCTCCAAGCACAATGTTTGGGGAATACAGCGGGACACACTGCACTAACTGATAGGTTTGCCTGAAATTTTGTCTCCGATGCTGTCTCATTTGCCCTACCCTGGTCTCATAATTTTAATATTTTCCAGGTACATAGGTGCCAAGCCAAATGAATTAAAAAGATCTTTTCATTATTATTATAAATTAAGACATTGGAGAAGAACTTTAATGGGTTACTTTTGTATGCCAGAGTTATCTAAAATACAGGTTTCAGAATGCAATTATTTTGATTAAAGCTTTATTGAGTTGCTCAGCAAAGATGGGAAACTCAGACTATGAAGATCTTATTAAAACTCCACACAAAACAGTTTGTATCAAGCTCTCAGTGTCTTAGACCCAAAGCAAAAAAAACAGAGTTAAAATAGAGAAAAATTTCCAGTTCACAAAGAGGAGCACATCTGGGTGTCCTGCATACCCGGAGCTCTTCAGAACTGTCTTATCCAGAATTTATGGGAAAACAGTTCTTTTCAGAAATATAAATATTTTTTCTATTGATGAGGAACACCACCAATACTTCTTTAAAGCAAAGGAAGTAATGTCATTAGGCAGAAACTGGCTTTCCTGCAAGAATAGTCTTGATTACTTTCCTGAATAACAGTAACTCCCTTCTGAGACTTTTAGTTCTCCCCTGTTCCTTTTGAATGCTTTTCCAGCTCTGTACTATGAAAGCCACCCACACAGTGACACCAAAACCGTTTGCAAAAGAAAACAAAAGCCCCTGTTATGCATGCAAGGAAGCCTTAAATGAAGACTTTTCTTGGTCTACCTTCACATCCTTAAAATCTGTTCTCCATCTCCTTGAAGAGAAAGGGATCCCATCCATGTGTGCCTAAAGAATGGGTACAGATCCATATTTATCCCATTTCCCATACACAGTTCATGAAGCTCTGCTCATGCAGCACTTCACACCTGAGAGGAGAAGCCAGTCATTGTCTAATAGCTTATCATCCAAGGTGATTTCACACATCATATTCTACCAGCTGAGTCGTAAATGGGGTTGCAGGCCCCAATCAAGATGAGGGGCTTTCACCAGGCAGTGACTAAAATTATTTAAATTTGAAGCTATGGCAAAATGGTTTTAGAATGAAGCAAAGCCAGAAGAACAGTTTGTGAAGTCATAGAAAATAATAACACAGAGACATTCTGTCATCAGTACTGCTGAGCAGCAACCACAACAACATGAGAAGGGTGTTCTTCAAAACTTAGATGGGTGAAGTAGTAGGAGCAGTGGTGCTCTTAGAGATACCATTTACAACTGGTATTACGTTGAGGCTCCCCAGAGTATGCTTCCTTAGAGACACAAATATGTATTAAAGTCTCATTTTAACCTACAGCTTTCGTATCCCGATCACTCTCCCTCCCTGAATCCTAAACTAGGAAATCAATTGATGCTATTTAGTTTCCAGAATTCTTTCCGCATTGCCAAGCTGTCTCCTACATATATTCCAACACTAACACTAAAACATGGGTTTAGCTGTAGTGGGGAAAGGAGGATTGACTGGCTCACCTCTTGAGGTCTTCTCCAGTCCTATAACTTTATGATCCAGGCTCTCAAATGCAGAAAACACCTGGTTTTCTATCAAAGTTAATGTTCTGGTACCTTGGGCCCAGGTCCAAACAGAATATAAATCACCTAAAATGAGTTTTAAACAGGATGTTTACACCCACAACTCAAGAGTCTAAAAACTCTCTGCAGAGCTGCTATAAAATATTCCAGCTTGCACATTTTTTTTCCTTACCTTAAAAAAAAAAAAGTAGTAAACTACTTGGAAAATTTCTGTCTGAACAGGCACATAATTCCTTGTGTTTTCATCTAACAAGCAGCTTGGCACCACTGCTATTCCTACGTCCAGTGGAGATACTGAAATCAGTCATTCCTTTCCCTGTAAGGAGGACTGGCATTTGCAGAGCACAGGTTAACCAGACTAGAGCCCTCCTCAGCATCCAGTGACTGCAGCAGATTGATTTCAACACACAGTTGAAGAAAGAGTCCAGTTGGGGCTCCTCGTAGGCAGCATCCTAGAAGACTTGGACTAAAAGCCAAAAAGAGCAGGTTCAAATCCAACAGTCCAAGGGATGTTGAGTTGGAAGCCTGGTAAGCAAAGCACACACAAACAACCTCTCTACAGACCCTTCTGAACTGTGCTTTCCATCCTTTTTACAAAGATGTGCCCCCAACTAAAAAACAACATGAACAACTGCTAGGAAGTAAAAAAGAGCCCCAGTCAGGCAGCAGTTAGTGAGTGTGGCAGACAGGACACTTCCTTAGGAAGGGAATGTCAAGAGCACTTTGATGTTAACACCTACTGCAGAAAATGAAGGGACAAGCCTATGTGCAAGAAAGACAGGGCAGAAGTGACCAACTGCAGCATGTGCCAAGCTGGCTTCTGTTGACTCATAAAGGACTATCCTCCACTGGAACCAGTTGGATTTTTATCACTGAAATGTAAATGCTATTAAGTTTACTACTGATGATAAGCTGATAATATTAAAGGCTGATTTTCCCCTCTTCATCATGTTCTCCTTGCAGTGTAAGTGCACATATCTCATCTTATTTTAATGCAACAAAGGTGGGTTTGAAAAAAAAATGCATTAAGAGTTCGTGAGGTTGGATTTCTAATTGAAATTTAGACGCTTCAGGAGAAGCTTAGAGCTAAAGGGCGTTTTGTACATGAAAATATCTTCCTCCTTTGGCCAGCTAGTCAAAGGGGTCTGCTGAACTGTCAGTGAATTCTCCCCAGAATACAGACAGCCTGAGGTTGAAGAATTCCTGTCTGTCTTCCCCAGCCAAAGAGCAAGCAGATATCCAGAATCTACTGCTGAGACATGATATTTTCCTTTTAGAATAATTCAACAGGAATTAAGGGGGATCTTTAATCTTCACCAACACAGAATTCATAATCAGTCCTCATCTTCCACAATGTTCTTTAAGTCACCAGCACACAACAGCAGAGTAAGGCATAATGTATTTCAGAAGGAAATAATATTTCTGCAGTGGAAATTTCTTTTCTTTTTGATAGCTACTTTTTGAGCTTCCATTCAAATGTACACAAAAAAGTTCTCTGTGAATCTGCAGGTATATCAAAACATGGATTTTAATGCCACAGGAACGTTTCTATATTTTATAACATTTTTTTAAATTTAAGTAACGTATTTCAACTGAAATCAAAATAATGAGACTAAGAAGAGTCAATGCCATATTCTCTAGAAACTTTATTTCCCATTCACATATTCTTTTCAATTTCTACTTTTCCCACTATGGCCACTATCTGAAGACAGAAGAGGGAGTTTCTGGCTGCAGAGCTCTGTGAGGGATGCACTGATCCTGCAAAGGGTAGTGATGTGAGACAGTGAACTACAAGCACTCTAAAGGTCACAGTGGTATTTTGGATTAAAACATCTGGGATTGAGGAACGTGGCGCCAAAGCCATGCTAGATTTTTTTGTTTGTTTATTTTAAGAAAAGTGAGATAAACATGGCAGTGTAAATTTATAATTCAAAATTCTGTTAAAAGTAGCTTCAGCAGAAAACGTATTAGCTCTGTAGAGCAGGGCAGACAGACATCATTCTCCATCCGTGTCTTAACTCCCAGCCAGAAGTGTGTCTTGCATACTGAGGATCAAATACTCTCCTGCTATTTCACAAAAAAGTCTCTGCTGTATTGCATGCGTGTTTGCCTGACCTTGCCCTAGGACAGAGCCACGTGAACAGAGTGCTGAGGAGCAGAGCATCAGCCCAGCCCAGCCCCAGAGCTGGAGCTGGACGGACCTGTCTACAAACAGCTCCAAACAGCAGAGGTCTGACTTGGTTTTTTCAAATTTCCATCAAGCAGATTTCTACACGTACCCAGACAATCTGTTCTGTGTTTCACTATCCCAGCAGCTAGAAATTGTTCCCTAATATCCAACCTAATCTTACCTTCCTGTAAATATCAGCCAATTGTGAATAATTGCTACAGAGAATTAAAAGATTGATAGCCTTTTCTTCGTTATTACCTCTCCATCCCAAAACAAAAATGAGGCCTCTCATTCTCCTCCTTTTAATACTAAAGAAAGCAAATTATTGCATCTTTTCATTGAAGGACACGTTTGCTAACTTCCTGCTTTTGTTTGCTGTTGTCCTCTGGATTCCCACCAGTTTGCTCCCCTCTCTCTCAGCACAGCCAGGAGGGCTGGATGTCACACAGCAGCGGCCTCCCCTTGCTCAGGAACTCATTGCCTGCTCTGTCCACCATCATTGTGTAGTTTTATCTGGTCACCAAGACACCTGAAATGTGCAGATCCTTTACTGCCATCCAGGCAACCAGACATTTCAATTGTGTGCATGCCTTGGCCTCTTCTGAAGGGCAGCATTCTGTCCTTGCAAATAAACACATGTAAATAAACACAGATATAAATTGTGGATGGCTAGCTTTTCATTATCTTTCTAGAATTTCTGCCTTCTTCTACGTCATGCCATGAATAAAAGGAGCAAATATAAAACTGCTCATATTCAACAATGCTCAATAACAAGGCACTGAGTATTGTACAAATGAGCATATTTGATTTAATCAAAATAAGTGTTGTAGGAAAATCACGTAGGTTTAATTTTTGAAAAGCTATTAAGTTTCAAATTAAATGGAAGATTAAAATAAAAATGAGCTTTAGCTGTAAGTGGAGGCTAAATTTGGTCAATTTTTGTTGTTTATCTGTGCATAAAGTCCTTGCATTTACCATTTGACAAATCCTCTAATAAAATACTTGCTGCAATCAGGTGAAGTAGGTTATTAATGGTTCTAAAAAAGATATACAGGATTGCCTCATCCTGAGGCAATTAAGTCTGTGAAGTAAGTGTGTTTAATATCTCTGGGGGCCTGACTGAAATGAAACAGGTGATCTTTCTACAATTCCCATTGTTTCGTTTAGAACGTCTTTAATTTTGTTTGTTTTTAACTGAAGAATGACTCCCTGCTTTATACCTCTTTTGTTAAGACTCTAGTTCGGGAACTTTCAAGGGCTGCACGTGCCACATCAGAAGCAGAGTGGAAAATTTCAAGCACCACTAGAAAGCAGCAGCGATGTTCCATGTGAAGCCCTAGCAATCCGCACGGGAGAGGGCAATCCACACTGACTCTCAGTCTCTAGGCTCAGGCTTTGCAGCGGTGTTGCCATCTCCCACACTGGGTCAGAACAACCCAGACCTCGCCTCGAGCCAGCTCCTTCACAAAGTTTGCCCACACCACCCCCCCCAGCTGGGGGTACCCTGGCACCTGCCCTCCCCGTGCTCCCCGAGGGGCTCAGGGCTGGTGGGAAAGGGCAGGGAGCTGAGTCACCACAGCCTCCCTGCTCATCCCCCCAGCTGCACCTCAAAGGGAGACCTCCAGATCCCCAGCTCCAGGCACCTCAGTTTGGAAAACAAATGCTTTACCACCGTATGCTTTCTGAGGGATGTATTGTGTATCCATCAGGGTGCTGTCTGGCCCTTTGCTATAAAATCTAATATTTTTCATTTCTCCTTTTTTTTCCTCTGCTGTGTTCTTTTTTCCCCTGGATTTATTAGCAGGGATGGTTTGTGGAGGTATGGTTAATTACTAGAGCTTATGGCCTGCTGTGATTGAAAGCCGATCTCACCAGTTTGGGGTCTATGTTATATTTATTCTGTATGTAATTAAATCAGAATACCATAACTATGCATAATGTTGGAAAATGAGAAATTTTTTTTTCAGGGAAATCACTGAAAGGTATTTGCTTCCTGCAGTACTGATTTTTTACAAAACTCTGCACTTTACACACACACACACGAACAAGCAAACAGCCAAAAGGGGCATTGAGGTCTATGATCTAGATGAAAACAAACATTTGTTTATCAGATCTGTGTGACCCATTAAAAATAAAGAAGGAATTCAAGCAAACTGTGATAAAGGCTATCCATATATCTTGGGGTACTCGTAGCATCACAGACATACTAAAGGCTTGCAGAGAAGCGCCAGCACAGCAGGGTGAACATGAACAGCACATCCTGGAAGCAGCAGCATCCAATTGAACACAGGAGATTTGGCTGAGGAGGCCCTCAAATAAAACAAGTTGTGGGAGGCCAGGCCACTGCTCTGACTATAGGGATCAAAACTTCTCCTGACTTCCTTACTTAGGGAGGGGGGACCAGCCCAATCTGGTAGAGGAGATCAAACACTGTTTACATTGAGGTAGATCAAGCAGAACACTGCACAGCTCACTGAACCATACTAGAATTAGGCCAGACATATCATATCTAGAGGCTCAATTTTTTTTTCTCTGCTACACATAAATCTGAAGTCTGCCAAGGTCCTTGTTTTTCACCAGTGTAACAATGATCTGAAATTAGAGGCCTCTAGAATACCCCTAGAATATCAGAAATCTTTGGTCTGGAAACTTATCTCCTTGCCTCTGTATAGAGCTGATGTTCAGGAAAAAGAGTTTGCCATCTGATGTAATGGGGTGAATGATACAATCAATAACCCTCAAGAAAGCCTGTGCAAGCCAAAGCTAAAACAACTAAATCAAACCCCCAGTCTTTCACCGTTCAAAGCAAGCCTGTCTTAGGGCACGCCAAGCAAGACAAGGGTGACATCATAACCAGGATATTACATTTAAGGTTTAAGAAAAGCAACAGTGGGGAGAGGGGTGGAAATTTAAATTTAGGAAAAAAAAAAAAAGGAGAACCCTTTTCCTAGAGAACAAAGGTGAGTTCCTCTCTTTGTAAAAGTATTGAAGGTAGGACAAGAATAAGTCAAGTAAAAATTCATTGGACAGCCAATGTGCATGAAGTAAAGGAATTCCCAATGAAATACTTTTAGGACCTTGCTGTCTAGAAAAGACCTTTTGCTTTGTTACCGCCCCAAAGAGTAAAGCACAGGCCTGCCAGTCTGGGCAGTAGAGAACACCACACAACAACCAAATGCCTAGGCATTACATTACTAACAAATTTGCTTCTTTGGAATTAAGCCATTGCACCCAGAGCCACAGCTGCTGGAGGAAAGCATTTCAAGGAAGGAATCAGCAAAGTCATGCTTCTACAACACAGCTGCCAGCCATTTTCCCTGCTCACGCCGCAGCACTCCCACCTGTCTCAAGATGTGCCTCAAAAAGCAAGGTGCACCAGCCCTTGCAGGACAAGGCTGGCCGTGCAGGTGTCAGCAAGGCTGCTTGCACCAGGTCTTTCCTGGAATCAGATGTAGCCCCTACTGCGTGTTTCCAACCACCTCAGCTTCACGTGGCACAGAAGCCAACAGCAGCTCAGAAAACATCAGCATCCGTACAAATGCATCTCACCACAAGATTCTGCAGCAATTCTGGGATTTGCAAGGGTTACTTTTGGTTATATCTGTGGTGTACAAAGACCTGAGACAATGATTATAAAAATAAAAAGTTATTTGCTGAACTCCTACATCTCATGACTTTTAAATTGGTTAAAAGTGGATGATCCAGGAACACTGCTGGGGTTTTTTTGCCACAGTGCTCTCCAGTGCTGTTGGTCCTTGACCACTAAATTCTGAACTTTGCTGTGATTTGTCAGAAGAGGTTACCTGCTCTTTACTAAACAGCCTTGGAGTGAGCAGCAAAGCCTGGAAAGGCCAAGCTGTTGCTCTCAGTCTGTGGAATTCAGAAGAATGCCCAAGATCCAGCTTGCAGCCTATACCATGTGTGGTATCACAGCGACCGAGTTAGGGCAAGGCTCAAGCATGAGCCCTGTCCCATCTTCTTTCCTCTGCTTGCATCGTGGCACTCACCAGCCCTGGGGGCTCTCTGGATAATCAGTAGCAGGATTCCAGGGAGCTCCAAGCAGAACGTTTGCCACCTAGGCTGGACACGTGCTTCACTCCCTCGTGGCTCACAGGATGTGAGAAGCACTGGGCGTGTTTACCACTGCTGTTACAGCAGGTGTGGAGAGCTCAGGCTTAGGCCACCCTCAGCCACCCCAGCCGTGCAGCCAAGGTTTTGCCCCAGCTTCCTGCAGCACCTCAGGGTCATATTGCACTGCAGTAGAAGAGAGCTCTTGCTGCAGTCGTTCTAATCAGAGCCCTCTGCAATTTAAAGATTGAACATAGAAAGGAAGTTTCCCCTTTATGCATCTTCAGATTCACACAATTTATTTTTCTTTTATTTCAGCAGTGAACATGTTCAGATAATCTCATCAAATAACTTATGATAGGTGGTAGTAAAGGTGTTAAGAAATCCTACTCCCAGCTACATGAAGTACCATCCTATATCACATTTTAATCTGCCATTTTATTTCCTGAGTAACAGCACACCAAACTGTCCTCTTTATTGTCATATAAGGCTACAAAACCACCAAATCAAATTAAAAAAAAAATAATAATCCTTTCCTGTGGGGATCTGTACAGACAAAATCCAAGTTGCAGGTCTGTTTCCTACACAAAAAGCTATGAGATTTCATAAGAAAGACAAGAGAACAAGGTTTTGGTATCTGAAAGTAAAACTGGCACCATCCATCCTCCATAATAATAGTAATTTCATAAATTGTAAGGTTTATATATGAGCTATACAGACAATTAATACATTTCTGAAAAAATTTAGTCAGAGGAAGGAAAGGAATTTAGATAAAATCATAAACATGCTGAAAGTCCCTCAACACCACCACTACCTTTTGTGCAATAATTATGTTGTCATTTGTGCTCAGGGAGAACAAACAAGAAAAAGACACAGATCCCCGACTCCTCCAAAGAAAATGTTTGTTCAAGAAACACCAAGTAGAAAACACTTTCACAAATCTTATTGTGCCCAAGAGGAGCTGTAAGCAGCGCAGCAGACATTTACACTTGCCAGAACTCCATTCTAAATGACCTATTCAATACAAACGACTGTCTGGCATTGTAATTGCTGCACTGCTCTTGTGCTTGCGTTTGTCTTCTTAAAGCAGATGCACGGCAAACTTTGCAAAATTAAATTATCCCATATGAAGTTTGTTCTTTCTGTCATGTAGCTAGTGTCCTGAATACTTTGATAAAGCAATTGAGATTGAAATCCCTAAATTTTACTGCATTTTGTTTAAAAAATTTGATGTTTCTTTCCATTTTAAGGTAAACAACAGACCTTGAAGCCTAGGTATAATTAAACATGAAAAGGAACAGCATGCTGATGAGTCATGCATATGGTATTTATTTAATACAGCATTCTTCCCAATTTAGTTTTTGCTTCTGAATCAGTAATCTGTTAAGATAGATGGGGTTGTTCACACCAACGGTTTATTTCAGCTTCCCTCAAATAATGCATTAGCTTAGGTCTGGAAGTTATTTTTTTATTGCAATCTCGGTGACTAAGGCTGCTACACTCAACTTTTTGCTATTTCTTTTAAATGAAAAGTGAAAAGTTAATGCACAATTGTTCAACAAGCAGGAGGTGAAGTGCTGTAGCACAACCCCTACCCACCAACCCATGAAATACATGAAGCTTTCTTCACATCCACTGTTTAAGCAGGACCCCCACAATGCCTTCACTTAGGAGTCTGCATAAGAACAAATGGCATAATATCTCAAACTTAAGAGATACAATATGTTTGCAAATTATTTCCATAAGTATGTAAGTAAATGAAAAGAGAAATTTTATATCAAAGCAGAGGAAAGAGTGGGAGTTCTTCACCAAACAGCTTGTCTCCCAGTAGAAAGTATGTTTTCAGGTTCATATACTCTAAAAAAACATTTAAAACTCTAAAGCTGTGCCCATTGCTACCAGGTGGATATATCTGGGATGTTATTGTTCATGGGAAACACGTGGATGACAACTAAATTCCAGGGAAGAGCACTATAAAATTGTGTTCTGTTTTCCGTTAGAAATTGCTCCCTCCATATTTTTCACCACTCTTTGCACACTTCCTTCAATACTTTGAGAACTCAGACTTCAGGATAACATATTTTTTCTTCAGCTCCCAGTTAAGAAAAAGTTGTTTGTTTTATTTCAGAGACATACAGGTATAAAATTAGCCACATTTTCAGCATTTGGACATGCACTGAATCTTATTCCTAGTGATCTGCTCGGCGGAAGAATTAGAGGCCTGAAAAATTCAAATTAAATACTTACATTGACATTCAGGGCTGTTAGCGCTTGTGCTGATTTTAAAAGTCAGATCCTTACTTCTTTTGGAAAAGTGGTCACCTGCACAGTAAAAGGGTTTCTTAAGTTAAGAATGTCCCTACAACCTCAGCACATGGTGCAAATCAACCTCAGTGATGGAAATCCAAACCCTCGAACCCCCAAGTCCAGCTCTTAGATGGAGCTGCAGTACCCAGTCCTCCCACATTGAAAAGTTCACATTTTCACTTGGCTTGCCCTTTATCTCTTAATACAATAATTACGTAATGAAATATCTAAAATACCATGCTAATTCTACCAGATACTAATCCTTTAGTACCAAAGCCTGCCTGAGTATCCTCAAAGCTTGTCCCACTCACTGGGAGTAACGTCAGAGGATCTGTACACAGTCTAAACCTCTTCCCCTTTAGCATAGTGATGCCACAAGACTGAATTTTATTTTTTCAGTGCCAAGTCTGTCATTTCTCTTATCTAAAATATATCAGATATAGCTACAGAGATTGAAGAATTAGTCTTCTGCCTCAAAGGCAGGATCTTCACACTCGTGTCATCCCTAGCAGAGGCTTGTCTGGCTTCTCCATCATACATGAATACTCCAAAAACTCCTTAGATCAGTTCCAACACTCAGCTCTCCTTACAGGTGGAGACCTCAATGCACCTCTACCTCAAACCCCCTTTGCCACAATCTAAGCCCACTCTCTTCTGCTGTCTACTGTGGAGAAAGCAAGCATTCAGTCCTCATTCAGGCCTTTTCCTCATCAACAACTTTTTCGATCCTCAGTTCTTCTAAGCCTTGTCCTTTCTACACTAATTTTTTTCTCTGCCATCTCTCCTCACAAATCATGCCTAGACCTACAGTTTCTTAATTTTCCTTTACATATAAAAACCAGGTATAAATTACCTACCAGTAACCTACTAGGTCTCCTTCTCTCCCTTAGCAGGAGCATTCAAAAGAAGACACCAAAAAGGAAAAAAAAAAA
>VZTG01010154.1:1356322-1368098 GCA_013397845.1 Melanocharis versteri
CGCGGCCGCGCAGACCCCGCGGAGCACCGCGCCCGCGGCTCGCCCCTGGCCCTGTGCCCGTCCCGCGCCCGCAGCCGGCCGGGCCGGCGGGTCCGGGCCCCGCGTGTCCCTTCGAAGGGCTTTTAGCGCGATACACACGCCCGCGGGGCTGTTTGTCCACGCTTCCGAAATCACGCAGCGGTGTGACTCGAGTCGGCTTTTTCCGATTGTGAAATCTTTAAGACAAAGAGTCTCCTTAAATCATGAGACTGACAGACTTGAAAGAGAAAATTGATAATGTTAATAAATGGAGTTTGCTGGGAAGATGACATTTAGAAAAGGGTGAGATGCCTCAAATTGAATTTTCGCTGGTGAAACAAGGCGATTCTAAAAGGCCACAGATGAGATGATTTTTATTAAACATTTGTACTATTTTAGAAGTTAAACCATAATTCATCTGCACTAAAATTTAACGACTTCGATTCACCAGAAAAGTTTACTCTTGGAATCCGCTTCAAAGACAGAACAACAACCCCAATGACAGGCTATAATGATTTTGCCTCTCTGATTTGCAGTGGGCTGGTGTGTTCTTGTGCCCAGACCGACGATTCATATTCAAATCCCAAAGTCATAAAATTTAGACTTTCGTATTTTTCTTTTTCAAACCAAAACTTGACTAAACCAGGGTCCAGGATCAAAAGCGCACAAGAGCTATCGCTTTCTCAGGGGACTGCCAAAGTCACTCTCCACATATACTCTGGCTGTATTGAGGACAATTTGGGAAACATTGGGCAACACGTGTTGTCCCTGGGAACCAAGTTACATTGCGTCTCCTGAGGTTTCCCTGTCAGCTCTGGTTTAACAGAAGTTGTCTCCGAGGTTTCTCGGTAAAGGCAAGGCTCCATATTGGACACAGAGGACAAGCAGAGTCAGGGAGGTGTGTGTGTGCTCTTGGGACTTTGTTGCTGATCTCGGCTTGGCTTCCTTTCGCCCCCAACCCCGGACCCTTTTTAACTATTTTTTGTTTCCTCCGGTGACATTAAACCAAGAAAGACAAGGGCAGAACTAAAGATGAGTTCAAGGTGGTGATGCCGAGGCTTTGGCTAAGAAGTGAGACATCATTCCCTAAACGTGCATCCTTTCCTGGGAAAGCGGTGGCAGCAGAAAGTGATGTGTTCTCACACGACAATATCTGATCGCCCAAGGAAGAAAATCACCTGGATGACAGCCCCGAGGCACAGTCCGGCTCCCACGGCCGGGACAGCTCAGCCCTGGCACCTCAGCTGCCCTGCCAGGAAAAGTGTATTCTGCTACTGAACGGGGTGTTCCCAACACCGCCCTGACGCGTTCTCCTCAGTCCCTGTGTGAGCAGGGCTCGGCAGAAAACAACCTGGCCTGTGTTTATTCTCCAGACTTGGAATAAAAAGAAACCGGCTCGTTGCTTCTTGATCTTTTCATTTCCTTTCTCCGGCCCGGGCGGAATCCCCTGCCCGCCCCGCACATTTAAAGCCATGTCTGCGGGACTCCAACTAACCCCAGATCTGTTTTTCAAACGTATTTAAGCTGCAGAATTTGCTGACACATAAATAAGCCATCAAGGCTCTCGGAAGCTCATGAATCTTTGACTGAAGTGTGTGTGAGGACTTACACACTTGTTCCACGTCGTGATACTTTAAAAACTTTCACAAAGAAGACTCTGGACAAAAAAAAAAAAAAAAAAAAAAAAAAAAAAAAAAAAAAGCACCTCTGTTTAACAAGATAATTCTTGCTTTCAGTTTTATTTCTATTTTCAACTTCCTATTCTTTTGTCCCGTGACATGGCGCTTTTTTCCCCCTCGGGGACTCTTTTCTCTTCTTTCTCCACTTCTATTCTGAACTGTTTTACAGCCCCGCTTTGTTACTGTCAGGAAAAAATGTCTGGAGAGCCCTGTCTCCCAAAGAAGGAACAGAAAAGGGAGGACTGGAGCTGCAATGTTGCCTATGCATGCAGAACATCCCAATCTGTTTTTGTGCATTGAGTTGGGGAGAGGGCAGCAGGGAGCGTGCACCCAGCCTCCTCCCGGACAAAGGGAGGCCGGACAGCTGCGCACCCGCCACAAAAGATTCACTCTTCTGTCAACTCTGTTTACTTAGTGTTGTTTCTGACCTCTGTGCTACACTTGTTGCTAATACATATGCTTATCAAACCATTTTAATTGGCTTTCTTCATAACAGTAGTCCCAGCGCTTTTTTTTTCTTGCATGTGTTTCCAAACAACTTAATTGACTTCTCTAAAATTCATCTTCTTGGGCTCTAAACAACGCATTTCTCCCGCCACGCTTCCCAGCCTGCGGGAAAAAGGTTCAGGGGTGTCTACATGGAAAGCTTCACCTTTCGGAGGGCATGGCTGTGCAGGGAGATGAGTACTCGCACCCAAGGGGACAGCCGTGTCGCCGGCGTCGCTCCGGCTGGCACAGAGGATCCGGGCCGCGCCTGATGGAGTGTCTGCTGGTAGATCGGCGAGCTGACTGTCCCCGTCACGTTTTAAATGTGTTTTTGCTTTGTTTGTGGCACTCGGTGGACTGGTGCCAACCTGAGAAGACCCGGAGCCACCCTGGGAGCTGCCCATCGATCACGAGCGCAGCCCGGCCGCGCGGGGCTCAGCGGGTGCGCACGGCCGCGCACACGCTCCGCGGGCTCAGCCCCCACCCGCGCAGGTAGAGCCGCGAGGGTCGGGGCCGCCCCGCACCGGACCCCGCACCGGACCCCCGCGGCCCGGGCAGCCGGCGGGGAGGCGCCGAGAGCCGGGATCCGCCGGCCTGGATGCTGGGATGCAGGGAGTGGCGGAGAGCAGGCAACCTGCCCCCCAAAGCACAGAGCCCCGAACACCACTCCCCGCAGCCTTTGCCATCTATATTAATCGCTTCGCTTGAGCCTCGCCCTCCTTCCTTTTTTTTTTTTCTTTTTTTTTTTCCCCGCAATTTCGTAATTAATTGTTGCACTCGGGTTTGTAATGGAAACAATCCTGCCAGGCCGGATGGTTGTTATGATTTGCTTTCTTTAGCGTTTCTCCCCCTTCGCGAGCATTGTTCGCGGTGACTGTCTGGGCTCAGATATGATGTTGGGACAGCGCCTCCCTTGAAATGGAAACAGAGGCCTGAATAAAGAAGGGTGGAAAAAAAGTACTTTGTAGTCTGCATCGTCCATCTTTAATTCAGAGACGCATCTATACTCCTGGGAGCGCCGCCTTTGATCTCTTTGATTTTTACACCAGATCTGTTATGGACTAAAATTCCTAGGTTTTCCATAGAAACATCTCCATTCCTTCGGGATATTGATGTTTTCTTCTTCCTAGGGGTTATGATATGGTAAATCAGATTCAGAAAAGCATGGACAATGCCAGCNGCGTTGCCATGGGGACCCTACTGTATGGCAGCAGCGCCAGCCCCAAAGACAATGCCTCGCAAAGGGGCTTGAAAAGTGAGGTTTCTCCCTTTGCCACGCAGCCACTTCCGATGGAGCAAGCATTCTCCTTTCGGGACCCTCATCTTGTCACTAGAACAATGTCTATCTTCGCCTGCCAATTTTTTTTCTCTATCCTGCCTTTGATCTATAAAAAATCAAAAGAACAAAGTCAGGGGAGAATAGGGGGCTTTTTTTTGTTGTTGTTGTTGCTGATGCACAGAACAGGCTTTTATAATTTGGGTCTACTTTTGTGCCTGAGGACTTTAGGGGCAGGGAAGGAGGGTAGTTTGTTCGTGTGTTGGGCTCTCTCCAGTCCTGACGAGCCTGGGCACGGCGTGTGCCAAAGGCCCCCCTCCCTGTCCCCTCCTCCGCCCCGAAGCAGCCAGGAATAAGCACGGCTGCTGCCCAACCTGGGTCTGCCCCACTCCCCAGCCTCGGCCCTGACGCTCTCCTACAGGTTGGGGCCTTCCCACCTGCTGGGCCCAGGACACCGCTGGGGTGGCAATGACCCTTGCTTAGGGCCTTGATAAGATCACCCAAGCCTACTAATTAATGCTGATGTTAATAACAGATGTGTACAACGAAAAGCATGCCCATCACACTACATTTCAACAAATGATGCCGTCTTCCAAGTCATGGTTTTGTGCAAATGTTAGAGGCATGAATGTGAGACTAACACCCTTTTCCAAGAAATCAGACAATTCTGGACTGTGTGAGGCCATGAGATGCTGAAATGTTGGAAAAGGAACTGGAGTGCCCATGCAAATACGCCAGTGTGCATTTGACTTCTTTGTCTGTAAGTGGCAAGAGTCATTGTCACATGTGTAGGACAGGCTATAAATAATTCTAGATGAAAAACTGGAGCTAGTTTTGGTTCTTTCCAGGAGGACAAGTGGCTAGTTGAATTCACATGTGACTCCATGCATGTAACCCTCCTGGAATTAACCCTCATGATTTGAACTCAGCTCAGTTCCTTGCCTTGCTTCGAACAGCGGGAAGTGTTGATTTCTCCAAAAGGATTGCATTACAGCTACTTCCTTTTCATTAAAATGCCAGCAGAGGAAATAACAGGAATGACTGGTCTGTGCTGTATCGGTTTCACTGGCTTTGGTGACCTGGCTAAAACGTGTTCCTGCACGATTTGCTGATTAACTCCATCACAGACTGGTTTCCTACTCTGAAGGAGTCAGTTTCTAGGCAAGACACTATGGTATGTTGGGAAGAGAGTGGAAATTAGAGGAAGGTTTATTTTGAAACTCAGACGTCCTTGGTGAGAGCTTGTTCTCTCTCTGACTACCTTTTCTTAGTTATTTTTGAAAGTAAATCATCAGCTTCAAAATGCCTAGTTGAAGTCAATTAATTTAAACGAGGGCATCAGACCCCTCATCTGGGTTTGTGCTGCCGGGAAACATTTGCTGTGGACTGCAAATTGAGGCAGATACACCACTCACTGGAGGGCTGTAAGCAGGGACTGGGACTTGGATGTCTTCCTGAGGCTCAGGGACCTCACTTCAACACTTCTGTCAGACAGACATGAAACAGGGGTGACACAGCCTGTTTCCAGCAGCGGAGAGTCATGGGCGGGCACATGGGTATTAGAGCATTGTATGTCCCAACAGCGTGCTGTGGCAATTTCAAGTCTGGCTGTAGATCACAACTGGAATGCTCTGGGTGCACCATCCAATACATGGAGACAGCCAAGTCTCCACTGCTGCATCCCCCTGGCATCACCCAACCTTTACAGGTGTCTCCTACCTATTGCCTACCACCTGCATTGGATATTTGAACCCAGACCCCACGCCATGCCAACAAAAGTCCTCCCCTCAGTGCCCAAGAGTTGACTCACTGCCATCCGGAGCATCCCCATTCCTCAGGGTCAGCGCCCAGAAACTGCAGAAGCGAGTCTGTCATAAAAATGCTCACTGAGGTGGTGGGTTTGCATGGTGCTGGGAGGACTTGGGGACACATCCACACCACCCACATCCACACCATCCACATGCAGGCAGTACTCCCGCATTCCAGAGAAGGGGAAGGGGTGGGAGAGGGCTGTGTTTCACCTCTCTGAAGGATAACCACTGGAAGAAGATGTGGCAGGCCTGGGGCTCAAGATCAATTCCCCTTCCCTCCTCCTCCTGTCCCGCATTCCCACCCAGGGAATCGACTTCCCACCCTATCTGGTCACATTCTCTTCCCAAGATTAATTGTTGGGTCAGGGCGGATTCACCATTGTGTCAGCCTGCAAGTGCCTTTCTCCTTTATCTCTTTTTTTTTTTTTAAGAGTGCTTTAGTCAAACTTCAGGCCCCCCTCTTTTCCCTCCTCCCCCATCTTTTAGGGCGGGGGGCTGCTACCCTGATCCGACCTCCTGAGCTGAGATGCGTCAACCATGCCTTTTAACTGTACAATTATGCACACTCCCTAAACATTGCTTTAAAAACAGAGTTTGAAAAAAAGCCGTAGCGGGTCGGTGCTTAGGAAAGAAGCGAGGTGCCTGGAGCAGCTCGCTCTCCCCCTCAAACACACAGACACGCTTGGGGCGGCTTTGCGGGGGGACGGTGAGAGTGCACCCACCCCGACATGGGTGACACGATCTCAGCGGGAAGCCCCGGCTCCCCCCGCGCTGCAGCGGCCCTGAAGGCGCGGGCTAGGGGGGATACAGGGACGTGGCTTGGGGAAGCAGCAGCCTGACCGTGGAGTTGGGGTCCACGGAGAGCCACGCACGGCCCCGAGGAGAGTGGAGGGCGCGGGGAGGCGGTGTCTCCGCGCTGCCTTCAGCGCAGTGGATGGGACCGGGGGATTCGGCTGGGGCCGCAGGCATCGCCCCCGCAGCCGGCAGAGCCGCGCAGCCCGGTAGGGAACGGGGCAGGGCTGCCGTGCGCGTCTCCAGCCTCCCGCCGCCCTCCGCACCTGCCCCTTCGCCCCGCCACCGGCACACGNCCGTGCGGCTCTCCCCGGCCCCGCCGCTCACGGGGGTCTGTCCCCGGGAAATCCCCACCCGGTTCTCGCTACCGTGTGAAACTGCAGAGCCTGCCACTCGTTTTCCTCCCAAAGCCGCCCTGTAAGGGGTGCTGGGAAGGAGACCCAGACACCTTCATATCTCAAGTTTTCTTCTTTGGACAGGAAATGTGTGTGGAGAGGGGGGGTCGAGATCGTAAATTTCATTGATTACTTGCAGACTGTACAGAGTATATTCAAGCTTTCATGACAGCTTCTGGAGACATAACGACTGGACAATATTGCCCGAGCAGTACAAACTCTCTTTAACAACTACAAAGAAATCAGCAGGTAATTATAGGCTCGATTGTATACATAATAGGCATCGGAAATCGGAGAATAACTGTAGGCAGCGATTCTGAACCAGAAGAGGAACTGTCGTGCTTCAAACTCTCATACAATAGCTGCTCATTGTGCTGAGTGTCTTATTCTAATTACAGATACCTGCACAGCATAGCAAATATAGAAGAGAGACACTTCCTTGATCTTCCTGCCAGCAAAACTCATCCTTTAGAAATTAAAGATATAAAGGCAAAGCAAGCCATGTGGGTATTCCTGAAACAGGCGATGATGCTGAGCTGTGCCCTCTGCTCTGGGAGAGCACTTTAGTGCGCAAAACGAGCAGAATTTCTGACCGGATTTGGACCGCTGGGGAAAAAAAAAAAAAAAAGCAAAAAAACCAAAAAACCACCACCCACACACAAACTTCTCTCGAGGTGCCTAGAGAATTACCTTTTCCACAGAAAAAGCCAATAAATATAAAAGAGCGCCCGACCAAAATTAGCCGAAAACAACAATCGCTTCGGGAACACATCAAGCACTAATTTAAAATAGAGGTTATAACATCCGAAATTATTTTTTCTTGACACTGGGAAAAAAATAGACACGCTTGCTTTTCTATACCTAAGGGATATAAATATTTAATTCTGACATAGAGATTGTTCCCTTTTTAAAAGACGGTTTTGTTTTAAAATCATTGTTGACAGTCCCTGCGCAGAATAATCTGTCTCTCCTTTAACCAATGATTTCTCCTTCCAAAGGACTCTAAATCCCAGCAAAATCAAGGAGAACACTCCTAAACACTCCTAAAAGCTCTCCCGGTGTCAATGCCCATTTCATTCGAGTGCTTCTCCAGTTCCCGTTTCTTTCAGGTGAACTTTTCCAACGAGTTCCCTGGCTACAAGCCGAGGAGGTGCCTGGCATGTGCGGTTGTGCGTGGGTGAAGCCACGCACCGCCCGTCCCCGCGGGTCTGATCCCTGTTCTCTCTGGCAGAAACGAGCCCCGGCGCTCTCCACACAACTTCGCTTTGAATATCATCTGGCCTGAAAGTTCACTTCGGTTGTTTTGCCTCTAGGGGTACGTGCTATGTTATTCTAGGTCACTCGTGACTTACAAGCTTAAGTAAACATGTGTCCACATCAAAACCCAGCCACACAGACGCAGCTAATCCAAGGTATCATTTCAGCCTGTGGGGAAGGTTGTTTCCGCCGGGTCAGGTTCGGCTCTGTCAGGAGGCAGAGCGGAGCGAGGCGGGTCGTGCCGAGCAGGGGCTGCGCAGCCCCGCGAGCGGCGCGGGGGCCGGCGCTCGGCGGGCGCTGACCTTTGCCGTCAGTTTGACTCCGGCGCGGCCCGGGGGGCGCAGGGCTGGGCACGCCCCCCACGCGTGTCCGTGGGATCGGAAATACACTCATCGGGGAGCAGCCAGCCTCCGAAGAAATCAGATTTGGATTCCTCTCAATTGCAAATATCTCATTTGTGAAGTCCGATTGCTATTTCTCTAAACATTATTTTGCGCATAGTTGTAAACGAGATAATACAATTGTTGATTTAAAGAATTCAAATGATTTATAGAAATAAATTCTCTGTCTAACTGGCAACGAGTAATAGCTAAATGTCTCGCTTGGTGCCATTCAATCCCGCTTCTGCAACAACCGTTTTGGCTAAGCTAGGTTGCTGGTTTCAGCCTATCTGTTTGGGTTTAATGCCAAGGTAGCATTAGATCTGAAGAAAGATGTTCGTATAAACATGAATCAATTTTTTCAAAATGCTCCTGATTAAATCGTGACGTGAAAATAAAACGCAGAGAGAGAGAAGGAGAGGAAGTGCTGTTTCCCAAAATTGAAAGACAGTAAAAAATTGATCATCAAAAAAAAAGTCTCCAGATGAAGACAGTAAAGGTAAATCAAAGCAGAGCAACTGTTTGCAATATCACTTGTACTTTTCCTGTTGGGCTGTGCAGTATTTTACCGACTGGAAGTACTAGCAAGATGTGCAGGTATCCGCTTACATCAGAAACTGCATTTGGTATAAATATTCTGTTCCAGAGAACCTCTTTATCACGTTTCCAAAGAATAAAGTATCCTTTGAAACAAAAGCCGCACATCAAGTGTCATTCTGTTAATGAATGATGCGCTGCCTCATAAATATGAAGGGTGACTGTTTTTATGAAAGGTGACTGTTTTCTGCTGCATGCCCCCCTCCGCCGCCCGCCCTGTCCCGTCCCGTCCCGTCCCGTCCTGCCGCCGCCTCTGGCGCGGAGCGCGGAGTCCCGGCCGCCGCCCTGCCCGCCCGGCAGCCGCCCAGAGCCGCCCGGCTCCAGCCCGGCAACCGGCTCCACCGTGCCTTCCGAGCAGGCTTCGGGGCGATGCCTTGGACTCCAGGCTTCAGCGATCAAATTCACGTACGAAACACTCGCGCCAAATGGCAACTTTTGTTTTTTCCTCCAAAGTTTTGTGATGTTTGTCCAATTTCAGCGAGAGAGGCTTATGAGAAGAAGGATAGGTCAGATTTACATCAGGGCAAGCTGCCTGCCTCCATCCTTTCGCCTGTGTCACCTATGAATTTCTCAGGTGCGCCGTTGCACCTCTGCCCTCACATCTCTGCCATCAGCGGTGTCGGGACGGTGCCTGGGCTGAGAGGATGTGTGCCACGATATGTTTGCCATAGCCGGTCCTAGACCCCAGCTGCTAGTGCAGCTCGACAAAGCCACGCTGTGAATTGGGCAGATTAAGAATCTGTTGATCGCCCTGGCCACAAGTTCGCTTTTCTGACCTTATATCCCTGTGCAGCCGGTCCTTTGGTTTGGTCTGATTCGGGCTTTTTTTAAGCCGATTCTTATTTTACGTGTTAAATAGTCGGCTCTTTAACCAGCAACTAGCAATCATCAGACATTAATTTATACGGTTTTTACAAATACCTAAGCTATTTAAAATGCTGAACAGGGTTGTGTGTGGCAGGGAACATCTATCTATTGAATAGGCAGTGTCACACGGTAGCATGCTCTCTTGTCAAGGGTGATTGTGTTTTAGGCAAACATTTGAGCAAACATAAAGGCAAAGGTCAAGTACTGTTCAGTTGCAGTGTGTGCTAATTCACCTAGCTAACCAATGGGGCAAAAGTTGCATTTTCTGCGAGCACCGCAGACCAAACCTCTGCGAAGGGCATTATTAGCTGTGAGCCGGCTGTGATCGTTTCCAGACAGCTCCCGGGTGGAAGGGCTGGAAGCTCGGAGAGTGCCCGGGGTGCAGCTACTGCACCGTCACCTCCCGTTGCTAACAAGTGCCTTCCAATAAGCTGGTGTTTTTTGTGCTGTTCTGACCTCATACTTTTTTTTTTTTTTTCCTTTTTTCCTTTCCTCTTTTCCTTGCTTTTTATTTCTTCCCTGGTATCTGCTTCCTCTCCCTCCCCATCCCCCGGACTAACGAAGATGGACTGTCCATCGCCGGCCGGCTCGGTACACTGAGCAACTCGGGAGAAATTGGGCGAGCAGAGACCGGTGGCAGGGAAGTGCAGTTTGGCTCCTCATTGAAAGTGCGTGGGGAGGAGGGGGGAGGAGGAACCGAGTTACTTTATTATCCTCATTCCTCCCCACGTCGTCGCAATAAAAAAAAGCCATGTTTTGAATAGGAAAGGCTGGAATTTATTTCTGAGGGTGATCTGCCTGCAGATTTTTCCAAGCAAACCTTATTATTTCTCATAGAAATTTTTTTTCCTGCTATCTATCAAAAAAATAGAGAAGAATCAAAGGACTGGGTGGTGGTTGTCACACTCGCAGCTTAGAAGTCTCTCTCTCTCGCTCTCTCTCTCTCTCTCTCTTTTAAGGGAAAAAAAAAAGAAAAAAGAAAAAAAAAAAAAAAAGATGACCCATTCCTTCCTTCTCGGTTCAGCCTGGAGGGCTCGCACTTTGAATCAATAGTCATTTTATTTGAACCAATGGCTGTGCTTCCACCCAGGCTGTACGTACAGTAGTTTTCATAATAAACAGGGAGTTCACAGTTGTGGTCTTAAGGCACTCAGATCTGGGGGATGCGCGTGCAAAATAAATAAATAAATAAACGAACAAATAAACAAACAAACAAACAAATAAATAAATAAATAACATGACGGTGGGATGAAAAAGAAATCAACCCAAAAAGAAAACCCTAACAAATCGCCAAATAGAAACGATTATTTTGAACCCAGGCGAAAGCTCATGAAATTCTTACTTGTTGCCTTGTGGCATAGAGGCACTCGCCTCCCAGTCCCGCACCGTGGGGTCTGGCTCTGCCTGGCTCTGCTGCTGGGAGAAGCAGGAGGATTTTTTCTTTTTTGACAAAACTCCAGGAAGAACATCAACAACATTAGAGACGTGATTCTGAGCGCAAAACTGGTTTATGGCTAAAATGACTTTAAAATCACAAGGGCATATTTTCTTTGCAACGCAAACTTCAAATACAAGCATACACTCATGAGAAAACACGTTAAAAATAATAATAAACTTACCCCGCCTGCCAAACCATCACAATTTGTGGGACTCTTCTTTAGTGCTGCAGACAACTTGACCCTTCAAGCCCTGCATTAAACACGGTGGATACAGTGAAACAGGAATAAAATTAAGAAAAAAAATTGTTTTGTCATGTATTTCTAAATAGTCTAATCTTCAACTGTCTCGGATTTCTTTACAACCCACTGGCTACGGTCCTATAAACACCACCTGGGCAGTTTCACAAGCTTTAAAGTTTTGTGCGAGTGTGTGTGCGTGTGTGTGTGTGTGTGTGTGTGTGCGCGTGTGTGCAGTAAGTTGTTTAAAAGGCATCGTTACCATTCAGAGGTATAAAAGTATTGCCCTGATCTTTGGCGTGATGGGATTTGGGTTTTGGATTTGGAAGGGGTTTTTTTACACGCACCTCTCATTTTACTTAACTTTTTAAAGATGGGAAAAGCTGGAAGCTTTAGTTTTTGAGAGACTTTTCTCGTTATTCATCTGTTTGGTCGCCTTAGCTGCACAAAAGCGTATCAGCTGCGTTATGAAAAATGGCCTAAGCCCAGAGAATGTCACAGTGGTCGACTTATTATTTTAGCCCTTCTTAAAAAAAAAAAAA
>VZTG01010154.1:1379205-1392180 GCA_013397845.1 Melanocharis versteri
GGTACTGGCTTGGGTTTGGGGTTTGTGGTTTATCGTTTTTTTTTTCCCAAAGCCACCCAGTAGACAATAAGCCACGGAACAGAGTTTTCTAAAAGCCCCGCATTTCCCAGAATGGGCTCTATGTCTTTGTCTTTACATAAAACAGTGCCCGTTGGCCAAATGTGCCTGTAACGAGCTTGTAAAACAAACCAGAAATCTCAGCTCGTCCTCAAGACTAAAACCAAGTCGCTTTATTCCCGAATCTTGCAAATATGTTAGGAGTGTTAGAAGTGGGACTAAAAAGCCTCCTAGCAGAGCTGGTTACCTGCTGTGAGCCTCACTGCCACAGACCCTTTCACCAGACATATTAAATCTCTTACCCTAAGAAAACAGGCACTTGTCACAATTGAAACCCGACGTATCGGGGCAGCGGGATGTAAGAGTTTCGGGAACTCTGTATGTTCCCCGGAGGCCCTCCCGAGCGGAGCACACCGCTCCGAGAGGCCTGCAGGGTCTGCCCAACGTTTCTGAGGGCCACGTCCAGAGAGCGTTCCAGAGAGGTGGCCGTCGACGGCCTCCCCTGCGCACAGCAGCACCTCGCCCCTGGCCTGGCCCTTAGTTGTTTATGGAGCGAAAGAGGTTGTGACGAGATGGCAGGTGATTTCCCCCCTCAGAACCTCGTTTGTTACGCTCCCCCTTCCCCGTCGGGTGCCCCGGCTGTCTCCCCCGACGGCAGACCCCGGTGCCTGCCCCAAGCCCGGGGCTCTAGGGCACGGCCGGCGGCCTTGGGAATCGCCACCCCGGCCCCCCAGCAGCCGGGGCGGGGGGCCGCCTGCTCTCCTCTCCCCGCCCTTCGGCAGCACGCCGTCGTTCTTTCCCATCTCTGAAGTATGTGTTTTATTACAAATTATTTCATTTGATGAGCAATATTCCCACCGCCCTGAGCAGAGTCTAAGTGGAAAAAGGTTTACTTGGCGTTGTGAAACAGTTTCAATGATAATAGCCTAAAAAATTAAAAAGACAACTGCGAACACACAAGAATATCTCGATATCGCCAGAACGGCTGAGCTGGCTTCCACGGACCTGGGCTGCAAGGTTTTCCACCCAAACTAGCCCTCATCTCTTTTTCTTTTTTCTGATGGAGACCAGGAACAAGAGGTCTCCTGTCCCACCATCCCGCATCTACTGCCAGGGCAGGTCCTCCCCGTCCAGTCCGCACACGGCTGTTTCTGACCATCTTGGATGAAGACTGGCAACCGTTTAAAACGGGCAAAATGCCTCCTGTAGTTTAAGTTCAATATATGCCAGGCGGCGGAAAGACACTTGCAACCTTTTTTTTTTTTTTTTTTTTTTTTAGGGCGTAAATGATTTCTTACCACACTCGCGGGTTTGTAACTTACAGCGAAAGGAGGAAAAAAGGCAGAGACGGCCGGAGGCTGGGCTGGGAGAAGCCCACCGATCCCTGAGTCATAAAAGCGTACAATGAAAGGGCTTTATTGTCTCTCGTTAAGCAGTTCATAAGTGACCCCGTTTATTTCTGAATAGCCATGTTTTGATGACTTATAGTATATGCAAAAACAAACTTTCCCGCGGTGTTTTTTTTCTCCGTCATGCTTTTCTTTTCAAACAGCCAGATGATTTTAAAAAGAAAAACACCCAGAAATGATAAATCGCGTCGCATAGCTAATGGCTGGAGGGCGCGTTTACCAATTCATAATCATTTATTCTTGGTGATGTATGACCCTTACTCTTAAATCTCAAAAGCTTCTATTTGAAGGTGTAAATAGCTTTTTCCCCCCTTGCAGTAAACCTTACTGCATTAGCAGTGATTGATCTCCTGTACAATTCGTCCCAGAGTGCTATTTTAGAGGGGGAACACTGGCTTTTGGAGATTAACTGGGGAGTCTGTTACATATTAATGAACCTAGGAGATATACTAACGTTTTGGTAATTTAGTTATTTGTGTCTATAGCTTTCGCCGTTATTTTCTCTTAGACCCCCGCGGTTGTTATACATCGAATTAAAAAGTGGTCCTTCAGCATCATTTTTTCAGTGGCAACTAAATGCCATTTAATGTGAAAAACAAATGTTGACTTGTCTCTTGAAGGAAGTGTGTTTCTTGGCAAGACATCAAAGTGTTTTAAACTGTATTAGAAGGGTTTGTTAGTTTTCTTACCCGGAGCCTACGGTAATGTAAGGAAACAGCCTCTCGGTGGAAGCACCCGTCGGAGGGGGGAGCGGGCGCTGCGCAGCGCTGCACATAGGTGCACGCTCGAGAGGCGGCTTTAGCTGCAGCAGGAATGCACAGGCACCTCTTCGCTGGGATTACAGCCTTGATTAACGTGCTAATGAATAGGGATGTTAAAGAGTCGTCCGGAAACCCGTCTGTGAGAAGGAGGAGTGAGAAACTCCTAGGTTGGGCTTAGCCTGCAGAGAGAGCAACTTCACTAAAATGTCATTAACCTACTGCTCCTTAGCAGACACTCGGGCAAAGCACCTCGGAGATGTCTGAGAAAGGGCTGAGGTGGAAGCAGGGGGTGGAATCCCTGCTGGGCTCTCGCCTCTGCCCCCGCAGCTGATGCGGGGCTGCGGAGCGGGCAGGGCAGCCTGGAGCCGCCGGGCCGGGCACCGCGCACTCGGCGCCGGGACAGCCGCTGCCCCTCTCCTCGGCGGAAAAACAGTGTCGGGGAGATGGCGGGGTGGGGGAGAAGGGAGCCCACCGGTTTTTTTCAGCTGTTCCGCTCCCTATTAACTTTGACATCTTTCTCGGATTTATAAATTAGAGTTCATTATCCTCGAAGGTCGTTAAAGTAGGCAGCTCAGCTAAGAAATAATGCGTGCAAACCCGCTCGCTACAGCTGGCTTCGCCCTGAGCTGTCTGATGGGCTCAGGAAGCTGGCGGAGGCTTCAGTCACTCCAGTGGTCAAAGAGAGATACCCGTCCCTTCTGCCCTCCTCCTCGCCATTTATCGCCGGTAGAAGGTTGAAACGCAGCTGGCCACCAGCCTGGAGAGAGCAGCGAGCAGATTCCCAAGGCAAATGGACCTGCCCTTATTTTTGAAGGAAACAAACATGTTTCTCCCCCCGCGTCCCGTCCCAAAGTTAAACGTTTGTTTAGGACAAACTTGAGAAGCAACAGTGTTTGCGAGAACTTTGTTTTCCCCTTCTCCTCGTGAATAACAAAGTGGTCATAGGCTACTCGGCCAGTTGGCGAGGAGAGAACTTTTGTTTTCTGGGGCGATTTATGTTCTTTATAAATATGTGGTTTGGAAAATAAAAAGAGACTTGAAAACGTTGTTACAATGAAAAAGGACAAATTAGAAGACATTTTCTGTGATCAAAGGAGGAAGAGAAAGCGAGTAGGGGTATTCAAAAAGCTTGACTTATTCACACAACTCCTTTGGAGCCCAGGGGCAACAAGCGTGTCTTACATTGAAAAGGCGGCTCTATTCAGAGTGCAGGTGCGAAGTGGTGTGGCACATTCTGCCACATTATGTAAAGGTTGTTGGAGATTAGTGTTCAGACTTAATAACTAAAGCGCTTGATTTACATTGGAAAAAAGCCCCCTCATCCGTGAAAGCAAAATAATTTAACGCGTGATCATTTCGAGTGCTGCTGATATCCTAATACTTGCATTGTTCTCGGCCAAGTACTAGAGGAGCGCGGATTGATGCTTTTGGGAACCTATCATTTACAGCCACTGAACTCTGCTCAGAACTGGAGGTCTGGAGGGGAGATAAAAGAGGGGCACAAGAGAAAAGTTTCGCATTAGGGAAAAAAAAAGTTAAAAAAAAAAAAAAGGAGAGAACAATATAAACGTGACAGTTCTCCTCCTCCCCGCAGAGGACTCCATGCCTCCTGTCCAGTGCCAGGGCGAAGCAGCGTCCAGGTCTACGAAGACGAAAATTGGGCTCAGGTCTCAGGCTCTTCCCTACTCCGCCTTCCCCCGTCGGAGCAGAATTACTTACCTTACTAATTATTCATATTTATGTAAATGTCATTAGTTAATGTAACTTTCTATAAAAAGATAATCAGGCGAGAACGGAGCATAGGTATTACCTTAAGTGCATTGGCTCTGGTTGTTTCATTCATATGTTAATACACGTGATGCAGTCGTGCCAGGCGTGGGGAGGGTGGAGAGGAGGGGAGAGGAGGAAGGCAAAGGAAAGAAATTAAATAATAACAACAAAGCCCCACAAAGGCTTTAAGTTTGCATCGCGGGACCAAGGAACACGATGCCTTATGATGCGCTGAACAAAGGCGGACACGGCGCCGTCCCAGCCGCGGCTGCTGTCCGGGCATTCCGGCAACTTTGGGTGGCTTTTTTGTTTGTTTGTGTCCCCTCCTCTCCTGAAGAAGAATTTTATGCTTCAAACTGTTTCGATCTACCCAAATCCGCGTGCCGAGCCGAGTGCCTCAATTTCCGACCGACCCGAATTAAAGTATCTTTGTACGGGACACGCACCAATTAAAATTGCAATACCTTTTTGCATCCCTCTTTAGTGTAAGCATTTTAGGGCCATTTCCATAAATTCTCTGCGAGAATAAAGGCTATAATGGGAACAAGGTGAGAAAGCTGTTAACCATTGTTTCAGCAAGAAAAGGTCGTAAGTCAGGCAATTGGTGTCTGACCTGTCAGGATAAGGTATAAAGGCTTTATTCATGCAGTCGCTCACGATTTTCTCAGCTCTCACAAAAGTGTTTTTATGATTCTGTTTTCTTACCTCGTTCCTTAATTAAAAAGCTGAATGATTAGAATAGCACCTGCATAATGTCTGAACGACGCCTGCATACTAATTCGCGAGTCTTTACATCTAGTAATTATAACATAAAATCAGAGATTGAATAAAACAGAAGGATTTTGCCCCTAAAGCCCTGCTAATCCTCTTTTAAAAGAGTCTGCTGAAATAATTCAGAACAGTTTCCGGAAGTTGGATTACCGACTCTTTTTTGACTATTTACAATGAAATGATATTTCACACTTAAAGGACTCTCTGTATTTCTACAACAGGTTTTTTAAGGTGGCCTGTTTTCTAGACAATAACAATCCAGTGATTCCTTTCTTTTCCTACCCGTTTTTTCTCTCTTCCTCCCAGCAAGATCTTCATCTTTATCAAGTATATGCGAGGATTAATCTGTCCTCAGGTAGGGATAACAAAACCTCCCCCCTTGAAACCTCCCTTTGACTCCCCACTCCGGGACTCCCCGTGACGAGGGAAGAGGGAGGGCTGCGGGCGGGCAGCCCAGTTGTGCCCAAGTTCAGATGCACCCCGTTTCCCGGCCGCTCGCGGGAGCGGGCGGTGGAGCAAGGAGCTCACATTGCTTCACTGTTGCCCCCACACAGGGCAGAGGATAATTTAAGCCAGCAGACACCAGTCAAAAGTTGAAGATTTTTTTTTTTTATGTGTGTCTTCCCGAAACAGCTGAGGGGATGATGGGGGAGTGGTGGTGTCCGCGCTTTTGTCTGGCTCTCAGGGCGTGCTGTAGCAGGTATCCTCAGGGGCAGAGCGAGGCCGGGGAGGCAAAGGGGGCAAGAGGGAGCTGCTGGCCGCGGGCAACGCCGTTCCGGAGGCCTCCCCCAGCCCGGGCGGGCGGCGCAGCCCCGCAGGGCTCAGCCCGGCTCCCGCTGCCGGGGACTCAGCCCGGCCCCCCGGGGCGGCTTCCCCGGTCCAGGCAACCCGCAGTGACCCGGAGACGGGTTTTGCGGCAGTATAGAGCCGATCCTCTGGGCAACATTGACTACGGGGGAAAGAAAAAAAATCTGTCGATCTGTTAGGGAGTCCTATTTATTTTAGAAAATAGATTTCCTTTTAGGCCGGCGAGCTCCAGCCCGGCCATGAGGCTGGCTGCTTCATGACGAAGAAGAAAACGAAGTTGATGTGAGGATTTTGAAACGCGGGAGCTGCTGCCCGCACCCTCTGCAGCTCCGCAGGGTCTCGGCGCCTGATCCAGAGGAGCCAGTGTGGTCCTGGCCTCGGAGCGGGGTGGATCCAAATGGAGAAGAAGTTGAGACTAAAGTCAACCTGACGGGAAGTTGCAGAGGTTTCTCTGAGATGTTGCCATCATTAGGAACACCTTAGTCTGTCATGCTTTTTTTTTTTTTTTAACTGTTAAAGAGTTGCTTTTGCGGTGACTTTTGTCCTTCCCTCTCCTTCTCTTCTCATAGTGTAATCCTGCAAAAAACTCTAAATCGTCTACGAGAAAATGGAGTCAAAGTGTCATTCAGCATTAAAAATCTAGGGGCTTTAACTAAAAGCTTTAATTGCTATCCTGGCCCCATTATAACCATGGGAACGACATACTCTGTTGGAAACTCAGAAATGTTACATATCGTTTTAGCAGGCGCTGCCCTTGTTTGTTTACTGTAGCTTACTTTCATTTATATCCCAGGAATATTATTTCGCTAGGCGACATACGAAAAGACAAAGGGTGTAAATAAACTAACATATGGCCCAGAGGTTTTAGAGGAGCTGGAGCCGCTTAGCAAGTCATGTGGGTGATACTGGGAATCCGTCTTCTGTCCTTCCCCCGCTCCCTCATAACCTCCTTCTCCCTGTGTATTCCTTCTACCTTCTCACGATAAGTCACGTCTGTGTCGCGATCGGCTTTGGGGCACCAGATGGTTTTTCCTTCGGACTGCAAAATTCTGGGCAGCGCAGGGGTGGGGAGGGATGGCCGCAGGTCCGTGTGCCTGTGCCTCTACGTGCAGCTGGAGAAAACCCGTTGACATAAGAAATGTGTGTGGGGATGTGTGTACACACGCACACCAGCCCCGGACACGGTCGCTCCCGGGTGGCGGGGCCCGGCCTCGGGAAGGGGCACCGGACCGAGCCGGGCCGCTCCGGGCTGGGCGGCCCCTTGGAGCGGGCGGCTCCGAGCGAGGCGCCGAGCAGGGTCGAGCAATCTGGCGCCCCCAGAGACACTTGACAACCTTTTTGTTGTTGTTGTTGTTCTCAGTTGTAATCAGTTTCAGGATTTCTCTCCCAAAAAGCCCAACCGGGGTTGAGCCCCGCTCCGTCCGGGAGGTGCAGAGTGTTTAACCGCACGCTGCACCTCCTTCCCCTCCGCTTCTCCCGGTAAGGTGGCGGAAACGGGTCTCGGTTACTGATTCATATTTCTAATCTTCCTTTCCTGAGCATACAATGTGCTTTTGTTAAATGAATGGTCTTTAATTAATGCACTTGCACAATGCAGGGCCTTGCATGGGGATCGATGATAGGAAGCAACAGGGGATGGTTCCCTCCAAAATGGTTTGTCAGCATTGAGAAAGAAAAGGCAATGTCTATAAAAGGGCCACTAATAATGCCCACACGTCTCTCACCATGTTGTCTGAGGGGACATTCCTTCCCTTGTTGACAGTCAAGTGTAATAAGTACATGTCTTCGCTCAATCATTATAGACCATAGAATTGTATTCTTTAATTAGCATGTACTGTTAGCCCTCCTTTCCTTTATGGGCCAGTTTTTGTCTTTTACAGACCAGCAAAAATGTTTTCCTTCGTTTCTTTTCCTTGAATTCTATTATTTCTAAAATTATTTTCTTTCTTTCTCTCTCTCCCTTCGTATAGTCAAATGTATTCTCTATTGACAATATTCCTGGCAGCTAAAGCTAACTTTTTGTCATCTCTCTGTGTTAGGCAACTTCTTTCAAGTTTTCCTTTTTTAAAAGGGATGGAGGCAGCGCATGCGCAAGGCGCCCGCCGGGTTCGGGCCGCGGAGTGCCCGAGGCTGCTGCATCCCTCCAAACAGCAAAGCTGGCGTTTGTCTGCGAGCGGAGCTCTGAGCAGGTTCGGGAGCCGCGGTACCCTGGAACGTATTAACGTCGGTCAGGAGAACACGCAAGGCAAAGAAGGCTTACTTTCAGATTACTTTAGCTGACGAAAGAATTCCCTCTCTTAAAAAAGAAATAAAATGCCCTAAATCCTCCTAGGAACCTTATAAAAAGGTTACATTTCGCTGTGATGGGGACCCATTCTGGAGGGGGGGAAATTCTTCAAAAGAACACTTGCGTCCTGCGAAACAACAACCTTTCGTGCGGAGGGGAGCAGCAGCCTCTCGGGGTGGCCCCGCCGAAAAGGCACGCCAATGCCCCGAGTGTCGGTGCCCAACATCCCAGTGCGAGTGTCCCCAGAGTCGCACAGTGCCCGTGAGAAGCCAGGGTGCCACTGCGGGGGGAACCGGGACACACACCCACCCCCAGAGGGACAGGGCTCCACCTGGGTGACACCGGGCTCTGTTTCCGCGCCCTGCACCTCGGTCAGTGCTTAAAGTACAATTGGTTTGATCTCTGCGATCTGAAAAATGTTGTCTCAGAAATGAAGCCAAAGAAGGGGTTTGTTTTGTTTTGTTCTTTTAATGGAAATGCCAACCTAAAACGATTAACATTAAAAAAGGTTAAAGACCAACAAAAAACACTCATTAGTACTTGATTGTACACCACATTAATAGTACACAGGTTTGGGGAATTTTTTTTCGACTAATATAAAAACCAACAGAAAGATAAGGTTGATTACACAGTGTTTTAGGAATGGCTCGGTATCATCAGTACAAACACATATTTTAAAAGTGCACATTTGTAAAAATAACCATAGAAATGAAATGCTTATAAATATTTATTGTAAAAAAATCCAAATATTAAAAATAAATAATATGTTCAAGCACACAACAGAACATTCCTTCATTACCAAACATATGATAAAGAAAAATAAGGAATACAAAAGTCTAGAAAGAGATACAGCATACCAACATCGTGAATGTTTTTCTGCGAGCTACATTTTTCAGAGGCTTCTTCTCTGTACAGTTCACAAAGAATGCGCTAGATTTTCCCATAAATATGACAAGATCAAAAAATAATAACAATAATAATAGTAATACCCACTCCACTCTAATTTGACTCTGTCTTTACTCAGAAAAGGTCCCATTAAATTAATGGTTTTGCTTAGAATGGCAGTATTGGGCTTAGATAATTCTGTAACAACTAAAACAGAAGTACACTGGTGAGTTACAACTTCAAGGAATTCATATTCCGAACAGGGCATTGCATGATCTCCAATGAGAAACTACTAAATAAAACTTGATTAGGGAATCATTTCAGTACAACACCGTTATGTTTATAAAATGAAGATACAAATGGGATGTAGTTCGACTACCCTTACACGAACGGACAACAAAACATGAGAGCATATGGAAGCCATCACTTTGAAGGCGTTAACAACTTCGATACATTGCAGTATATACATGCTTGATAGGTATTCGGACTGTTAAATGATCAAAGAATTTACTCTATGTCTACGCTCTTGCTTTCACTCTACTAGAATGAAAACATTTGTTGGTCACAAAATGGTGTTAATGAAACCCAACATTTCTGCCTTCACCCAAGAATCGCATACTGTGCAGAGTGTGTGTAGGAATAATTTATTAGATGGAAAAGTTTGGAGGATGAAATGCAAAAACAATGGACATAATTTCAACTTTCGAACTGTAAGGTCATACATCTATGGACATCTGTACACAGTCAGAGTTTCACGCAGACACAGCCACATATATCCAGATGTATGTCTATACACAGGATTCGATAGTTTGGTATTTTCTGCACCCTCTGGGCCCCTAAAGTTATCTTTAAAAGTTTGATTTTATCTCTTTAGAAACGGTTTAAAGCTAACGGGCAGGGTGAGTTTGACAGAGAGGAGAACAAATCGCTGACAAAGAACCTTTTACGTTTCATCAGCGTTGTTAGGACGACGAGCAGGAATTTCTCAGATAATAACTCCCACTTCAAAGATTTCTCAGCTCAATAGAAATTGGACCATCCTTTTTATTCAACCACAAGGGCTGGCACTAAAGACGACTCAACTGTTTGAATTTTTTTCCCCCGTGTTTATTTTTCCCCTATTCACTAGGGTACTTGGATAAAATAAACAACAAGACAATTACTGGAACATGGACTTCTAACTTTCCCGGGCCCATGGCCCAGCGCCCATGGCCCCGGCCATGCGGGTGTCAAGTTCCCCCGCACCGCGGAGCCTCCGCTCGCTGCCGCGCAGCGACAGCGGGACCGGGCGGAGGGGGAAGGGGGTACGGCCATCTCCCCCCGGGCCTCACCCCGCTTTCCAGGTGCTGTGGGACTTCCATCGGGACACCTAGTCCCTGAGACAGAGACAGCCCAAGGAGGGGGATCTTCCAGTCCCCATCCTATCTTCCCCTCCCACTTTTGGTGGGGAGGAAAGGGAAGCAATTCTCAGGCTTTGTGGCCAGTTTTGCTGCGAGAAGCTGGTCAGAAAGGCTGGGGACAGCGGGCGGGAGCTCCCGCCGAGCTTGGGGGGCTGGCAGTCCCTCACTTTGGGGAGAAGGAGACCGGGGCTACAGCGTCGGAACGGAGCCCGCCTCGGGGGGAGGGCGAAGCCCAGCAAAACCCAGCTCGGCCGAAGTGCATTAGGTGGAGGAAGTCTATCTCTAGCGGGGAGCAGATTGAGTGTATTAAGCTAGCATGAAACCAAAGGTCAGTGCAAATGTATCTTAATAGACTGTCTCAAATGGAGTGTGCCTCCTTTGAAGGCCGCTTGCTATTGCTCTCCTCATTACCATAGCGATCCTAACGTGGCATGCTGATGCACCATAAAACTCACACTTTCAACCCCAAAATCAGGCCCTTTGAACAACCCGAGCTTGATTAGACCTTTCTCCTTTTCTTTCCCCCCTTAAAAACCATTTCCTTGCCTTTAGAAACTCGCCCTCAAATCCCAAATGCATTCTCTGATCCTGGCAGAAAGCAGAAACAAAAGTGAGCTGAGGCGACGGTTCAAGCGGGCCTTTTCTTCCTGACAGTCTTATCCATTTTTATTATGGTCTGGAACAAGTGCCCTGTTCGCGTGGGTTTTGTTTACCGGAAATTAAATGAAAATGATTTAGTTCGCGTCAAACAAAAATATATACTTGTATACACAAGAAAAAGGGCCTGTTAGACGTAAATATTATGTCCTTAATGAAAAGACTGGACGGGCTCCAGACTTCGCCTTTCACTATTTAAGTATGACTTGCCTATTGCCATAGAAATCCTAACTTACCATGAAGATTCACCGTTGTGAAGAAATACTTCTTTGTGCGAGCTTGCTTTGATGTCTAAGGCATAAGATTCAGGCTTTCAGCTGCGTCTGTCTAGATTACCTTGAGAGCAACGGGGTAGACATCTGTAACAAGCAAATGAAAAATTAAAGGTGATTAGCCTGCACATCCAAATACTTCTGTAAATAGAGAAATAAAGAAATAAACAGATCTCAGGACATGATGGAAACATCCTCCCTACCCGTATCTGGCTTTTGCACTTCTCGACTTCCATGACACAAGTTTCGGGGGCTGTAGAGGGGCACAACTCTCCCCTGTTTAGGCTCCTCTTTCACACACTGCTCTCACCTAGCTGATTCCCTAAGTGTGTTCCCGGTAGCGACATGCTGTTGTCACTATCCGCGGTGTTTAAATACAAAAGTTGTTGAGTTTGGGCAAATGAAGAAAGGAACGCCGACTTGGTGCCTTGGGGGAAAAATATGGGTGTATAAGTAAGGAAAGCACTGGGCATTGGGGTGTTTTTAGTTACTGATCAGCCATTTATTTTTCTGTCGTTTTTTTTTATTTCTAGGTGTCAACATACACGTATGCATGCGTGTGCGTGTACAGTTGTACACACACAGCAACCCCAGTCAGCCGGGTGCGGAGGCGATCTGTCAGACACGAGAGGATGCGGTTACAGCAGCCTTCTGTCTGCTCTCCGCAAGCCATAGAAACCCCTTCCAGCAGCCCATGCTATTTATTTGCCCATACTATCTGGTATTCTTAAACATCATTAAAGTAATTAAAACGGCACCATTCGGTAGTTTCAAGCTACCCCAGTGGAGAGGTTTGTGTATTTATTTTGGGGTTTGTTTATTTTTTTACCCCCCTCCCTTCTTTCTCTGAACCAGTGCAGTGAACCCTGTAGGTTTGAGACTCTGGGACAGGATGGAGATGCTGAAGCCGCGTAGTGGGAGCGGTTCATTTCTCCTCGGGGCTGTTGGCAGGGCAGAGCCGTGGAGCAGCGGCCCCAGGTCCCCGCGCTGCCGGGGGCTGCCCGGCCCCCGCCCTGGCAGTGACGTCAGAGAACGGTCTCCCCCCTCCCCGTCAGAACCGCCCCCCCGGGAGCTTCAGCGCCCACGGTTCAACAGGAGCCGCGCTCTGGGTGGGGACGGGCATGTTTAGGTATTAGAAGTCATTACCAGTGGGAGCTAAAATGGACAGTCAATCATCGCACCCCCCTGGGCCTTTCTTTATTAGCGACTACTGGGTGGGGGGAGGAAATATATATATATGTATTTCTATACAGAAAGAGGGAAAAGTAAGGAGATTCTTTACAGAAACGTCCATCGAACGGGTTAATTAATCAAAAAATTTAATGGATCCATTTTGTACAAATTGGTAACAAATAATAGTTTATATATATATATATATTTCTTAAAAAAACCACACTCTCACAGAAAATCGTGGGCGAACAGAACAGTGCAGCACACAGTACTGTTGACAAGAGAAAATCTGTACAGAGAAAATCTGTATGAAACCACTGAAGGGAAGGGGAAAGGAAAAGGGGAAGAGGAAGGGGAAGGAAAAGGGAAAGGAAGGGAAGGAAAGGGAAAAGGACAGGGATAAGGAAAGGGAATGCAAATCAGTTGGCGTGTAAACAGGCTGGAGCAAGGCGGTCAGAGTAGGGGTGTGTGGCACGGCGGGAGGAGGCGGCAGCGGCCCGGCCGAGGCGAGCGCAGCCCTCCCGTGTGCGCGGTGCCGGGGGCGCAGGCAGGGCCCACCCGCGCGCTCCGCAGCCTCTCTCGCNAGGCGCCGGGGGGCCCGGGGGGGCCGCGGGGCCCCGCGCCTTGACACACGTACCATTCGCTCAGGTTGGCGGCGGGCTGCGCGGGCGCGGAGGGCTCAGCGTGGGAGCAGGAGGCGGGGGGCTCCCGGCCGGAGTCCGAGGAGGG
>VZTG01010156.1:0-29354 GCA_013397845.1 Melanocharis versteri
ATATTAAATAATATTAAATAATAATATCAAATGAAGTTAATTTTTAATTTAATATTAAATGCCTTTAATATTACTAAAATACTGTTTTTAAAATATTACTGAAAAGATTATTTTTAATATCAACATGTAAAACTAGTAATTTTTAATAAACATTAGTAATTCTTTAGTAAAAATTAGTAAATTTTAATATTGCTGATATTGCTAATTAAAAATTAGTAATTTTTAATATTATTTTAAAAAACACAGTGCTGCCCTATGCAAGCCAATAACACCAGCAGCATAGAGGAAAATCATCAGCAGCAAATATTAGTAGCTTCTCTTTTACAATATTTCAAATTATTCTCTTTCACCAAAAAATTTGCTTCATCTTACAGCTTGAAGCAGGCAGGCTGAATTTTAATGCCTTTTGCCCTCGTGTTGTTCCATCTCATGGAAACGTCCTGGGCTCATGACAAACACCGTGATGGGAACTGATGGCTTGAGATGCAAACTTTGACCCACAGCAACAGCCCACCACGGCACCAGGGGGAGAATTCCGAGGGAAAACCTCCCTGACAGTGAGCAAAAAAGGAGCGGCGTTCCAGGGAGGAGCTGCCACTGACGACTCCAGGAGAGATGAGAAAGCAGAGAGTGAATTTTTAATGAGCTGGAATGCTCTGGAAGATGCGCCCGGTGGAAGCACCAAGAAGTTACAATTAAGAGTGTGAACAAATTATTCTCTTTCACCAAAAAATTTGCTTCGTCTTACAGCTTGAAGCAGGCAGGCTGAATTTTGACGCCTTTTGCCCTCGTGTTGTTCCATCTCATGGAAACGTCCTGGGCTCATGACAAACACCGTGATGGGAACTGATGGCTTGAGATGCAAACTTTGACCCACAGCAACAGCCCACCACGGCACCAGGGGGAGAATTCCGAGGGAAAACCTCCCTGACAGTGAGCAATAAAGGAGCGGCGTTCCAGGGAGGAGCTGCCACTGACGACTCCAAGAGAGATGAGAAAGCAGAGAGTGAATTTTTAATGAGCTGGAATGCTCTAGAAGATGCGCCCGGTGGAAGCACCAAGAAGTTACAATTAGGAGTGTGAACCTGGTGGAGCCTAAATACTCGTGAAGCTCTAATGAAGAGAAAAAATTAAGTAACGTTGTACTGCTCCTTCACTGCATATGTTAATTTTAATTATGTCTTGGGCAAATTTAAGGAGGGAGGCTTTGGTTGAGCTTCTGTCTGTGTTCTGAACTTTTTTTCTGGGAGGACGATTTCTGCTCAGTTATCCTCTCCAACCCCTCTTGCCTTGACACCATAGAATCCCAGAATGGTTTGGGTTGGAAGGGACTTTGGAGACGACCCCGTTCCACCCCCTTCCATGGGCAGGGACACCTTCCACTATCCCAGATTGCTCCAAGCCCATCCAACCTGGCCTCCAGCACCATCAGAGCTGTATCAATTCCCCTCAAAATTTAGACTTTCAGTGCCCTCTATCAGCACCGCCAGTGCAGGGCCTGGCCTCGGATCCCATCCCCTTAATTCCACAAAATGTGGCTTTAACAGGTGCCTGATAAAAAAAGGAAAAGAGAACAAAGACTGTGTTTCCCTCAGCAGATCCAGAAGTTGCACCTTAGGGGGTCACAGCTCTGCTGAGCTCTTGTCCCCTTAATTTGCCTTTTTTCACCAGGAACTTGAACAGGATTTCCTGCACCTATTGAGCCACTTGCTGGAGTCCTTCACCCAAAGGCAGGAAGATGATGATTTTTTAAAGTCAGGAGTCAGAAGGAGCCCACCTGGCCTCCAGCAGGACCAGTGCAAAATTCCCTGGCTTGGCATCCAGAGTTTTCATCCATCCCTGCCAAATTATCCCACACATCCATCTCATTTAAAGGGGATGCCTCAACTCGCATTTTAATCTTACTTTTCTAAAGATCCAGCTCAGAGCAGAAGCTGAAGGTGTTTTGTAAGGCTGAAGACTGAGGGTGTTATGGCAATCAAAAGCACCAGGACCCCAACACCTCAGAGAGGGCACCACTGACCTGCCCAAGAGCTCTAGATGGATTATTAAGGTTTCTTGTGGACATTTGACCATGAAGGTGCTTGGCTTTTCTTCCCACTACCAGCTTCTTCCCTAAGCCCTAGCATTTAATGAACTCTCTTTTCTTACAAGGAAAGAAAAAGAAAAAATGAAAAGAGAGAAAGAGGAAAAATTGTACAAAAAAAATAAATCCTGCTTTTGTTCTGGATAAAACTAGGTCAGCGTTTTCCATCCCCACTGTCAGTTTTTTGCAGTGTGTTTCATACAAAGCATCATCATTCCAGCAAAAGGTATTTATAAAGTGAGCTTTGACAAAACAATTGTATTTTTTTTTTCCAGAAAGGCTTTGGCATCTGTCACAGCCAGGAAAGATTTAAGATCTAGGTAGAATTTTCATCTCTCAGAATAACTTGGCCTATATTGACTAGAACTAATAGATCTGATGTTTTAAAACCCCTTGTGCAGCAAAGCACTGCAAATTGCAGCTATTTAGAAATTTCCCTCCTCCATGGAAAATTTACAGTAGGAAAGGTGTAAATGTTTCCAGGATTTATTTTCACCTGGCACCTCCTCAACCCCCCCAGTTCTTTTGACTCAGAGACAAGAATATAGTACCACAAGGAAGCTGGAAGGTGCCAAAAATAGAACCCCATGGGATGAGGAGGATGCCAAGAACACAGACTGCTGTGGACAGGGGGCGTGACAGAGGTTTTGCTCAAAGAAATGAGAGAGAATTTTCAGCAGAAATAGGGAAAAAGGCAATTTTTTTCAGTTCTTCCTAATTTTCAACCAACCGGTAAACCCAGGCCCTCTTCCACCCACATTTCAGTGCCATTAGTCACAGGAAAAAATTTTAAAAAGTGACACTTGAAATTTAAAACTAAGGAGAAAAATATCTGTAATTTTCTTGCCATCTTTTTCAACATGCACATAATCAGGGCTAGTTAGGGCTTATCATGCACACACAGAATATTCACTCCAGGGCATTTACTCCATTGTGGGGACACATAACCCACTGCAAAGGCAATGTCTCCACTTACCCCGCTCTTCCCTCTTCATTAGGAATTTGCTGTGACTCCAGGAGTCTCAGAGCTCCTTACCTGTTCAATGAGAGAGGATTTGGAAGTATAAGGTGCAGCTGGGGCTGACGCTTAGTATCAGTTCACCAGCCAGATCATCCCTTAAAAACAAATATATGAGAGAACCATCCACTGTTGATACATAAAACAAGCACAGAAGGTCTTCATCAGGGACAGAGAGAACAAGAAAAGGACTAAGAGGCCCACAGCTCACTAAGAGCCTGATGTCTCATCAATAAAATGGGGCTACAGGACTGAGCAGCAAGATGGGAAGCGTTGGAGAGCAGAGATGTGCAGGAGGGAGAAGCACAGGAAAAAGAGGAGATGGATGAAAGATCACAGGGCTGAAGTCGAGGGGTTTATCTGTGGAACCGTCAGCGAAGGCATCACCATCAGGCCTGCGTTTTCACCGAGGTTCTTGGACAGAGTCAGAGGAGATGGAGAGAGAGAGAGGACATGCAGAGGGAATTTCAGGACATCCCACAGCTCTGGAGATCAGGCTGGAGCCCAGACAGAACCACAAACTAGTTAATCCCAAAAACTTGAAGCGAACTGTCCTAAGCCAGACCTGCCACCAGAAGGGATTCCTACAGCCCTCTAATAGCTCAGCACTGCTCACAGTAGCCACTGCACATCCAGCAGAAGAGAGAGGTAGTCAGTAAATCAATATTGTGTCAAATCCCAGAGTCTGATTCACCTGTAAAACACAGTTCCTGTGTCTTCAAAAACAGCCAAATTCTTTACAGGAAAAAAGTCTTTGCTTCCCTGGGTATTGTGAACAAGTAAGTAAGTCTAACAAAATCCAAACACAATTTGGCAGGATATAACACTTGTTGGAGATAATCCTACCTGCTGAAATTTCCTTTTAACCTCAGTGAAGACTCCAGTAGATGCTAAGTATAATCAGGACAGATACCAATTCTCTCCCACTGGAAAGCAGAGTGAACAGACTTCAAAATATTTTTCTTTCATGTCACATCAGCAAAGGAAAAGTTCTAGAAATAGTTACTTTGGGCTTTTTCTCCTGAAAAGTTATCTGGGTGATTTTGGCTGTGGTAGGTTTCCCAGAGTAATAACAACATCGCCCTTGATAATATAACATATGCATAACCCTGAGAGCATTAAATTCAATGTTCTTGGGCACATTGTGTGATTCTTGGGGTGTCCTGTGCAAGGCCAGGAGTTGGACTCGATGACCTTTGTGGGTCCCTTCCAGCTCAGGATATTCTATGACTCCGTGATTCTATGAATTCAGCCCAAACTTTTCAGGTGATGGAGAAACAGAGGGTTCCAGAGCAGGGGGATTGCAGATTCCCACAGCAGGAGTCGATCTGATTGCTTCTGAATCCATGGTGGCTGGGAAGGACCACAGGCAAAGCTGTTGTTGATATTTCTTGCCAGTTAAAATCCCCCCACTACAACTTCTGCCTTGACACCCCGCTTGAAAATGGCTCTTAGGTTTTACAGGATGGGGAATGACAGTTGTGGTCATCTGAAGATGCAAACAGAGAGTCCCAAGACCCCACAAAACCTTTTCTGGAAATGCCCATTATGTTATACGAAGTGTTTATTCAACCTCAATTAAAGCTCTGATCATGCACTAACTGCAAATTTTGTTGCAAACCAGTGTGAGTTCCCTGACGATTAAAGGACTGATATTTCTGTTATTAATTATCATTTCTAGCACGGAAGGCTGCGGTGTGATTCCCTCTGCAGAGGTAGGTGCCATCTATACGCTCCTGAAGAAGCATCCCTGGCCTTGGAAAACTTAGAAATCTAAACAGACAGTGCAGACAAAAGAACTACCATTATCTTCCTTTTCCAGATGGGGAACTGAGGCACAGAGAGATTAAGTGACTTGCCAACATCTGTGGAAGAATGGAGGATTAAACCTTGATCTCCTGAGTCCGAGTCTGGTGTTCAGTCACCGGACCAGCCTTCCCGCTCCTGCTAATGTGTTATTGCTCTCATCTGCTCAGTGGTTTTTCCTACCCACTCCTACCTAATCCCTTTTCAAGGTAGCCCTTGAGGGACTGTTACTTATGTGGGTCAGGGCTGGATAGAGCCACGCCAGAGAGGGACACACTCTTTTTGTCCTGTGGGCACCGCTGGCCCAGCTGGCAGGTGCCATTGCTGGGTGGCATGGCAGGAGCAAGGACTTGCAAAGTCATTTCTACTTCCAGGCAGGAAAACCTGCCATGAAATTGCTGGGCAGCAGGGAAAGAGGGACCCGATTGCTGTGGCTCTGGCTGCATCTGCTGTTCCCATCCTAACAAAGCCAAAGAGCATGTTCGTGTAGGAAGAAAGGTTGTAAGACAAGAAGAAAATCATCTTGAAAGACGAATATCTGGGCTCTATCAGTATTTATTTCTTGGGCTGCAATACCACCTGCAGGCCCCAGACCAAGGCTGGACACTGCAGAGAAAAGAGGGTCTTGCAAGCAAAGGAGGCAGGTCCCAGCCCTCAGGCCCTGTGGGAGCCTTCCTGATGGATGGGGAGGGTTGGGATGCTGCCCTGCCCACACCACTGGACACACACCCCCCCCAAGCTGCACTGTCCAAACCAATCCCCTCAAAAAAAAAAAAAAACAAAAAAAAACCGTGTGGAGGAGGCCTGCCAGGAAAACGAGTCCGAAAACCATCTTTGAGGCACAACGCTGCAGGTCCTCCGGAGGAACCAGGGAGCGACGCTTTTTCCCCGTTTGCCATAGGTCAGAGCTTTGTGCTCCGTGGAGAGGGGGCTGCCCCCCAGCCCAGCCCGTGTCCCGAGGGGGGCGAGGGCGGGGGTGTCACCGCCAGCCCCTCTCCTCAATGCCTGTCACCCCGATTGCGGTGGGCGAGAGATCACAGGCGAGCGGCGGGATCTGCTCAGGAGGCATCAGATGGCGTCGGAGCAAGGGTAATCCAGTTATTTCTAGAGAAGTTTTTCCACTCGGAGATCATACACGCTGCAGATCACAGGAACACATGCAAGCATGAAATTTCGTTTTTGAGAGTTCTTTTCCCGGGGCTTCCCTGCAAAGTGGCAGTGAATGGGGAAAGCTACAATCATGACAAGACAATTACAGAGGGTTTTTTTGCTAAGCATGAAACTTAGGGAAAAAAATGTTTAGGGAAAGGGAGAAAAGAAAAAAAAAGCCACTCACAAGAAAAGTCATTTTTGTCCAATTCTGATGTTCCACTGAAGCAGAATTAGACATCACGTCACGTAAGCGATTTTAAAATAATAATTGTCTTTAAAGTACCTGAGAAAAATAAGCAAATGTTTGAGTTTGAACTGCTTTTCCTGGTTTGGCTCTTTTAGTGACGCAGTGTGTATGCAAATGAAGAAACAGCCAGCACCCTCCTAAATGCTGTGAAACACACATACACACTTGTGCTTTTAGCTTGAAAGGACTGGGAGACATACATTAGGATTTGTGGGATTATGGTGAGAAAGCAGGAGTGATAACTTTGATGTTCTTTAAAAAAAAAATAAATAAATAGAAGGGTGAAAAGACAGAAAACCGCGAGTGGTTTTTTTTTCTCTTCTTGGCAAAGCCCCCCAGGAAAGAGCTAGCATGGAAAATGGATCCCCTCTCATCTTCCAGAGAGGCAATTCTTCCCCTTCCAGCCTGGGTTCACCGACATGGTTGTGCGGGGGAGCTCAGACGCCGCGTGTCTGAGCCCTGCTTAGCCTGTGGATAAACACAGAGGTTGGCTTCCACAACGGGCAGCCACGGAAAACTTCTTAAGGAGCAAATATTCCCTGCAAAATAAATAACAAACCTGCGTCCAGAAACGCTAAGACAGAACCAATTTGGTGTTGGCGAGAAACGCGCCACCACGATGGTCACAGAGCTGGAAATTTAACTCTGGGGGAGGTTTCTAACTTGGTTCTCATTAAATCAAGTCCTTTCTTGGTGTAGGCATCTTCTGATGCAGCAACAACTGCTGGAAGGTTTCCACAGCTGCCCTGTTCATCACTGCAGCGTCCCAGCAGCTTTAAGTAAGAAATAGAGATCCTGTAAAAAAAACACAACTCATTGATTCACAGCAGAGGGGATCAAGACATTTAAAAATTGCTCTGAAACTTTTCCGCTATCTTTATTCAAGAGGCAGGTGGTTTAGTACTGACGACCTAGGAAGAAAATGTCATAAAGCAGAAAGTCTAAGAGGGTTTACCTTCATTTTGTAGCATTGCAGCATCTCTTTGGGTCTCTCATCCCTCCATCAGGCAACGCTCAGCTGCACTCAAAGGTGGGAGCAACATGCTCAGCTCCTCCAGGTCTAGAGACAACACAACAAAATAATTTGTCAAATTGTCAAAACTCAACAGACAGGGTAGAGGAGCAGACTGGGGAAATTTGGATAGACTGTGCCTTCACCCGGTCCTAATCTCACCACTGGAGGCTGTAAACATGATGGGTAAAGTGACAGTCTGGCTACAAATCTGTCTGGCAGCTTCATTAGACATCTTTCGCCTGACTGATTAAACTGCATTTAAGACCCACTTTCATTTTTTCAAGTCTTTTGTTTAAATTAAAAGGTCATGTTTTCGAGCGAGTGATCCGCTGCCCTCTCCAGTCTCCTGCCACAATACAGTTACATTACTACGAGTGTTGCACAAAGCGCTCTGAATAAGATCCACAGACACCAACAAATGTCGCAGCCAGCGGAGGCTACAGAAAGGGGTTTTTGTCTGTTCGTTATGTGCCACAGCAGGGAAACGAGCTTGAAAAGTCCCCCAGCCTCAAACTTGGACTATTTCTGCTGTGCACTGGAGGGCTTGCAAAAACCACTCGCTACTTTTGCAAATTCATTCAAGCAGCAAACCAGGTTTGCCCGGTGCGTCTCGCTCCACCTCGGCTTTGCTGCTGCCTTGCCACTCGTGAACTGAAAGAGATTTTTTGGTGGTTAGACAGCAACAACAACAAAAAAAAGACCCAGGACCTGGGATTTGGGGTCTAATGCTGCCAAGTGCTGAGTGCCATCTGTTCCCACTGGCTCCAGAGCTCCCAGGATGGGGCCCCAGCACGGCGGAGCCTGACGGAGCGGGGCAGCTCTCCAGAAGATGTAACTCGGCATCTTGGGAGCGCTCCCAGTTTACACCTCGGAGTGTCTGGCCCGCAGACAGACCACACTTAACCTGTCACCCCGCAGCCAAGTGCTTCCCTCAGCTCCCAGAAAACAGCACTCCAAACTGGGAGAGATGTGCTGGCTGTGTTTGAGATTTTGGTGCGCTTTGTTTCTAACTAAATCCACGTAGGGAATCCCTTATTATCAGTGTCGGTCTCTTCTCGCAAGTAACAAGTGATAGAATGAGAGAAAACGGCCTCAAGTTGTGCCAGGGGAGGCTTAGATTGGATATTAGGAAAAATTTCTTCATCTAAACCGTTGTCAAGCACTGGCACAGGGCATTAGTAGAGTCCCCATCCCTGGAGGGATTTAAAAGCCGTGTGGATGTGGCACTTGGGAACACGGGTTAGTGGTGGCTTTGGCATCAGTTGGACTCAATGATCTCAAATTTCTTTTCCAGCCTGAAGGAATCTCTGATTATCTGTGCTGGGAGGTGGCGGTGCACTGAGCACTGCACTTTCTGATGGCACACTGAAGTCAGTCTAAAAACGTCCCCCAACCTCACTTGCACCTTCCCAAAGGTTTTTGGTGGATAGAGGGAGCACAGAGATGAATTGCAGGGTGAAGGCATGGAGCAGCCGGTCCCGAGGAGGGCGAGGGCTGAGTTGTCTGCTCCTCTCAGGTGAAAAGCAGAAATCGAGGGAGTTGAACAAAAGGACATAAAACAAGACACTGGGTCACTGCCCCCGAGGAGTCCCTGCTTCCTGCTGGGAAGTTTAACTCCAGCATGAAGGGGTCAGCTCGGTGCCTTGCACGAGGGCCCACTTTTCACCGAGGGGATGTGAAACCTGACGAATTTTTACTAAATAAATTGAGCCTTTGACAAGTGCTCTGCTACAGAGGCCTGTACTCTGACCTGCTGTGACCTGTTGTATTCCCTAAACTGCAATTCTCTTAATTGAGAGCATTTTAAATGTGACTTAATAAACTGAACCGGAGCTTGGATTGCAATATCCAACATGTCTCATCCTGAGGCTTTTTTTATAAAACACATTGCATTGGAATTTTGGTTGTACACAGAAATGTATTTAGTAGAGGGTTACTTCCCTTCTCTTTCAGGTCCAATTAAATCCTCAATAATTACTGAGGTTTCCAGAAGTGGTGACATCAGAATCTCCCAGAAACAGCTTTTCCACTGGATTGCAGTGGGATTCAGTCTCTAACAATCACAAGTACGTAGTGATACTGCAAAAACAACCCTGCTGTCCACTTATTGCCAGGATCAATAGCTGGTTAGGTAAAACATCTACATTATTACTCTAAAATCATGTTGCCTTTTCTGACCCACCGGCACAGAAGTTGCTGAAATCCTGCAGTGTAACATTTGCTTTAGGACTACATTTTTCTAATTGATGTGCCCAAGATCCACACGCAGGTATTGACAGGAGAATAGACCCTTTAGCATTTAAAAGCAAATCCTCGACATTTCTGTCTCAAGCAGCAAGTCCAATTATTCTCCTTTCTCTCTATTTCCCAGTCAGAAATCTGAAAGGCAGAAAAAAAAATCCAGAATATCCAGTAAAATTTTCCAAGTTGTACGGATTGCTGTAAGAGCAGCAGTAAGTAAGAATATTTTGGATACCAACAGGGCTAAAGCGGTGTTTAAGGCTTTTCCAAATGGGCTTGCTTCTGTAAGGCCAGAGGACATTTTGCTGTCGAGTGCTCATTTATAAAAAGTGAAATAAGGTAATTTTTCTTTCCCACAACCTAAGAGAAATGGTTCTGAATGTCCCTCTTCCTTTCCTTCACACAAGCTGAGATTTTTCACAACTAGCTGACTATGAATAGGCACAAAAATTCCAGTAAGCCATCCATTTCCACTGCCAACAATTATATCAGTTATCCAGGCCCTTATGTGTCATTTAATACCTACTTTCATAAAGGGAGAGATGAAAAGAAGAACTACAATAAGATGCAGTTAATTATGGATTTGTTTAGAAACAGTCTAATGAATAATAAACAACGTTTTATTTCCCCTGTCTATGACACAGTGGCAAATAATTAAGAATCAAAAGAATTCAAAGTATTAGGTAACAATCAGAAAACTTGTGCAAGGTTTTTTTCTGCTCGAGTTTAATTGGTTCATTGTTCCCATGAACCATAAACCACGGGGTTGATAGCGGTGCTAAAGTTTGCCTCTATAAAGGAAGATTAACATATTCGGGAACTTTACCCTAATCCTTGTTTTGCGTTAACTCAAGCAGATTGGATTAGTAATTCTTACCTACCACCCACTAGAAGAAAACGGGTTTCTTTTCTCAGACAACTGCCTGCATTGTACCTCCGTGTGCATTATCTGCGCTGAAAGCGTTCTGCAGAAAGAAATGATGTGAAGTGAAAGGGAAAAGAGTTTTACACTGCAATGGCAAGGAACAATCGCTGACGTGGCAGAGCCTGAACTCTGCTGAAAGGTTAGACCTGTTCCTGCCCAGCTCATGTGCTGCTATTTCAGGCAAAATGAGAATAAGCCTTCCCTGAACTTCTAATTCAGGAAAATAATGAAAACTAAGGAGAGTTGATTTACAGGATCTGATTTGGAGACTGTTGGGTCGAGCTTGGAGCAGCCCAAAGAGGGAGCAGAGCTGGTTTAGTGGTCTGGCTCTGCTGAGTGTGTCTGCTGAGGATGGCATTGCAAACCCACTGGGCTCCCAAGTGCCCAGCTCAGCCAGGAGCGGGGCAGCTGCTGTGGGAATCATCCCATCCCGGTGGTCTTCACAGTGCATGGACACCGTCCAATGTGGACCAACCACAAGTACCTCTATAACAAATATGGAAATATCCCACTGCAGAGCTAGACCAACAGGCCTTTCCCATGCTGCTGGTATCCCATTTTCACTGATTAGAATCAGAGAATCACAGGGTGGCTTGGGTTGGAAGGAAGCTTAAAGAACATCCAGTTCCACCCCCTGCCATGGGCAGGGACACCTTCCACTGTCCCAGGTTGCTCCAAGCCCCATCCAACCTGGCCTTGGACACTTCCAGGGATCCAGGGGCAGCCAAAGCTTCTCTGGGCAACCTCTGCCAGGGCCTCACCCCCCTCACAAGGAAGAATTTCTTCCCAAAATCCCATCTAATCCAGCCCCCCGTTAGTTTAACTGCCTGAACAAAATCCTACTTGTTCTGAACTCAGTGCCACATTTTCACCTCAGGAAAGAAGTTGCCTTTACCCGTTCTGTCTGCAGTTACTTTGCTCCCATTTTTTCCCCTTTCAGAGGCTGTAGCCCAGACCCTCCTGCTCCCTCTCCATATGCCAGAACTATCCCTTTGCTCCAACAGCAGCACAGCAAGAGCCCAGGGAGGGAGAAATGCTAACACTGACGTGATGGCCAGCAGAAGGACTTGAAACCATACAGGTTTTTTTGAACTTTTTAAGTCCCAAGCATCTCCCAGATGCTTCACTGGGGAAAATCATCTCCCCAAATATATGAACACAGTTAGCCAGACTCTTGCCGTTACTCATCAACCAGTTATGCCAGGAAATTTGAGCACTCTTGGGATAAGCAGAATCAAACTCCTTGCACAATATTTATGTGCAATATGATGCCCCAGGTAAACACAGGAGCACCATGGATCACTTACACACAATGGACCAAAACATGAAGGGCCATGGAAAAGCCCAACACAAGTGATGGTTTCTGTCCAAGCTCCATCCAATCACAAAAGTCTGCAACTCCCACAAAATGTGGCAGGAGCATTTTGAAGGAAATGCCAAGGTGTAGAAAGGCAACTCTTTGCTTTCTTGTTGGTGCTGGTGGTTTCTGCACCTCACCAGAGCTGATGATCTTCCCATAACCATGGAAAAAAAATCGATTAATATTTGGGCGGTTTGTCTCTTTTTTATATTAAGCAGTGATTGTAACTTGGAACAGCTTAAAAACTTTCAGTTGCCAGGACAATAGGAAGTAAAGAGTTATCAAATATAGGTGCCCTAAACATTGAAAAATATTTAGCACAAGCACTGCTACAGTGGTGAGCTTTGTGTTAAAATACAGGGAGCAAGAACAGGGATTTTGGGGGCCAAAAGCAATTCCACCTATTAGCTGTATGCAGAGGAGACAGCTGGCTAAAGCATGGTCCATTTTAACCTGGATTTCTGATTGGGTTTCAGTAGTTATCAATAAACACCATTGACTCAGTAGTTGCCAATAAAACCCATTTACTCCTGCTCATTAGCAGACAGGGATATTAATTAACTCTGCACCTAGGAATGAAAGGGAGCTCCTTGAAGAAACTCCAGGTATTTCCCCATCCTTCCAGCCCCGTGTTTGGGGAACAGCAAGAAAACCCCAGGGTGCCCCAAGGGTGCCACAGAACTTGAAACACTCCAGTGCATTTCCCAGGGGAAGTTTGGGGGTTTTTTGTATCCATGAACCACCTCTGAGCTTTGCACTGCTACCCCTCGAAATCTTTTTCTTCCTGGGGAAAAGGAGTATTGCTTCTGCCATTATCAATTAATGAAAAATGAGGAGCGGATCAGTAAATTACTCAGATGCTTTGTAGGGTCTGCTGTGAGAGCTGCTGGTACGAATTTTTCACCTTCTTCCTTTCTCATGGTTCTCCACCAAGCTGTGCCAAACACGCTGCATATCGCTTACTGTTTGGGATTTTATGAAGGGAAAAAAAAAATAAATCGAGCCTCCAAGTACTAATTTCAAACTGTTGTAGTGAACTCTCCCTTTTTTTATTACATAATAGAGCCTTTTGTCCTCAGTTTTCCATCTGTTTGCTAAGCATTTTTCACTTGAAGACTCAATTAGGACAAAAAAACCCCACACAATCATTCAATTCAAAAATTAATTTGGAGATCAAGGGACTGACTTAGGCCTATACCAGTGACTAAAAGCGATTCAGGCTTTGTCACATGATCCAAGAGAACTGAGCAACAACAGTTTAGCTGCTTTAATCCTGCTTAATTTGAGTGCAAAGAAATTCACATGTGCTACTAAGAACATTTTGGGAGTACACTGTGTCCATTTTTCTGGGTCCCCACGTCCAAAGACTTTGTTTCATTGAGAGCTCATGACATCCTTGATTAGTAACCCCCGTGCAGACGAAGGAAAAGCACACGAATTTGCAGAGGTGGAGAGGAAACTACTCAGAAAATACCCTGCTGAGGAAGAGGTGGTTTCAGACAACACATTTTACAAGCAGGAGTGACAGCAAAACCAGCAGGTCCCAGGGGCTGTTCAAAAGACACATACCATCAGCAATCTAAAGAGTATATTTAAAGAAAAAATAAAAATACGTCAGGGGAGGACTTTGAAATACACATCTTACTAGTTTTATAACTTTTTTGCGTATTTTGCTCAGGCTGTCGGGTCATTAGCAGAGAAATGCTGCTCTCTCGCCACCTGGCACGAGCGTGTGACCCCAAGGCCAAGCCACGGGGTGTCAGCCCACCAGAAGCTTGGCTACAGCCTATTCTAATGGGGACAGCCAAGGAAATTTTCATTAGAGGAAGGAAAACTTGCAAAAATCCCATCCGGCCAACACGCGGGCGCACACGTACCCTCTCCCTCTCTAATGCCCTGTGTGCGTTTGCTGGGTTTGGAAGAACTTAATTAAAGCCAGTTGTGAAATTTCCAAGGAGAAAAAAAAATGTAATCCCTTACAGTAAATGCGCTGTGATTGTTCTGGGTTCACCATCCCTCTCCCCCTGGACTGGTCTCACGGCGAGACAACAAAATCTGAGAGACCAAAATGCTGAAACGGGCTGTGCTTGCTTCTCAACAAGAGAAGTGGAGGGGCTTGAACTGCTTCATCCAAGCAAGGAACCTTCCCTGAAAGAAACCTCCTTCTAGTGCCTGAAGGAGCTCCAAGGGAGCTGGAGAGTGACTTTGGACAAGAGCATGGAGTGACGGGACAGTGGGGAATGGCTTCCCACTGCCAGAGGGCAGGGGTTGATGGGATATTAGGAAGAAATTCTACCCTGTGAGGGTGGTGAGGCCCTGGCACAGGTTTTCCACAGAAGCTGTGGATGCCCCATCCGTGGCAGTGTCCAAGGCCAGGTTGGACAGGGCTTGGAGCAACCTGATCTGGTGAAAGACATCCCTGTCCATGGCAGGGAGTTGGAACTGGGTGGCCTTTAAGGTCCCTTCCAACCAAATATTCTACAAAACCTCCCTTAGAATCATAAAATCATTTAAGTTGGAAAGGACCTCTAAGATCATTGAGTCCAACCGTTAACCATGTCCAAACAGCTATTGTTCCTAGGAACACGATGGAAGAGAACAACTTCTGGTCATGGACTCATTTTACCTTCTTGCCTGCAAGAGAGATGCAACACAAAGGTGTAAAATCTTTTTTTCCATCCCCTTCAATCCCTACATGTCTGGTGAGTCCCTAGAAGTTGCGTGGAGTGCATTGTAGCCTCCTGTTTAACCCAGAGAGGACAAAACTGTTTAGCCTTCAGATGAAAAAAAAGGTGTGGTGGAGAAAGGGGATGATAATGGGGTGAGAAACCCAGATAAAATTCCTGAGCAGCAGCCCTGAGCAAGGCAGGACATGATGTTGGAACTCTGTGCTCCAAGGCAAAAACTGCTCCCTTCCTGCTGCCCTGCTGGTACCTGGACCCTCTATACCTGTCTGTTCAGGTCTGTGACTTGTCCGGCTGTGAAGATCCCAATTTTCCATTAAATCTGCAGGTGCAGATGGAATCCCACTCCCAGCTGTTGCGAGGCAAGCATCTTAGGCAGATAGAATCACAGAATGTTTTAAGTTGGAAAGGACCTTAAAAACCATACAGTTCTAACCGCCTTTCCATGGAAGGGATAGCTGAGACTGAGTGTGGAGAAGCCTGAAGGGCCTCTTTGCCTTGATTTACAGTCACAGGGATCTGTGGCATTTTGGGACAAAGTGCCCTGCCACAGCCATTGGCAGAAATCATCTGAACCACAATCCTACAAAATGCTGGAAGGTCAATTAAAGACACAACCAAAGAGAGGCCACAAGGACAACGATCCCGCGGCTCTGGTGAGGGGGAAGAAGCTGCACAGAAAGGTCTGCGTCGGAAACCCAACTCGTTCAGCATCAAAGGGAGAAGGAATAACAAGCAAGGCCTGCCCTCCTCCCCTTCCCTGCGCCGTGTGATTTATCCAGTCGGAGTGGCGGTGCTGGCACGGCGCCAGGGATCTCTCCGATAGATCCGAGCGGCGCTGATTAAGAAATGCAACCGAAGTAATTAATGATGGGGGAGGACCGAACCGACGGCGGAGCTGGGATCTGACTCGTTCTTTGCGACGGTTAACCCCAGAAGGAGTCAATTAGAGCAGGACTTCCCAACCTTTTGCCACGGATGCTCTCACTTTCAATTAAAACGGCTCGCCGGGAACCCCGAGCAGCACGTTGGAGCCAGCAGGCTGCCCTGAGCATCAACCGCCCCAGGCCTTTGTAGTTTCTGACCGTATTTCTCTGCCATGCCAGTTTCTAATCTGCAAAAATATTTGCCTGTATTCCACCCAGGCTTTCAGACGGGTTTCAGCCCTCTCTGCGCTCTGTTCAATTACGATGACAAGGTTCCAGCCTCTCCAGTGTCAGCAATGGCACTTGCTCTGAATTTCAGGACAGGACTTGGGTTTCCCTGTGTTTAGGTCATGGTTTGATAAGGTCCACTTATGTTAATGCTGGGTCAATATTCTGGGCCACTGTAGAGCTCTGGAAGTTTAGTTCTCTCTCCTGCAAGGCTGCAGGTTTGCCCAGGTTTGGAGGTGTTGAAGCCAATTTCAGCCTCCTGAATTCATTACCAGTTTGGTTCAGGTGCTGTGGCTAAATTCAGTAACAGCTCTAGCCACTTTCCCTCAATGTAGAGGAAAGGAATGAGCTAGGAAATCTAGGCTGAAAAACCAATTTTAACCTCATCTGTTCTCTCTTACATCCTTTGTGTCAATACAACAATATATGAGAGAATTGCAAAGGAATCTTTTAAATTTTTCAATAGAATAGAATAGAATAGAATACGATAGAATAGAATATGATATGATAGAATAGAATAGAATATATTTTACTTTTACATATTTTACTTATATATACTTATATTCTTATATTTTACTTATATATATTTTACTTTTACTTTTGCTTGTTAGTCTCTTGGAAGAACTCTGTGTAATAGAACAAAACTCAATTCACTCCAGCAAGTCCAAAAGGCTCAGAAGCTCCAGACTTCTCCTGAGTGGTTTTGAAGGAGACTCTATATTTTAACAACTGGGAACTAGTTTTATTTAGCTTTAGTTTAGGATCACACAGAAAGACCACACCATACTGAGCATCAGTATCATAGTGGAGAGGTAATATCTTAAAATTTTTCCTCCATTTTGTTCCAGACATAACCACCCTAAACACCCAAATTGCTGAATATTTACTGTATCAGTGGAGACACGCACAGATTCAGTCTCTTTCCTCACACCCTTTTTGCATAAAATCAAGGTTCATTTCCATGGCACTCTTTTATGATCTGCATCTCAACTGGAGAAGACATTTTCCAGCCTACAGGGCAGAGACTTTGCTTCATATTGTCGAAAGTAGCAAGTTCAAGTCCTGTGGTGAGGGTCACATTTTTTTATAATAAACCTTTCCTATCCTGTATTATCTCCTTGTTAAATGGTTCACTACATTAATTATCATTATCATCCAATGTATTTTGCACTGAATGAAAATATTTCACCAATGCTTTTGATTGAAGAAGCAAAATATAATATACCATTTTATGAGTAATTTTCATGAAATTTTGCATGCATCCAGATCTTGTGAGGTAGGGAGCACACTTTGTTTGAACTTTATAGCCTTCTCATTCAGTTTTCATTAATAATTTTCCCTTTAGTTCTCAATAGGTTTCTCTAGCATTGAGAGAACAATATCAGAGCCCTCCTGTAGCTAATTTAATGTCTGTAAATTTCCATGGCTGATAAGCAACAACTGTGCAGACGAATAGAAAAATAAAATAGTGAATGTGGGAGCAGAAAAAAAAATAAATAACCACAAATGAAAGTGGAGACTGCAAGATGCTATGAAGTGATAATCATTGTAAAAAGTTTGGCTTCATCAGGTAAAACCAGTAGCAGAACAGTGATTAATATTTGTCCCCTAAAAGTAAATGAAAAGCTTAAATTTGTTTGTTCCTTTCAAAAATCATTCTCTTAATAGGTAGAAACGCTCTCTCATGGAGTCTTTCAGCAGCCCCTGCTCTGAGCTGTGCTCACACACATTCCCAACTCTCTGAGGCTCTGGCAAGGACAGAGGTGCTTCCTGGACCAAGAAATCATTTTCTACCACACCTTTCTCTCCCTCAAAGCAAGTCTCTGCCCCATACTCATAACTCCACTCCTGTCCTCTACACAACCACCTCCCAAATCAAGCCGCCTTGCCCTTTGCAATCCTCCTCCCTTGCATTCCACCACCTATTTCTCGCAAAACCTTTGCATTCCCTCTCTGAACTTCGCATGATACAGCTGCTCCCCCACATCCTCCTCACCTCCCATAGCCTGAAACCCAGCCTCTATTAAAGATGCTCCTGCCCTTGTGCTGCCTCTCCTCCCTCTTCTGCTTTCCTCACAGCGCAGTCTGGGGTTGTGTTGGGATGAGGAGATGCCCAACCCAACGGCGGTGGATGAGCAGCATGCAGAGCAGCCCCGTGAAAGGGCCCATCTCCCGCTCCCTGTCCTCCCTCACGGCCGCAGGCAGGCACAGCCCTGCCCTGCACTCTCACATGGATCCCACAGGCTTTGGAGGCCACCTCAGAAGCTGAGCACACCATCCTGGATGAGCATTTTTGGAGCTGTCCCATGCAGAGCCAGGAGTTGTGCTCAGAGATCCTCACAGGTCCTTTCTACGTTTCTAAGAAGATGCTCTACAAAAACCACAGAGAAACCCAACAGCTTTGCAGTGTCTGATGCCACTGCCTTTCCACAGAAACTCCACCTTTAGCAGATGTATTAATTGCAGCTCCACAGCAAACAAATCTTCCAGCCACAGGCCTGCTCCACAACAGCCTGGGGCATGAGTCCTCCTGGAAAGGACACTCGCAGATCTATCAGTTGAAGATGTGTTTTTAAACCCTTGCCTGCACAAGATAACTTGTTCTCATGAACACTTCCAGCTGCATCTTTGCAGCTATCAAGCACAAGAAAAACCGTACTGAGATTGAGGGTGGTCTAATGTGTACTTTTTAACAAAGGTAAAAGCCTGGGGAAGGACCAAAGGCCTTGCTGCACTTAAATCTTTCCTCCACAGCAAACTGTAGCTGGCCTGCAGAGAAATGCAAGCTGAGGTGAACAGGGAGGGTGATTTTTCTCTCACTGGACCAGTCTTGGTCCTACAAGCCAAACCATCTTGTCCAGACAGGCCTGGTGCCTCACACCAGGCCACCGGAAAGACGGGGCCTGCAGGAGGAAATAAATTCCCCTGGAACCACGGGACCAACCATGGTGCTGGCCACCAGGACGTTACAACGAGCAAATTCTTTTCCAATCCTGCAAATACCCAAAGCCCTGGCACCCGCAGACCTCACATCTCTAATTAAAAATGGCCATGAGCACTTCAATAAACAACGCAATCCATCATGCTCAGGACATAATAAAGGGACACGGAGTGGAAAAGAAGCTTTGCCCTGTCCTGTGTGCTGTACTGTATGTGTTTCACCACAGGGAAGCATGTGCTAATTTCTTACCTCTCTGCTGACTGCACTGTCCTTTCGCATAGTTGCTGCTAAACTGCATGAAAGGTATTTCTAATCTCGTGACGGTGACTGAAAAGGGTTGAAGGACACAAATTAAGTCTCATAGCAATAGAGCAGCTCAAGAATGGAAGGTCAGCCAGTTGACTCTTCCCAGAATCCCCTGAACAATGCAATTATTCATGAAGGAAATTTCAAATTATTTTCATTAGACTTCTGTTTTACCAATCTAACCAAAGTGATTAATTAGGGATTAAAATATTTACTCTGCACATGCTGCCTTGGCACGGCACTAGAATATTTAAGCATTGTGCTAAAAGGGTCAGCTGTCTCCAGTACTGTTTGGAATTCATTCTCTACTTTCTGTGTAAAAGGGCATTGACTCTCATGTCTGTACCACACTTAGGATCCCATTAGGGACATGGAGGGAGAAAGGAGTCCCTCTTCCTGCCCTTGGAGCTGCCCCAAGCTCCCCAACTTCTTTGCTGGGCTACTTCAGCATGGAAGCAGAGAAGAGCAGCAGCACTGGATTCAAGGTTCCACTCCTATTCCACAGAACCAGAGAAGAGGGAGACGCTTGTGAGAACCTGGAAGAACCAGCTAGAAAAGAGAGCATTGTGATAGAAGACACAAGAATGGAAGAATTGGACTCAGATTTTGGTCCAGTTGTGGCAGCCCTGTATGGCCGTGGTCAGTTTCTCATCCCTCTCAAAAAAAGGAACATGGAGTTACCCCAACAGGCAAATGCTTTCATTGTGTATGGAGTTTAAAAATAGGAACATTTGGCATCCCTCTTTGAAACAGTGGGCTGGAAATGCCATGCTTGCAGCATTCCCTTCCCAGAGCTGGACCAGCAGCCCCAGGTCAGAGCCTGGGTCAAATCCAGTTCCTGCTGACCTTTGGAGGCTCCTGGAATCCATCTGCAATTCATCCCTCCCCCCTGTTGGTCCAACTGAATCCAAAGTAGTGGGATAAATAACAAGGAAAGACCCCAAAAAGGGTGAACCTGGGAGCTGTGAGTGATGGTGCACCAGGCCCCACTGGATCCACCAGTCTCCACAGGGATGGTTGGATTTGGCTCAGCACCGAGGGCTGCAGTGGCTTTGCTGGTTGCCAACCTGACACACCCCACCCAAGTGCCTCTGCAGGGTGGTTAAAATGCACAGCACCTCGGAGCTGGCGAGTGCTGCCACTGCAACCTCACCGAGATGAAAAAGATGTATAACAGGATTTGCATTCCTTTCCAGACTGACTGCTGCAAGCAAACATTTCAGCACTTATTTGTTACCAATATTATTAGAAGTCTCAGCCCATTTCCTGGCTGGGGCATGTTTCCTCGAGGGGACTGAAGTCACCTGTCACTTTCTTTCTCATGTTACTTAATCGTTTTAGTCCAAGCAGCAAGCTGCCAATCATATTTAATATTTAGTCACCTTGAATGCATTGCTACTGATTAAATAGACTGCTATTTCAGTAAACAACTCGTGAGAGAATACTTACAGCTTCATTATAATTATTCCACCAGATATTAGAACATTATTCATATGTAAGTCCAAAGAATATTTAGGTCTTCTCCTATTTAGTTCACAAACAACATTTTAATTGCTGCCATATTAGCAGAGCTATCAGTGCTAATTGGATAATACCCCTTCAAAGATTTTTCTTTTAGCAACCTTTTTTGCTTGCATGCTTTTAAAATGTCTCTGGTTTTTGGCTCTCTGCTGATTACCCAGGCAGAAATTTACCCTTATGAGTCTATCAGCCAGACACCTATATATATATAATATTTTATTTTTTGGGGGGGTGGAGTCTGTTGTTTGTATACAGTGAAAACAAGGGGCTCCTGCATGAGGGAAGAAGAGGATGATAGGACAAAGCCTGTACTGCAACTCATGGCAAAGGCATGATGAAAAATCCAGATCTTCTGAGATCATCCATAGTCTTATCCATAGGGTATCCCATAACCTGGGCCATGTTCTCCTGGGGGCTTGGAGGATCGCTTTAGGACACCCTTGAAAAGTTCATTAAGAGAATCCTAGAACCATGAAATTTTTTGGATTGGAAGAAACCTTAAAGATCATCCAGTTCCCCCCCCTGCCACGAGCAAGGACACCTTCCACTATCCCAGGTTGCTCCAATCCCCATCCAACCTGGCCTGGAACACTTCCAGGGATGGGGCAGCCACAGCTTCTGTGGGCACCCTGTGCCAGGGCCTCACCACCCTCACAGCCAAGAATTTATTCCTAATTAAAGCCATACTTGTAAACTTACTGATAAGGAGTAAATTTACGGTTAATAGTCTTAAAAGCAGGGGTCTTGCTCCCAGCAGAAAGTGTCCTATGGGGTCCACAGTTGGAGAAATGTTGGAACACGATGCAAACAGAAGCTGGGCAGCAGGTTTTGACAAATTACATGATTAATAAAGGTCTTTGCACACTAATGGCAGATTTAATGGGTGAGCTTTGCCGGGAAAGGAAAGGTAAAGGAGAATTTCCAGGAAAATAAAGATGTTCTGTGCCACCACCATCTAGGCAGGACCTTCAGGCCTTGCTTCTAGCAGGAAAGTTTTGTTCAGGAACCCAGATAGGGCCCTTTATCAAAGGAACAGATAATACAAGTGTTTGTTTCGCTTCAGTGAGAGAAAATGAGAAATTGTTACTTAAGGTTGACCCAAACACATCTCCTTGTTTCTTCCCACTCCACTCACCTCCTCTCCTTCCTCCCTCACAGTTTTTTCAGTTTGGCCACTGAACTGAAAAATCTTCCCTTCTTACAGCTCTATTAAAGGATGACTTATGCCCGGCTGCTTGCGGCCCAAATTATGTACATTGAATATCTCTATTTCTTATTTGTTTTTTCCTTTCTTTTAACATCTTTCCATTTTTCTGATAATTTCAGAATTCTCAAGTGCTCATGGGGTGAAGTGGATTGTTCATTAGGCAAATATACATTAAAATAAAATAAAACATCGGCCTTATAAAAATAGAAGAGGAAGAAGAAGAAGAAGGAGAAGAAGAAGAAGAAGAAGAAGAAGAAGAAGAAGAAGAAGAAGAAGAAGAAGAAGAGGAAGAAGAAGAAGAAGAAGAAGAAGAAGAAGAAGAAGAAGAAGAAGAAGAAGAAGAAGAAGAAGTTGTTTGAATCAGAAAGATAAAATTAAATAATCAGTTCCTAATCAGAACGTTGTGTTACACTCTAAATCATTAGGCACACGCAGCCTTCAGTGTGCACAGTAATGATTATCTGTGTAGGACAGAGTTAAATGGGAAATTGTTGGGATATTGGGAAGAAATTCTTCCCTGTGAGGGTGGGGAGGCCCTGGCACAGGTTTTCCACAGAAGCTGTGGCTGCCCCTGGATCCCTGGAAGTGTCCAAGGCCGGGTTGGATGGGGCTTTGAGAAACCTGGGATAGTGAAAGGTGTCTCTTCCCACGGCAGGGGGTGGAATGGGGTGGTCTTTAAGGTCCTTTCCAATCCAAACCATTCTGTGATTTTACGATTCTGTTTGCAGCTCTGTCAGACCTTCCTGGTTTCTCAGGAAAACTCACCAACCTCACAATCTTCTTATTATTCAGCAAATTATTCAGCCAGGAGGGCAGGGAACACATGGCTTGAGGAACAGAGTGAGGTGATCAACAGAAGTATTATACAACTAGAAATAACCACAGCTTGCTCATTTTTGTCTCTCTCCATCCTCTCAGGGAGGTCTGGGCTCTGGTCACTCTCTGCTTGAGTCAGTTATTTCAGTTTTTCAGCAGAAGAACTTAGAGAAAGATGGAATTTTAGCTTGGAGGAAGAATCCTGAATGCTTCTCATGGCCTCAGAGCCATGAATGGATCTGTCCACTCCTAAATTAGAGACTACACATCCAGCTGTGAACCAGCAGGCCTGCAAGGGCTCACTGCAGATGTAAAACCAAGGATGAAACAGCTGGAAGCAGACATGATCCATTTTTGGATCCAAGTTGGGAAAGTATTTCCAGCAGAAATTACACAACTGCTCGGTCCAACTGTGTTTACATTGCATTGCAAGACATGGAATGCACTTGGGAGGATCTACAGGGAGCAACCCCAGGCAACGTCCTGCAGGTTTGAGAGAGAGAAATGTTCAAAAATCCTCTCAGCTACTCCTTGCTTGTCTCAGCCAGGCAAACACTGACCAGAGGTTCAAAACACAGAAAATCAAAAAGCTGAGTAAGGGTATTTCAGGGTGTAGAACACACTCACTGCTCTTAAACTTACTGAGAAGTTTTCACTTTTTCCTCTCATTTCATTTCAATCAGTTGTAGTGAAACATCCACTTTCCAGTGCAGCTAAGAGAGCTGGCAGGAACAAACAGTAAAATATTCAGAACATCCTAAAGTGCAGAGTTAGTTTTTTATTGTTGTTTTATAACTTTGCTTTAATCAACTTTTTATCCATTGACTCCCTTGCAAGCTCCAACCAATATAATTAGCACTATCTAAATTAGTTATCACTCAAAATTACTTCCTTCTTGGAAAAAAACAGTTTTATTTTTAAATCATAGGTGTTGCCATAGGCTGTACCAGAACTATATGCATGGACACGTTTTAAGTAGATAATATTTTTAATCCTAATTAAAAAAAAAAATTCCTCCCCTTCATAAAATGTTGAGATTTGTGAATGACCTTATTTTAATTTTTGATAGACACATGGTAAAATTCAACTGATTTTCATTCATATGCATACTGTGCACCTTCCATTGAAGCATTATATTGCTCAGCTGAGCTTTTATATAAACTCAACACGTTTTCATAGTGGGGTTTGTTCCCATTTGATTGCACACTCGGTGGAGAGCAGAGGAGCCAACACTTCCTAAAGGTGCCTGTTCCAGGAGCTGTTATTGACACACTGCCAGCAGCAGCAGGGTTGTGCCTTCTGCAGCTTCCAAACCCCATCAATACCTATTGATTTCGAGGTGAAGTGCAAGTACAGCAGTGCATCTGATAAAGCACCGGGCAGCTCTCAGCAGCGCGAGCTGAGAGTGGAGATGCTGAGATATCAAATCTCCCAAATGTGGCTTTGGAGCCAGGACCTGCCCAGGGTGGTGAGTGGTGCTGGGCAGCCCAGATGAGCCACTTCAAACTGAAGAGTTCAAAAAAGCCCACAAGGTCGTTATCTGGCTTTGAAAATGTTGTCCCTGAAGGAAATTTTTAGTCAGCCGAGTTTGGAAATGCTGCCTGGAGATTTTATGCAACTCAAGGCCATGGGTTAGCAGTGGGCTTGGCAGTGCTGGGTTAATGGCTGGACTTGGTGATCTTAAAAGTGTTTTCCCACAAAAATTGTTCCATGACTCTGTGATTCTGCACCCTCCCACCACTCAGACCTTTGGGAGGCCTGCAAACCCAACACTGCTGCAGGCTCTGCTCTGAGCAGATTGCAGGGATAGACTTTACCTATTGATCCCCTGATCAATAGTCAGTCTAAACCTACCCTCCTTCAGCAGGAGGGAACAGTTCAGGGAACAGTTTAGAGACCCCATTTCCCTGTGGAAGGATCTCCTGGTGCCTGGGGAATGTTTGTCTTGGCATTCCTTGTTAGTTGTCATTCTCTTAGGGAAGGATTTCCATGCAGCCACCCACCCGCACTGCCCCTGATATTTATCCCTTCCTTAGGGAAATAAACGTGGGATGGGGATGCTGGAAAATGGCCTGAACTCTGAGAACAGAATCCTTCAAACACAGAGGAGGAGCCGGATAAGGCACAGGATGCAGGATGCTGGAGGAGACCTGAGCAAGAAGGGCTGGGTACATGGCTGGAAGTGCTGAGCTGCAGTGCCTCACCTGGGAAAGCTCTAGCCTCACAAGAAAATCACTTTAATTCTTTTTTATTGGACATCCCAGTGTCCTTTAATGCTACACTGCAGTGCAGGACACCCCAAATCAGCTTTATCACTCAGTGGAATAACAGCATCCATCACAAACGACCCCTTCCACATATTCATCCTCCAGTCCCTCTCCCTCTCTCTCCCTCCCCCAGTTTCGTGTCACAGGAGTGTGAGCGTGGGGAGGGTGGGGGGTGGGAGGTGCAACAGGAATCAAAGCCACCTTATCATTTCAGTGTATCAGTTGAAATTGGGTAAAGAGAAAGCTGAATCATTCCCCACAACCTGAGGGCAGTGCTATCTTTCATCCTGACTTGTTCTGCTATTTACAAAAAAACTGCATAATTACCAGAGCAAATGCCACGTCACAGCCTGCACCTGCTATGGGCAAGATAGAGAACATGTTTCTGAAAGTAATAATTAAATAAACCCATCCATCAGTCAGCTTCATCTAGTTTTGTAGCTTCTGTGGGCTTTAAAAGGAGCAAAACAATGCATTTGTGCAACGAGCTTTCTCTTCACATTTTAATGGCAATTATTGCATGTAAACTAGCTTTTGTAAGAACTAGGAAGCAGATGGATGTGGTCAGAAAAAAAACCCAGGCAAATACACCCACTGGAAAATCAAAAAGATAAAAATGCAAAGTCACTGCGTGTGTAGTTGTGTGTGTGCTATGAAATGGTTCTTTTTAGCCTCGGCATCTGAATATTCCCAATGGAAATGTTATTATGAAAGACAACAGGTTGTTTCAGCAGAACTGATCAAAGGCTGCGATTGCCGTTCCAGGCACGGTCCCACGATGTGACTGACAATCCTGAGCAGAGGAATTATTATTACCCAGCAGCTCACACTCGAATGGAAGAGCCATCCGGGAAGAGATGGAGGTGCTTGAAATCCTGGGAAGCAGTGAGAGGGTAAGGATGTGAGGAGAGGAATGACAGCAGGGAGGCATCTTCTCATCTACCCTTCATTTCCCCTCTGAGCTGTGCCACTGGTGCTGCTGCCAGGTGTGCCAAGCATGGCATCCCTCCCAGCCTGCTTTAAGCAGGAATTGCAGGCTTTCTCTGGGGCTGCAGCAGTTTCCTGACGCAAAAATTCATCTTAGCCCAAGCTGAGGGGTGATTTGGGTGCTGGACCTTCACAATGATAAGACAGATGTTTGATGTTTGGGCTCAGGCGTCTGAACATACCCACATCTGTCCCTGTGCTTCCTTCTCCATCTCTTCCTGATGAATTTTCCTCTCTCCCAAGCTGACACCTGTGGTGCACATTCCTCTGACACTGCAGTTTAACTGAGAACTGGGATGAGCACCTGGATGGGACATTTGTCCTGTGTGACCACTGGAGAGAGCTGTACCTCACTGCTTCCTCTCTGCCAAGGGACAATTTTACAATATTCAGCCATTCCACATCAAATTTTGGGAAGTTGCATGCAAGGTAGGATTATGAGGATTAAAAGGGTGGAGGGCTCTGCTTTCCATTAAGGATTTGCTGACAAAGAATCTGCTGGCAATTAATAGATTAATAAATCTTTTCGTAAATGTCTCATGAATTCCTACGGAGTCGAGCAAGGCAATGATCCCAGTTCACAAGCCCACAGAGCACTCTGTGATATTTAAGGCTGTGATTTGCAACTCTTCCTTTTTTCACAACTTTCAGTGCTCAGAATTTTACTGCAGTGGCCCAGCCCCTGCCCAGTGTGTTTGAACCGCTTGCCAATGTTGTTCTTCACTACCTCCAGAGACCTTGCAGAAGCAGTTCTTGGACAGCTTTGGAAACCCTTGCTTTGGACCAAGCAAAACAAGCAAATCCTGACTTCAAAATGCTGGTTTTTATTGCTAATTAAGCCTTCAGAAAGTACTGAAGACTCAATTCTTGAAACACACTGTAGCTAAGAAGCACGTTTGAAAAGACACTGCAACCGAAATGGGAAGGCAACAGAAATGGTTCAAGAAAATTCCAACAGATGGCTCCTACAGGGAAACAGACCTCGGGAAAAACCCTTCATAATCACCTCTTCAGACAGCAAGGAAATGACTTCTAGGAAGGATTTGCTTCCTTCCTTTTTCAGTATACCCAGATATTCAGAAACTCTTCCCGAGATCTGCAGTTCCTACTTAAAGAGTAATTTATTGACGTTCCTGAGAGAGAACGCTTTAATTCACAAAATATTCGTCATCAAAACGCTACAAAAATGGCAGTTTTATTCTGATCCTAATCTACAAAGCTTTTTGTCTATCTTTAAAGCTATGGTTATCTTGAAGTGCTTAGTCTCATATTCATTGCTTTTATAATTGGACAACATAGAACAATGGGAGATTTACTAGTTTATTAAGAACCAAAATGAATGTAATCCAATATCACCCTTTGTTGAAAGCCACCTACAAAAGAATTGCATGAGGATGTGAAATGAATAATCTTTCTTGGTTTTCTCCTCTTGAAATCACTATAGTGCCTTTCCAGAGCATAATAAATGGCAGGATGTTATGGAAAATTACTACAAGTCTTACCAGGTAAACAAGTTCAGTAGATTTTGGGGAGCTGGTGCAGCTTGTTTCTGACAAAGGTTTTCACAGAGGAATCCTTTTTTATTTGAAATTATCCTTACAGTCCAGAATTAAAAAAGAAAGCCTTAAAATCAACAATCTGGTTCTTGTGCTACACACAACAATGCAGCCATTCAACCCAAACTTTTTTTTGCCTTTTTCTTACCCAAAAAGATGGGCTTGTGCCTGGAGCAATTTTTCTAAGGTGGGAAACTAAAAATTATTCCAGAAAAGGTAGGGCAATAAATTTAATAGCATTTAATATATAATAATAAACTAGCACCAGGAAATAAACCAGAAAGAATTATCTCAGCTCACAAGATCTAAGTCCCTGTCTGCATAATAAGTCCTTTAAAGAGGAACTGAATGATCAGTGCTGAGCAGGAGTCAAATCTTCAAGGATAAGAGCAATGGAGAAGTGGGAACAGTGTCTCTCAGTGACATGTCAGAGTTTGAACCAAGTAGTCAAACAAACAAAGGGATTTTGATGCCTCCTTGCCATGAACAGAACTAATTTTTCAAGTTCTAAATTCTTTCTAGGTTGGAATGAAGCTGGAATACATTGAAAAAAAAAATTCACAAATCCTACTGTGGATAAAAATGGGCTTTGACCCTGCAGAGAGCTCAGAAAATGTCTGCTACCATCTTGGTCTCCTGAGGCCTGCTTCAAATCAGAAGACCAATTTCTTATTGCAGTTCAGCTCAGTTCACCTCTATCACTGTTCAGCTACACCATTAATCACAACAATTTCTTCCCTGGCCCTCCAAGTGCTTTTGTAAAGAAAAGAAAATGGCACTGTGCCTAATCCACCCTCGGAGAAACTGAGAGACACAAAGACAAAATTTACTTTCTCCTTGCAGACTGGACTTTGAGACCAGAGCAGTGCAAACCAGCAGGAATCATTGCTGCCTGATGCCAGGAGAGGTCTGTGCTCTGCCCCAAGTGGTCACCAGGGACTCAGACCCATCTTGGGGTTGGATTTCTGTCTGAGTGGTGTTTTTCAGCCATGGATCTGTCCTGCTGGGAGAACTGTGCCCCAAAGAGGAGCTGGGGGGCAGTGCCTGATCACACACGTGGTGTGTCGCATGTGTGGATGTTCAGATCCCTGGGGAGTCAATCCTGAAACAGCATTTAACTCCACTGAGTCTCTCTGGACCCCTCAAACATTCCTTCATCAGGAGAAACATTCATCTTCAATAATCTGCCTTTTCCTGATCATCTCCCTGCCAGCTCAACAAACCCTAGCCTTGCTCTGTAGCTTCTCAGCTTTGTTGTATTGAAAGTAAAAGATGCTTGGAATAGACCTTCAGAGAGAGGTCAAAACCTTCAGGAGGGGGACAACAAAGCAGAGGTGTAGTAAGTTAATTCTCACCTTTTCCTTTATTTAAGGTGGTGTTTGTGATAGGCCTTATTCCTACCTCTCTTTCCTGCGTGGTGAGCCTGCAGTCTTCCCATCTCCTGGTCAAACAATCAGGATGCTGGGGACCCTGAGAAAGATGGGAAAATTCTCTTCTTCTGCTTGACAGGATCCAGCTCCCCACCTCCAGCAGGAGTCTGGGCTGATGCATCTCCAGGGAGCTGGGGAAAAAAGATGGGAAAAGCTCAGCGTGCAGATTGCCATGGCTCAGCTTCTCCCTCCCCATCACCAGCACTGGAAATAAGCACAACTGCCACTGGGCCAGGGCATTTGGGTCCTTCCAACGTGGAAAGCCAGAGGGAAAAGGCTGGATTGATGCCAAAGGCTCCGTGACCCCGGTGGTCACTGACAAACTGATCCCACGGGATCTCCATGCATGAACACCCTGCAGAGTATCCATCCAGAAACGCCTCGAAGGGTGACGATCACTGCGAGCCCTCTCACACAGATCACACCTAAGATCCTGTCTCAAGTTAAACTTTACCCATTGGCTTAAAGGATAAATAAATGTTATTGTTGATTCCTCTGCTTTCCTGCCGCTCGTGGCGGGGCAGGATGTCAATTGTCTCTTTTCTCAGGACTCGTGTGCTCCTCTGCTTTTCTCCTCTGCTTTTCTCCTCTGCTTTTCCCCGTTGATGGTTCCTTATAAAGGGCAAAAAAAAAAA
>VZTG01010156.1:30009-106460 GCA_013397845.1 Melanocharis versteri
TCCTTGTGAGCACTGCAGGAAAAATCATCTGCTCTTCCATGCCCTGGAGAAGGGGACAGACTTGGACTGCCCAGGGTGGAGCCACAATCCCTGGAGGTGTCCAAGAAACAACTGGATGTGGCACTCAGTGCCATGGTTTAGTTGGCAAGGTGGTGATCAGCCAAAGGCTGGACTTGATGATCTTGGAGGTCTTTTCCAACCTAGACTGATGCCTTAGGATTTTAGCTTTTATGTTTTTCATATATTTGTAATCCTGCAGTTCTTTAGTGGATCACTCTAAACTCCATACACAGTGTCAGCTGCTGCTTTCCCATTTTGGTCAGACAGAATTCCTCTCCAGGCCTGGGAATGAAGGACACCTCACTGTCTCAGGCTCCAATAAATGTAAACAAAAGTGATTTAGGGGGAGCAAACTTGGGGTAAATTACTTCATTACCTGAAGCTGTAATTGGAAGATTAACCCCCAAAATGCAAATGGACCAAACTTATAAAAGTGTGAAAACCCGTGACCCCACAGTCCATTTTGGATGCAGCCTCTGGGGGGGGCCTCATCTGCCTCAAATGTACCTGAAGGCCCTTCAATAAATACAAATAAACCACTTTTAATTCTCTTAATTTTGTCTGGCCTGTGTTTTTAGGTAGCCCCAAAAGGACTCAGATGATTCTGTGACTCTTCCCTGGGCGTTTCCCCTCTGAAGGTGAGATGGGACTGACGGACAGCCTGAGCTGCACTCCTGGGAGTCCTCCAAGGTTGGGACCACGCCTAAAAGCTGATGGTTCAGAATGGTCTGCAGGGCCAGAGAAAGGGCAGAGCTGAACATTATTTTTGGGTGGCACCTAAAGGGGTGATTAAGAGGACAACAGTTGGGGTCGTTCTGGGTCTCAGCAGCAGCACTGGGAGGAGCTGGGCACCACCCAAAAAGCAGATCTATGCTGGTGAGGGCGAGGAAAATTGTCCCTCTGCCTCCTCTGAAGGAAGGAAAGAAAGGCTTCTGCACAAGCAATTAGTCCTTTATTTCTGTGGAAGAAAGAAAGGGTTGCATGAATAGGAAAATCTGCCATATTTGTTTGCTTCTGGTACATCCTGCATTATTTTCTGAACGAAGCAAATGGAAAACCTCTTTAATGAAGCATAACTATGTTGTGATTAAGGCTTATTCTGTCTAAATATTGACTCGGATAACATTTTCTCAGGACGAACAGACCATAACCCATGACTCTGGCAGCAAAGTCAGGAAGATTAACAGGAAAGATGAATTTTCTGTTTGTCTGAGGAGAAGTTTGACATGGCCAAGACAACAGGCAGAGTCTTTTATCATTATTTATGAGATCCAGGCAGAGGAGTTTCAAGAGGCAGAGCTTTCTAGTTCCCCTGGACATTTGAAAGTTCAGGGAAAAATAGTTCTGTCCTTCCCTCAGTGGTTAGCACGGAGACAGGAACAGAGCGGCAGGAATTTCTGTGAAACTTCCAAAAGTTGGAACTTCTCCCATTATCTTGGAGGAAAGATTAACCAAGGAGTCTTGCAAGCCCTGCTGAAGTACAACCACTGGCTCTTTGACCTTCACCTGCAGGTAAAATCAGGATAAGTCAGGAATACAGATAGTAATCCTGGCCTAAACAATCTGGGAGAGTAACAGGTGGATTGGGGTCTGAAAAAAGAAATCTGTAATTACAGCAGAGGGTGCTTGGAAAATTAGCTCAAAAGGGAAAGATAAATTGTCCTGGGCACAGCTGGTCTTGTGCCAGTTTGAATGGTGTGATATTTTCTCTCTCTTTCGAAAAGCACAGATTTGTGTTTCTGTAATAAATTAGTTTTATTCTCAAGAAAGGTCCTGTTCTGAGGGAAGGGGTGTGACAAGTTTTTGGTTTAGACATTGTTATGTGCATTCCAGTCAGTCCAGAGAACCAAGCTCAAAAAGGATCCTATTTTGTGGGGAAAAAAACCAAAATAACACCAAAAAAACCCACAGGAGTGAATCTCTGCCCCAGAGGGTTACCAGAAGGTGAGGGAAGGCACACAAGAGGGTTAGGATTCTACAATTCTGTTTGTTGGGATTTCAGACCTTTCCATCTCTGTCTGCAACCAGCAAAGCAACGAGAGAAGAGAAATACCAGAGAAATACCACCTCCAGAACTAATCAACTGCCATGGATAAGGATGTCTTGGAAATATTCATAAATAAACAGAAGAAAACGAATTGTTTCCCACAAACGCTTAACAGATAAACCTTCCTGGAAAGGAAAAAAGCTCCCTGAGAAAAATATTATCTCCTTGGTCCAGGGGAGTTTTTGATCATTCTTAGGATTTGGGAATTTAAAGAAATCATGACAATAGAAGATGGTGTCAAATAGAAAAGCAAGGAAACTGCTGCAGCTGTAGAGGCACAGCAGTGCTCTGTAATTCCAGAGTCTCCTGGACTGTCTGGGATATCAGCAGGGCAAAGTGAGGAGTTAGGAGAGTTAACAGGAATTTTTTGAGCAGTAATTTAATTCTTTGAGATTTAGTTGCTTATTTTAGCTTTCGAAACTCTTGAAAAGACAAAATTAACTTTGAGCATAGCCCTAGGTCTCACTGTGGACAAGGCAAGGATTTACAACGTGGTGTTTTTTCAGGGTTTTGGCAGTGCAGATGGTCTTAAGTGAAAATAAGGAGGAACTGGGAGGTTCTGGACATGAACCTGCACTCTCTGGGCACTTAGAAAGATTATCTAAAACAGAGTCTCGTTACTCTGTAACTCCACCTTCTCTCCATTCCATGTTTCTTCAGACACTGCTTTTTCATGGTATCACGGAATCATATAGGCTGGGAAAAACCTTTAAGATCATCAAGTCCAACCATTCCCCCAGCACTGCCAAGGCCACCACTGACCCGTGCCCCCAAGTGCCACATCTACAGGTACAACACGTTTGGAATATTTCCCTATAGAATTCTGCCGTTGCATTTCCACCCGTCCTGCCCACCTAAACTTTCAAATTTCCCCTCTGTTCCCACTGTAAACTTCCCCAAGCTGAGCTCTGCAGCTCCAAGGATTTCTAGATGGACAGGCAGAAGTGTGCAGGTTAGCTAAGTGTTTGTAAAAGATAAAATTATTATTCTCTGGGAGAAAAAAACCACAACAAAAACAACACCAGGAGAGACACAAAATAATAACCCAGCAGATCTCACAAGCCAGTTGCCAAAAACCTTTACAGTGGTGCTTTGTCTTCCCACCAGCTGCAGATCCCAGCCCTTATTTTGGGCTCTGCACTGCAATACTGGGCTTTCCTTTGCACGAGAAGGAACCAGGAATAAAAGAAGCACGGAAAGGTAAAGGCTGAAATTAAAGTGGGAGAGCAGCGGGAGCGTGGCAGTGGTGGTGTTAATGCTGAAGTATTCCCCGGGAGCGTGAGCTGGCAAATGCAGTGGACACCCAGATATTTGAAATGCAGCCAAATAATTTGGCACATCTCTAACTGGCACAAAGCAGTCTTAGCAGAGCTTCCTACTGCTGCTGGCACTTTTACAGCTGTCTTTCTTCATCTTGCTCTTCCCACTGCAACAGCTACTCAACAGGTGTTTCCACAGACACAGTGTGTTTGGCAGCTGTAACCTTTCAATATTATCGCTGGAATACATTTTTCTCCCTCTCAACAGCATCGCTTGGGTCCGTTGCCCAGAGGCCGGCATGGCAACGGGGACAGCTGACCAACTGGATCTGGCAAGAGGGGGCTGTGTGCTCTGGGCAGCCAGATGTAGGAGTGGGTAGAGCAGTCGGAGAACATCAAGGCTTGGCATGGCTCTGGGAAGCTGCAGTGATGCTTGGCTGAGGTGTACCTGGAACCCACCTCCTGCTCACCTGGGTCTTCCCTGGTTTTTTCTCTTCTTGCCCCAGGATATCCTGGTCCCACATCCATTAACAGAATATGTTCTTAGTTATTTTCTGTTGATTAAATATAATTTCTTTGTCCTCTGTTGTTTTCTTTGAATGCAAGGGACTTTCAAATACTGTGATTGTCTTCATTGCAAACAAGTTTCCCTAACCTTTGGGTTTCCTGTCCTTAATTTTTCCATAAGGATTGAGTGTTTGCTCAAATCATGACAGATTTTCTCTGCCTGACCCTCTTCAGTCTTCAATCCAAATGTGCTTAGAGCAAAAGACAGGAGAACTCAAATCCTAGAGGAAACCTGGGAACTGTGAGATTTTCAGACACAGGAAGTATTCAGAGCAATTAAAAGGTGAGACATTCTGGAGTAGAGTTCATGACGACATTAAAATTTAAAATTGTCTTTTTCTCTTCTTTTTTTTCAGCTTGCCTGTGGAGTTTTTTGGCCTTTTGTCACCTTTTTGGTTTTCATCTCATACACACCAAGGCAGTCTCAGTTCTTTCATCAATGCAGTCCATGGTTTGCTGGATGTTGTCTTCTTCCCACTGCACATTTTCCCCGTGTACAAAACCTTGCAGCTGAGAAACTTCCAGAGCAAGAGGAACATGGTGTTAAACAGCCCCCAAACAACTTTCTTTCCATGGATTTATCTGCTGGCTTTTTGAACTTTGGTGAACTTCGAGCATCTGCCAAATATTGCAGCCAGGAGTTCCACCCCCCTTCACAACCCTGGGTGCAAAGAACCACCTCTTCCTCTTTATTTTGCACCCATGACCCAACAGTTTTGCCTGGTGTCCCTAAGTCTTGTATTGGAAAACAGCTGGGAAAATGAGTTTCTGTCCCTCCCTGCTTCTCCAGCAGCTGTGGCTTCTCAGGTCTGACTTTTTGGGTATGTCCCCCATCCATCCTCCCTTTTCCATGAAGTGTTTGACATGGACATCTAAAATATAAGTGTGGAAATGTCCCAGTGGATCTTTACTCTTTTTGCTCCCCAGAATGTCTCACCTTGGAGTGAGTCCAGAGGAGGCCACGAGGGTGATTAAAGGGATGGAATTGGCTCCTGGAAGGAAAGGCTGAGTGACTTGGTGTTGTTTAGCCTGGAGAAGGGTCAGAGGAGATCAGAGAGTTCCTTCCAGTGCCTGAAAGGGCTCCAAGAGAGCTGAACAGGGACTCTGAACAAGGGAATGGAGTGACAGAACAAGGGGGAACGGCTTCACACTGAGAGAGACCTGGTTTAGATTGGATATTAGGAAAAAATTCTTGGCTGTGAGGGTTGAGAGGCCCTGGCACAGGCTGCCCAGAGAAGCTGTGGCTGCCCCATCCCTGGAAGTGTCCAAGGCCAAATTGCACAGGGCTTGGAGCAACCTGGTCTTGTGGAGGTGTCCTTACCCACAGCAGTGGATTGGAATGAGATGGGCTTTAAGGTCCCTTCCAACCCAAACCGCTCTGGGATTCCATGACCTCTCTGTAGAGCCAGAATTTTACTTCCAGCCCTCTTTTGCCTACGTTTATATTCCATGTGTAGACGCAGACTTGCTAACTACGGGTAGGGCCCTTGAAGAACCCAAGTCTCAAGGTGTCTGTGGCACAGAAGGAGAGTTGTTAAATCTCTGGCCGGAGCACCACGAGCTCTCGCTTCCCCATCAGGGCCGGGAGGCCGCGAGGCTGTCACAGCCCTCTTCCCACTCTCCCCAATGTTGCCATTAATATGTAAAAGCTTAAGCTTGCTAAAGGGATTATTTCCCATCCTATCTGATTGTAAACTGGCATTTCAATGATTACATGTATCTTTTTGTCATTTCCTCGTAAAACATCTTATTCTTGAACAGCATAATTGGCCTCTTACTAATGTTTAATGAATGATTAAATCAGCATAAATGCAACATACAGCTCGACATGGAAAGCATGTTTACAACCTCCAGAGCCACAAAAATGTATTTTTTTGCAATATAGGTTTTAAACTCTTGTAATTTCCTAATTATGAACTTTCTGGTATATAGATGAACTTTCATATTAAATACGGCCTCCAGAAAATGTGAATTTGCCTGTGTGAGCTCAGAAGCAATTCAGTCACTTATCATTTTGTTTGCAATTCATAACCTGTCTATTAACAACACCTCTGTGGTTTTCATTTAAGTATATTATATAATCTTGCCAAATTAAAAGCCAATTAAAGTCACATAATTGCTGAGCTCAGGCAGGTAAGTCCTTGTAGAGATGGCTAAGCAAGGACACTTCTTTGCACTGACACATCACATGAACCACCCTCACAGAGAGACTCCAGGTTTTGCCCAGGAAAAGGAGTCCAAGTCAAATGAAGCATCAAATGTTTATCTGAGTGTTGAGAGAAATGGAAAGCTGTTCCTTCAAAGGAGGGAGAAATATGAGAGGGTACAAATCCAGCTTGCTGAAATAGGAGGTTGAGAGGCATCTGAGACAAATGGGAATCCCGTGGAAACACGATGATTTTCTCAGGATCACAGACGTAAGATTAGTTTAAGAAAGTCCACTTCAATAAAGGCCCCTTAGCTGACAAAACCCAGACCCATAAAACTGGGATATGTTTTACCAGGGTGTCTGCAGCACCCCAGTGTCCTGTAGGAGTGGAAAAGCCGAGTCCTAAGGTTCACCTGTCCAGATGTAGCCCATGAATTTAGGGGAGTATCACTGACCCTCTCCAGGGTCACTGGCTGAGCAGGGTGCCTCATTCAGGAAAGCACATTTCAGCAAGCGCAGAGATGCCAGGGAGATGGGAATTTCAATCTTGCAAGAGAAGATGCAAAAACACTCAGCTTTCCCTGTAGAAATATGGCAGAGAAGCAAGCACAACAAAGCGAAGAAGCCTGCTTAGACAGAAAACTGGCATTAGCACAAGAATATATCAGAACCAGCCAAATAGTTTGAGGGTGGAAGTTAGAGCTCCCAAAAGCTGAGGTGCTGAAGCAGCTCTTTGACAGATGCTGCAGGGCCAAGGAAATGCATGGGTTTAGAGTGATGCTGGATTTGTTTGTGAAGGGGCTGGGGGTCTGTTTTCTCTTCAAAGCTGCTATCTGCACTGTTCAGCAAAAAAGTTTATCTGCAAGACCAGGAAGCAGAAGGACACTGTGTGGCAGCGCCCTTGAGGTGTGCACAGCATGTGCCAGGCTGCTGGGCTGACCAGCTCTTCTAGGATTCAGCTGAACCATGGAATTGTTGAGGTTAGAGAAGGCCTCCATGATCACCAAGTCCAACCATTCCTCCAGCTCTGCCAAGGCCACCACTGAACTATGTCCCCAGGTGCCACTGTCTGGAGACTTCCTGAGATCCCTGGAATACTGAAGAAATATCTCTACTGATTCTGGAGAGGAGGAGAAATCGGGGTTTTATCCAACCAGTCCAGAGTGATGCCCACACAAATGGCTTTTTCCTTCTGCTCTCCAACAGCTGCAGCTATTCCTCATGTGCTTTTATGGCAAAACTCCACAGGCAGGACTTTCTGCCCACTGCCCAACCTGTGGCCTGTCCATAAAGCCCAGCTGACAGGAATTCTCCCTGCAGCCTCCTTTACCACGGAACCCTCCCACATCTTGCTGCCTCCATCCACTTCTGGGCTGCAGTATACAAGGCAGTAAAAAAAGAAGATAATTGGGTGTTACGGTGACAAATGTAAACAAATTTTAAGAAAAAGCAAACAAAAACTAATTAAAATGGCAAGACAATGTCTTAAAAAAGGAATTTCAGTATTAAAAAGAAAAAGATGGGGAATCAATATTCCATTTTCTGAGGTATTCCTGTAACACTTCACAAGGTTCATGGCAGACTTACCAGGAAATAGAATTATTCCAACCTGTATCTCTACACTTCATCCAGCTACAACTGCACCACGGACTAAATCTGACTTTGGCAAACACTTTCCTGGTCTCATCATCTGGTTTATAAAACCACTGAGGGATTTTAAAAGCACCACAGGCAGGTGCACTTTTAGTTGGCATCACAGTTTGGATTAATGGAATGCCCTACCCACCAGCAAGAGCAAGTGTTAGAGCTCTCAGCAAAACCAGCCCGGATTTATTCATTAACATATGAGGAAAAAAAGGCAGGCACTGAAACAAACACAGATCCACACATTAAAAATAACAAAAAGCCCAAGCAGGAAAAGCTAGAGCACAATATTTTTACCAAAATGCAAGGAAAAATTAATAATCAAAACCTTTGGAAATTTCTGGCCAACCTGTCTGGTGCTGTCATGACAAGACCACAGCCTGAAAGTGACCCCAAGTTGTTTTTTCAAATGGTAGACAAAGCCACAGTGTCAGAGAATGGCTCTTCACTAAGGCTTTATCTCTGCATCCCCATCCCTGACAGCTCAGCTCTGGGTGCTGTGGCTGCTCTGCTTTGCAGATCTTCAGAGATACTGAAACATCCAAGAAGGTTGTTCCTGTGAGAATTCCAGGTGAAGAATTAGAGCTGAATGTTGGAATAACCAACTTTCCAAGCCAGATTGGTGCAAGGCGCCTTATTTGCTTTTTATATAAACACAGGTAAGCTATCCTTGCATTTTAGAAAGATAGCGGTAATAAAACCGAAAAGTAATGCAGAGTCAAACTCCTTCAAGCATCCCCTGATCTGTCACTAAGGGAATCCTCACCAGCCACGTTTGAGGGCTTCACACGAACCACAGCAGTGTCTACTAAGCTGCTCTGTTTGCTCTCTCTGACACAGCCCAGTGGTTTCAGTCAACACAGGTACCTGGAGACCACCGACTTCAAACCTTGTTTAGTGAGCAAACAACCACCCTACAGCTCAAAAGGCAAAGGGAGGGCAGAGAAAAAGATGGGGAAGTGCCCCGGTGAATGTGACTCAGGAGGGACGTGAGCCAGCCACGGATATGGAAGAATATAGCAAATATTCTATTGCCAAAAGCATTTGTCTAACAAAACGGACCAAGGATAAAACACCAAAACCCAGGACCACGTGTGGACTGGGATGTCTTGATTAAAATCCCTGCCAAGATGATGCTTAATTCTCAAGATAATGAAATCCTCTGGATGTTCCAGTTTCCACCAGAAAAGTCTTCATAGCACCTGTATTTCAGCTGCTGGGCACTCATGTGCCCACCCAGGTCCTGCAAAGCGCTGGTGGGATTCTTACCTGGAATATTCTAGAGAGGAAAAAGGGAGGATCTACTCAATCAAAAATAAAAGGGAAAGGACACACTAGTGGCTAAAATGTTCTGTTACTCCACGCCAGATTTCTCACATGTCCTGTACCAAACCTGATCCTCCTTGTGTAAAATTGTTCAAGATTCAAGGTCAGAGAGAAAACAGGAGATTTCTGAGTGCTGGCAACTTCTTTGTCTTCAACCACTGTGGTTTAGTTTCAAAACAACTCACATTCAATCACATCACTCCTGGAAGAGGACACAATGTTGTTCTCATGTTGTAAAGCCAAACAAAGGAAACAGAGACAGACCAACAGATCACTCAAACTTATTTTGTCCATTTAAGAATGTTTTCAAAGGTTTACACGTCCATGGGCTTTTAACATGGCTTACCTGGAGAGGTACATGGCATGGAAATGCCCTCCTTCTCTGGAAATGTCATCCAATCTTCCCAAGTTCCCAGCAAACCAGCAGAGTCTGGGAAAGGGCCTGGAAGTGGAGTGAAGATCATACTTGTGGGACATTACTGTGAAAGAGAAGGATACATGCAGGGAAGCAGAGATGGGCACGAGGCAGAAAGGGAACATGGAACGCACAAAACTCATGAAGAAAAGCGCTGAAGCCTTTCTGAGTTTCCCCACATGATGGTGGCTAAAGGCTGTGCAAGTGGGGNTCCACACACACTTTTCAGGGGTAGAGGAGGGAGGCAGGGCATACAGGAACGACCAGTGGGAATACAGAGGGGGCCAGGTCACTTCCAATTAAGGGATACAAGGGGATGGCTGGCTGCCTGCCAATCACACAGACCCGAGCTCCTCAGGGTCACATGATCGATGGAGGAGGCTTGTCCCACTGAGAACAGGTATACCTTTAAGTTCTGAAGCTTTTCCACCAGCTTTTGTTTATATCTGGGCTTTTAGGCCCCTCAGCCTCAGCTGCTGCTCGTGCAGACGATGCAGCAGTGGGGCACCTTCCGTAGTGCACGTTAGAGGGGGAGAAAATGCAGAGAAAGACCCAAGCAGGCAATGAGTTGTGAGAGGAAACACGTTATTCTCTATCCATTTGCAGGGAGAAGAGGTGCTGACATCCCAGCACCCCAGATTCCTTCCTTAAAGGAAGCCTGGGCCTGTGTCCTGTCAGTCTCAGTGTTGTCACAGTTGTCACCGCTGCCAAGCAAGCTCTGGGAGCTGTTTGTGGTTGGGGCCACCCTGAACCCCTCTTTCCATGGAGGATATTCCCTGCCTCCTTCTTGGGGCAGGAGAACTGGCATGGCAGAGCCCTCGCAGATGGGTGAGCAAACCCACAGCTGGCACTGCAGCTTGCATTTAGACAATTAAACACCCTGCCAGCAGCCACGCTTCTTGGAAGGGATTGTGCTGTAAATATTTCACTGCCTGCTGCCCATGGCCACTAAACACTGACAAATGCTCCCGTAACAAAGGCTCGGGATCTGGACCTCAAACCTCTTCAGTCCCAAACTTCAGCCTTGCTCCCATCAGCTCCCATAACTCATCCTCGCCCTGGTAAGGTTGTTTTAGTGGGATTAGGTCAACACAGCTGCACCTACTTCCTGCAGTTCTTTTTATTCTGTCTCCTTTCTTTTTTAATTCTCAGCGTTTTATTGTTTCTGGAGAATTTAATTTAAGAAAAACGCTTGGTTTCTGGTTTTCTGGGGTTTGGTTTGGTTTCTTTTTCAAGTCAACAAAATCCCCCACAATCCTGCGCCTCCAGTGAAAGGAAAACTTTGCCTGCCAGAATTAAGTGGAGGTGGCAGAAATGAGGATATTTGAACAAAGAAAGCAGGAGTGATCACTACCCCATCGCTGGAGCACACAGGGAAAGGAAAGAGAGAAATGGAACAGCAGCAGTGAGAAATATGCATGCATATTCAGCCCCTTTGTCAAAAAACCTTGTGCTGCAGCATTTCAATTAACAAAGTAGGATGGTTTACCTGATAAAATGCTCCCTGTGTGAGTGTAATTACATATTTATGCCCCACAGAGATTTTTTAATTTCTCTTCAGTTTGTTTGCCTTGAAAGTATTTGTCACTGGAAATGTTCTTGATGTGTAATTTTAAGGCAGGGTTGGACAAATGTGTAGTTTGTTTTCATTTTAGATTTACTTCACTGAAGAAGGATTGGAAGATAATGTATATTTTCAGCGCAAAGGAAAAAAAAATCAGTAAGGAAGGTGATACATCAACCAGCTGCAGAATAAAATGCACTTGAGTGCTGCTTCAGAAATTTAAGTCTTTTTTTCTTTCTCTTGCTTTAAATATATTCTCAGGTGCTTGAAACAGCTTATTGTTCTGACCCTTTCATTTTGCCCTTGCTCCCCAAATGCATCTCTTGTGTTTTCAGAGAGGCTGCAATGAACAGGCAGATTTTAATCATTGTTTTCCTATTATTTGAGCCCCTTCCTGAGCAATCCCTGCCCTGGAGTCTCAGTGCTGGGCACCTGCCCACCTCCAGCAAGGTTTTACAGATGTGCTCAAGCCCAAAGGTGCATTCAATAGGTTTGGAGTTGTCCAAGCCCTTGTCCTCACTTGTGCAAGTGCTGGGCTGGATCAGGGCTTGGCCAAGCACAACTCTTGTAAATCCATTGTCACACCTTAGTTTAGCCGTGGAAATGCACAGTTTAGACTTTGGAGAGCTGCTTGAATGCTCAGGGAAGAGCAGAACCCCAGCTCCCATCAAAACCCACCCTGCTGTTATTGGGTTTTTTCCTTGTTTTCTCCGAAGTTCCTCAGGAAGGACAGGAAAGGATCTGAAGGTCAAGCCCACACCAATTTTGGCTGGGGGACAGCACAACAGCAGGTCACTGCTGGCTGGGGAGGTCAGTGCATCTAGAGAGATTACTGGAGAGGTTTCCTGCAGCCACGCAGCGCTTCAGCCAAGGCTGGAGAAGCCACCACAGCGTAAACCATTTTATGATGATTATTCCCAGTTCAACCTTGCAGGCAAGGAAGGATTTTGAGCAGCGTCAGGACACAAATCCCTGGCTGCATCCCCTTCCCAAAGACCAGGTAGGCTGATGGCAGGGGGGTGGTTCTGCTGGGCCAAGCTGAGCTTCTGGCTCTGGAGGTGACAAACGCCCAGATCCATCTCCGAGACCTGACAGCAATTCCTGACACTGCCACGGCTGAATCCATCTCACAGGCCTGGCGGAGAGAAACGCAGCCCTGGAGCTGGCTCTGCTCCTTCCTCTCCCACGGACCCCGGAGGGTCAGGAACAGCATCTGTTCTGTCTCTTCGAGGATGCACAAGGCGAGCCCGTGTCTTCTCACTCCCAGGTTGTGCGGGAGCTCCAGGAGGGAGGCTCAGAGATGGGATTCGACCCCGGCGCCTGCCAAACCGCGGCACTTCCCTGCCGCAGCCAGGATTGTCTTCTCTGCCCCAGCTGTCCCAGTGCCCCTGCAAGAAAAGCTCCAAGATGAAAGACAAAGAAGCTGGTGAAGGCCCAGCACGTGCTCGTAGGAAATTATCTTGGGGATGAGGAAAACATGCAAAGGAAATACCCGAAAATCTCAGCCCTCCAACGTGCCATCAGGACTACAGTGCCCTGTTACAGCTCCTCTGAACAGAGATTTTCCCCCCCACACACTTTGGTTGCCCAAGAAATGCAAACTTCCTCTCTGATACAAACCTGGAGCTGCAACCACTGTGCTCTCTCTGTGTTTGGTTCCTGTCCCGCTCAAGGGTGATTGCCAAAAGCCAAAAAACCTGACATGGGTTAACATAGAGCAGGAAGAGCATTCTGCTGCTGCATGGGATCCCTGCACACCTTTAAATCAGGTGCTGCCTTGCAGAGCATCGTGTCAGTCTCTTCTCCAGTGACAGGACAAGAAGAAACAGACTTCAATTGCACCAGGGGAGGTGTAGGTTGGTATAAGGAAAAAATATCTTCACAGAAAGGGTTGTCAAGCACTGGAAAAGGCTGCCCAAGGCAGTGGTGGAGTCACCACCCCTGGAGGGATTTAAATGATGTGTGAATGTGGCACCTGGGGAGGTGGCTTAGTGGTGGTGTGGCAGTGCTGGAAGAAAATTTGGACTCAGTGATCTTGGAGGCCTTTTCCAGTGCTTGACAGCCCTTTGTCCAACCAAAATGATTCTGTGATTCCCATCTCAGACACCAGCCCTCTGTCCAAGCAGCAGTGTGAAACTGAGGCAGGCAGCTCTCGGGTGCACAAAGCCATGTCTGACTATCCAGCCAAGGAAATGAGGGCGCTGCACCTTGGCTCGAGCTTTCCCCATCCAGTTCTATGGGAAATCTCACAGTCTTTATAGAGCTCCACACAGTGTTCTGAGAGCGTTTTCCTAAACAAGAAATGCTACCATATGGACACCAACATCCTCAGTTGAGCTGGACATCTATTAACCACTGCAAACCTGGCTGTTAAGCAGTAGATGGACTTTTGAAAAGGGCGTGGAGTCACAGGACAAGGGGGAATGGCTTCAAACTGACAGAGGGCGGGGTTAGATTAGAAATTAGGAAGAAATTCTTTACTCTGAGGATAGTGAGGCACTGGCACAAGGTGCCCAGAGAAGCTGTGGCTGCCGCATCCCTGGAAGCATTCAAAACCAGGTTGGATGAGGCTTGGAGCAGCCTGGGATAGTGGAAGGTGTCCCTGCCCATGGCAGGGGGTGGAACTGGATGGTCTTGAAGGTCTCTTCCAACCCCAAGCCATTCTGTGATTCTCTGATTCCGTGTTCCAGCTTCCACAGGCAGCCGTTTGGCTCTGGCCCAGCTGGAGTGCAGCTCCCCTGGCAGGCAGCATTCCAGGGCTGCCAGCCAGACCTGTGCCTCTTGGCAGTCCTGCTCTGCAGTTTCTGGAGAAAAGTTAGCCAGCACTGCTGGCCAGGCTGCCAAACATCCCCACACCCCAGTCCTGCCTGTCCCAGCCCCTCCTGCAGCACGGCGCTGTGGGGAGTCACTGCTACCCCCACTCTTGGAACCCTGCTCTTCAAACTTCCAAAGGCACGAGGTGCACACGCCTAGTGGGGTTGGTTATGTGAGAAGGCTCTGACAATCAGCCTGAAGGGACAGAAGAGAAGTCTGTCCACTGATTATATCATCTCCTGAGATTCCTTCTGTCCCCGTGTCTCTGTGATTGCTCAGCACCTCCTGCTGTCAGGATGGGTTTCTGGTGCTGCTTGCCACCAGCTAGACTGAGGTCAGGCACTAGATAGCTGTTGACACCAATTAATTCTGGTTTGAATGGCCCAAATGACCTGTTCCTGTTGCAGGCTAAGACTACCAATAACAACAACAACAAATAACAACCAAAACAAATAAACAAACCAACCCCCACCGCCTCTTAAAATGTGTTACCTGTCTCAGCACCCCTGTAAGACTCAATACCCTCTCTAGCCTTATATTCCAGTGATATCTCACTATATTATCATGGATAGACACCCCACCACACATCCCTCTCAGAAGTCAAGGGCTGCTCACAAGTTCCAGCTCCAATTCTGGCATATTCTGCTTCTTCACCTCCATTTCTCTTTGGCTTCCCCATCCCCTCTTTCACCCCTTAGCCAAAAATGCTCTGTCAGGGGCCCACGTCCTGCCTTGGAGTGTTTGAGTGCATGAAAAGCTCCTGAAGGGTATTGGTTTCTCTGAGAGGTTTGCACAGAATCCCACGTATCATCTCAGAAATATCTGCTTTTTTAAGCTATATGGTAATGCACGCTGTGCATCTGAGATTAGAATAAGGCCCTGAGGAACAAAACACTCCTCTCCCTTTACAGCTGACAATGCAGAGCTGATTTTTATGAACTCATTTCCAAGAGATTCGACTCCATTGTTTAACACAGCCATAGTTTCAAGGGAAATCTCCAAAGATGGTTTGACTTACAGCATTGCCATTTCCACCTCTGGGGTGCAAGATTTCACTGGATGATATTGATCTGTGGCCTGGGTGCCCTGAGAGGGGCTGGGCATTCCAAAACAAGCCGGGGGAACCTCCAGACTTCCAACAAACAGCCTCAAAAATCTCAGGGAAGATGCACAACGACAAGAGGGTGCTCCTGGGAGCCCCAAGAAGATTGCTCAGTTTCTGTGGCCTCCTGCTGCTTTGCAACAGAGCATCGTTCACCACCTCCTGCCTTCTTCCTTTTCATTATTAAACACTTCAATGCAATTCTTGTCCTCACTCTTGGGTCATGGTATGGAGATTTAAAAATAAATGAATAATGAAACAACACCCTGAGAGACTGAAAAAATAAAATAATGGAGTTTTTTTGGATAAACTTACAGGGCCTGAAGAATCCGCCAGTCCTGTAGGAACAGTTTTCATCTCACCTCAAAACAAAGTTTATATATATATCTATATATCTATATGTAGATATCTTGTCCCCAGTGCAACCCTTCTGAAGAAACATTGCCTTTAAGCCACAGCACTGACATCCTTACCCGAAACACCATTTCAAGAGCAGAACAAATGGGGCAAAAATAAGGCAAAGTAATAAACCTGCTCCAAACAGGCACATCACCAGCACAGAGGGAAGCAGGACAAGAACCCTGAGACACGTGGACTCGAACTGCCACGTACAGAGTGTTTGCACAGGGTCTACCACTCTCCTGGCCTGCTCCTGTCCAGTCTCTGCTCTGCCACAATCACAGCAGCAGCAATGAATTAAGTTCTGCCTGCAGTGGATGTGGCTATTTCATTTTGGCAGCGCGAATGTTGCTAAGTGAAAGCACGTCTTTCTGAACTGCCTTGCTCATGGGAACCATTTAATCATTATAGAGCAATTATAGAGGTCTTTATTCAGTTGTTCCTTAAGTCCTCATTCAGGCAAACCTATTTCAATGGGAACTGTGCCTGAAAGGGACTCATCAAGACCTGACCAGGAAATGGCCAGTAAGAGTAACCGATTTCCAAGAGAGAAAAACCCATGCATTACATCCATAATGGGTAACTTCTTGTGAATACACCTATTGAAGTGTGTTATATTCATTAAACTCCATTTGGAGAGGAAGGGTAACCTTCCAGTTAACACAATTTCCAAGGGCTGGAGAGAGCTGGGTTCTGTCCCTGCCTTTGACACCGGCGCCCCTGGGACCAAAGTCACACCACTTCATAATTTTACCTTGAATTTAGCAAAATGGGTACTAAACTGGGACAGTAGTAACCACCAGTTTAACTGTATTCGTGGGCTGCAGCCCCTGGATTCTTCTTTGCAAAACAGAAAGAGGAACAGAAAATTTCTCCTATTTTTTTTGTATTTTTTTTCTGTTCACGTTTTGAGGCAGGGCAGGTCTTTAATTCTGTGTACACCCAGTGCATCGCACAAAACGCCTTTGAAGGGGGCCGTGCTGATCACAGAGCAATAATACTAATTGTTATCAATACAAGCTAACAATGCTGTGCTTTTGTGGCAAATGTCCACCAGGAACTTGACTGAGACCATCAACATTCCATTTGGGACTTAAGCCCCATTTGAACTTGTCTCCCAAAGCGAGAGTTTACAAACACAATTTAGTCCCTATTTGAGCAAGTGCTTTGAAGATGCAAAGTACTAAATTGTGTATCTCTATGTACGAGAGACAGAGACAGAATGTGTAATTTCTTTCTGCATTCAGGGAACACAAGATTTCTTTTTTTCCCCTCTTTTTGGAAGGAAGTTTACTGCTGAGACCATTAGAGAAAAATGCAAATGTGCAGACTGTTTGTTAAGGCTCCAGGAGAGAAAGTACAGGCAGTGGTTACCACGAGTATTTCTAGGAAAATGGGAAATCTTTGTCTTTAAGTGTATTTATTTAGCCAAGGAAAGTTTGCACAGCTAGTGGAGAATGGTTCTGGAGGAAATTAAATTTCAGCTGCACCTTCATATCACTCCTACACCTGCCAGTCCTTCCGACCAGCTCGTGATGTCCTGCGCCGACGTCAGAGATGAGCGGTTGTGCAACCACCAGGTTTTTTCTCTTACTCTTGTCCAAGAAAGAGGCAGCAACCCTACTCCTGCACACAACAGATTGCCTGTTGCAGCAAAACCACAGGCAGGAGACATGAGGAAATTTGGAGGCTGATTCAAGAAAAATAAAATTACGTTCTGTGTTTAAATAGGTTGGTGTAGAAGGATCCAAGCTGCACGTGGCGTAAGCCAGGTTTGGTCCAGAACACATTTCTCATTAGGGTTTGTTAACTTAGACACGGCCAAAAGAGGACCTGAGACTGGAAAATGGGAATAAGAGACAGAAAAGGGAGGAACATTTGCAGACACTGACCTTGGAAACCAAAGAAATTAGCAGAGCCAGAGGCTGTTTGTGCACGACACACCTTTCATGAAAGACAAGCTGTGGTCGAACAAACTGGACAGCAATCTAAGGCAACGCAAAATGTTTCGATGATACTTTGCGAACTAAACATTTTGGTTCCTCAGTTTGAAATTAATGCTTCAATTCCAAAATATGTTTGAAGTTTAATAAAAAGAATTAATTATATGAGTTTAAAAAAATTAAGACTTTCTCACTACGTGGAGATGTTCTGGTTAGGGCTCAAAGATCAGATTTCAGAGATATATTTCATCTGCCCTGTGAGCATGGGTACATCTAAGCTGATCATTCTGGCTTCTCTCTCAAGCCACTGAAGATCCAGCCAGGAAAATCAGTGGAGCATAGGGTGCAATTCACTTTTTCATACAGAAACTATCAAAATCTGCTCAATCTGATACCTTTAGATTTAGTTTTCATATTTTTCAAATTTTGTACTGCGTTAATGTGTAACTCTAGGCTTCATGTATACTGCTAACAAGTTCTTCTCCTAGCCTGGCTAGACAAGACAAATCGTTTTCCAGCCCGAAGGACCAAGGACTTTTGCAGCTTCAAGCCCCAAGGATGCAGGCAACCACGAATTGAGAAGAGACAATCTAGAAGGATGAGACTGCGTGGACTGAAGCTGTGGTTGGACAGTTGGCTCGAATAGGTAAATGGACCAAAACTTATAAAAAGGGTGAGAACGCGTGGCCAGGCATCCATCTTAGGCGTAGTCTTGGCCAGACTCTCGTACTCCCAAGATGTGTCCTGTAAGGACCTTTCAATAAATATCCACTTTATTCTTTTAACTCTGTCTAGCCTCTGTTCCAGACAGCCTTCCTTAGGCATCAGATCAAGTGGTGCCCTAAAAGCACCTTTGCTCCCCACCACAGCACAGGTGACTGGGCCAGGTGTAAACGTCTGCCTGGCACACAGACAGCTGGGCTCACTTGCTTCCTGTGTGCAGCTGGGGTTAATCTGCCCCGGACCTGTCTGACACAGGGAGAACCACAGGGTCATGAACGTTGGAAAAGCCCTCTAAGATCGAGTCCAACCATTCCCCCAGCACTGCCAAGCCACCACTAAATCATGGCCCCAAGTGCCACATCCACATGTTTTTTGAACGCTCTGAGGGATGGTGGCTCCGACACTGCCCTGGGCAGCTGGTGTCGGGGCTGGACGTTCCTTTCAGTGAAGAAATTTTTCCTTAATATCCAATCTAACCCTGTCCTGGTGCAACTTGAAGCAGTTTCCTCCCATCCTGTCCCTGTTCTCTGGGAGCAGAGCCCGATCCCCCGGCTGTCCCCTCCTGTCAGGGAGTTGTGCAGAGCCAGAAGGTCCCCCTGAGCCTCCTTTTCTCCAGGCTGAGCCCCTTTCCCAGCTCCCTCAGCTGCTCCTGGTGCTCCAGACCCTTCCCCAGCTCCCTTCCCTTCCCTGGACACGCTCCAGCCCCTCAATGCCTTTCTCGTGGTGAGAAGAACCTCATTCTTCCACCCTGCATTTTTCCACTTCAAAACAAAGACCTCTCCCTGTCCAATCACCTTCAAAGTGAGAAAAGGGGATGTGTGTGAAAACCCATAACACAAATCTGTAGGACCCTAAGGAACTGTGTTGTGCTTATTCTCGAGGTAAGAAATCTACATTTTGCTTCGGTTGGATTTTTACAGCTCATGTGCACACACTCAGCACTGTGGGGGAAAAACCATAAAGAAAAGAAAAGCTATCTTCAATAGAGCGATAACTTATCTTTCCAGTGATATTTTTTCCCCCCTATCTGCATTTAAAATGAGTCAGATTTGGATGGAAGAACAGCACTTGCTGCTTCATGAGCTTCAGAAGCACTGCATGTGCTTCTACACAGGTTTTGTGTATGTGCACTGTGGATGTATTAAGGACTTTGTTGTTGTTGTTGTTTATGAGGTTTGAGTGGATAAAAAGGATAAATGTAGTGGGCTCATACAAAAAAAAGGTACATTGGGATTAAAACAAAAAAAGCATGGCTAAGAACTTCCTTAATTAACTCCTCTCGAGAAGAGCCATTCCCTCAAACACCACGCAGAATTAAGACATAGTCAGGTTTCTCAGAGACCAAAGTTGCAGACAGATGCCAGGGGAACCAACAAATATTTCTAGCCCGTTACCAACCTCACCTAATCTGTTTAATTGTGTTTGTAAATTCATGAGGCACCCAGCTGCTTACCCAAATACCTCACTTCTGTGGAGCAGGTCCTAAATTACATCGTGTGGGGTACATTACCTCAAGTGCTAGACTTTGTTAAAGATCAGTCCCTTTCCTTATTAACATCCACTCCTGCAGAGATGGAACCTTCTGTTCAGAGGCATCTCATCCTCACAGATCCCAGTGGTAAACTCTGTGTTTGGTAAAACCACCCTTTGTAGTAATTATATTTTCTGAGCAAAAGAAACCAAACCATGTTTTTTTCATTATCCTGTGGCAAGCAGCCTTGTTTTGTTAGATACACCCGAAAGGAAGAAATGGATGTCCAGAATTACACAGAAATATTGGCTTGAGGAAGGGAGAGAGGCAAGGAAAAGCATATTTATACTTGGGAATCCTATTCCATTTATTCTCTGCTGAGGACCTCCTAACACACACTCCTGGAAGTGTCTTTGTAGCATGGAAATGGGTTTGTTTAAAATTCCAAACAAGGATGATTTATTTGATGATACGTATCCATCACTTGCTACCTTATAGATGAGGATCAGGGAGGAATAAACTTCCTTAAACCTCATCTTGCTTCCAAGCTCTTCTGGTCTCACAAGACACAAACTCCAAAATAGGACAGCCCCAAGCCAAACAGATCTGAGAGTTCATGTTTCACCACAAAATACACTCTCACTTTGTAAAATAACATCCTCCTATACAGAAAAGCTGAGACATTGAACTGATATGGAAACCACTGGTTTTCCCGTGGGTTTGTTTTTTTTTTTTTTCCACTGAGAAAAACCACGACGTGGCTGGCAGGCACAGAAATAGCTGTTACTCATACAGGGATGTTCTGGGTTTTTTTCTGCAATTAAATTTCATTCTGTGCCACATCCAGCAGGTCAAGTTTTCCCAGGCAGCTGGCAAATGCTAATGAAATATTCTCAGTAGCACTTTACAGCTAATTAATCATTCTCCTAAGACAGACCTAATGGAAGAACACAAACTGGGGTGTGATATCTCACACCATCAACATCACCCCAATGAAACTGCACTATTTAATTCATTTTTTGGGTTATAAACACAACTATTTGATCACTGTCAAAGCACCACACAGGAAAGGCAATCCCAATTGGGTATTTACAGTCCAGCATAATAAACCAGAAATATTTTTTGAGCACTTTGGTCACTTCGGAGGGACTTGAGAGAGATTATACACTTTACTGCTTGAGCCCCACAGGAAGTTCTTGATATGATGCAGGCGTTAGAAGGGGGCTGGTGTCTTGGTGTGCAAGACTGGATATCTGTTTTTTCCATCTGATTAATGTAAGGAATCCACACCCACCCCATCCATCCACAGAGTCTCTCCCTCCAGTTCAGTCAGCGATAACCACAAAAATGCTAAACAGAGCAAACAAGGATTTACCCTAAAGTAATCTGCAGGTGCCACATCAGCCAATCTCCCCTTCAGACACACACACAGAAAAGATAACACACAACATTTAGCAATCCATTTTCCTGTTCTGTCTCATTACCACCTCAATGGAATATAAATATACGTGTGTATAAATACACACACATATATATGTATATGTGGAATGGAGTGGGAGCAGGAAGAGTGAGGACGCAGGAAAACATAACATTTAAGTCCCTATAGTCAAGCTTATTTCTGCATAATCAAAGAGACAAGTAAAGCCAAGAATTTGCAGAAACTCCAAGCTCAAGTCGAACCTGGAGCTTGTTTTCCTTCCCCAAAACATCGTTTGACTTCAGGGCATTGTAGTCTTCCACCTTCTATGTGTCCTCAAAAAAATAAAATTGAACTGTGTAATGGGAACAGGTGCCAGCAAAAAAGCCTGGAAACTCTATTTGTCCTCCCAAGAAATTGTCTTCTCACTACATAAATACAGCCTGGTGCTGTCGATAAATGCAAACGGCATTTTGATAAAGATAAATTATAAAGCAGCTCTTTGGTCTTCTGAAGAGATGGGGTGTTGTGGACAGCTGTTTGGCTGCTGGAGCTACATTTAATGAGATTTGTGCACAAAATTGTTTGCACGTTGGAGTGATGCATTTCACAATGGCACCGAAAACAATTGGGTGTTGTGGGATAAGTACCTTTTACAGTATATCAAGGTCAAACCTTTTACTTGATGTACTTAACTAACCATGTAAAATATTACATCAGCAAGCCTATGAGGCACTTAGAGATATATTCATATTTGCATAATGTCCTCTGTAAGTTAGTCTGCGGTCCTTAAGGGTGTTTAGAATAACTGCATGCAAGAATATACTTAATCCAATCTCATTTTAGCTTTTGCTCTTTTAAGATTTCAAAATTAATAAATCCTCCTGATACTCCAAATTACCATGAGCTTTTATAAGCATAACTTTGTAACTTTAACCCATTTATGAACATACCCTACAGGCATATGTACTAATGAATAAGAAATAACATTAGAAGTTTAAAGATGGTCTCTTTATGAAGTAATGTAAGAAAATCCTGTTAGCTGGATCAAGTACAAAAGTGTGATTTCTTAAAAATAGAAAATCCTTCACAAAATTACTTGTAATTACAATAACCAAAGGATAAAAAGTAAGAATAGTTTAAGCATTGTGCATTATTTAACTTGGTACATGAAATATGTTTTATGTATATGTACGAAGCATGCAAATAGAAATCTGATCTAAAGTGTGCTTCCATGGCTACGGGATTTCTATTTATATATTTATTTTCTGTTGTGCTTGATTGCTGTCAAGAACATTGACAGATAAAGGGTTTCAAATTACCTTAAACACTCGGTGCTTCCTCGAGGGAACCAAGATCTTCTCTTGCTTGCACCTAAAACATCTGGAGGAGGTGGGGAAAACCTTCCTGCCCAAAGGCTCTCCCAGGATCCCCAAAAGTCCTCCAGAATCCACAAGCTCAACACCTCCTTTGGAGAATTAAAATGATGATGAAGATAAAAAGTCACCATAATTAATGGGTCAATAATTAAAATGTCTCCTTCTGCTTGCCACGGGGTTGAAGCAGCGTCTGCTGCCTGCCCACCATCAGGAGTCATTACAACCCATGGGATGAAATGTCCTGGTGATCAAACCCTGCAAACAGGGCAAGGGAAGGGAGTGAATCCCAGGCACTGCTGCTGATGGCTCACGGGAAGAGAAAAAGGCCAAATGGGAACCATGTGGGAGTGGGAAAGAAAGGTTCATTTTGCCCACCACATATTTAATACGGGCAGAGAAAATCCCACAGCACCTCTTGCTTGCCCCCACCCCTTCCCACTTGAAGTTACACATTAAGTGGCCAGATTATAGGGACCTCTCCTCTCCCAGTTATGATTTATTATAATAATCCACTTTGATCTGTTCCCAGATCAGCCAAAATCGCTGTTCTCTTTGCAGAGAATAACTGAAGAAAGGGGGGTTATCTGCTGCGAGCAGTCAGTTGTATCATCAGAGCTGCTTTCTGTCAGTGGAGATGATACTTAGAACTGAACAGCTGGCCCTGAGACCTCATTGTTCCCAACAGATCGACTCTGAGAGTGGCATTTCAGGACATCAGGGGTGTGTTGCTTTCAGAAGGAGAACAGGTGCAAGTCCCAGGCCTCACAGGAGTCACCCTGTTATTTTAAAGAAGCTGAAGAGTATTGACAGGTCTCACAACAAAACCCATTTCACTCACCACACGTTGACCTTGGCAAGTTTTTGCCCTGCTCAGCGGAGCAAGGAGAGAATGAATTTGAAGCAGTGACAAGGGAGATGTTGCCAGGTGGGTCTGGGATGGAGATGCTCCACTGCTCTCCCACTGGATGTCACTGTGACATTGAGCCCAGCTCTGCACTCTCCACACACCAAAGTGGCTTTGTCCAGGGAATAAGGCACGAGCTGGTGGAGAGCAAGGCTAAGTGACTCCTTATTAAAGCAGCCTCAGATATCCAACAGCTCTTTGAGAAGTGGGATTGTGCTTTGTCACAGGGATTGATGGGGCAGGACAGCACATAAACAATAATTCAGCCTTAACAGAACAAGGCTGGGAGGGGACAGATCTGCTGCAAGTAAATCTGGAGATTTAATGCCTACAGGGAGAAATTACTGATGCCAAAGGACAGTGATGCACACGAGCATAAGAGAACCTTGATCTTATTTAGGCTGGGAATTAGAGGAAGGTTTCAACGTGTAAGATCACAGAGGGCATGGAGTTGCCTGTGTAAGTGGACTAGCAGGACAGCTCTCCCTCTTCCCAAGAAAACAAACCTCAGCTGGGATTAAAATGGGCCTTGATCTGTTTAAGAATGGCACTTCATCACTGTGTGGGTCAGGAGGTGACCTAAAGCTCTGACCCAAGAGGGCTCTTCAGTTCTTCAGTTATCAGCAGCACCTTTGCTACTTCCCAACTCTGCTACACACTAAGGAAAAGGATTTTGTCAGGAGAGCAGTCCCCAGCTGAGAATGACAGGAGATATTTCTGCCTCCCGGTGTCCTCCTGCCTCCCTCATGCCTGCTGTGTCACAGTCACAACACGAGGGGACAGTCAAACAGGACTAAGAGCTGTCCTGGGCTGGGCAGGTTTCACAGCACCATAAAAATCAGTAATTAGGTTTAGTCACCTAGACCATCTCTCTGTTCTTGTAGTCCAAATTATCATCTCCAAACATCTTCTCCTGCACTTCACAACCAGCCTGCACCAGAAAAGGGTGCCAGAGGAAAGGGCATGAGACAGGTCAGAGTTTGGCTAAGCCTGTGTAGCTCAAACTAATCAAAGGCAACAATTCAGGTAGCTCAGATCCCCATGCCCATGACAATTGGGCAAGGGGACAATCAAAAAAGAACGCTCTTAGTCTCCCAACAACCAATAAATCAATGAACACTCTTCCTCCTGTATGTGACCATGGATTCTGGTGGATCATTAAATGAAGATGAGGCATCTTCAGACTGCCATCACTGACCTTAGAGAAGCACCAAACTGGAACACAGCAGGGATCTTGTCCATGTGTGGATGGTGGTATCTGGATGTCTAGGATCAAAAAAGCCCATCCTTTCAAAATAGACAGGAATTCCAAGTTCAAACCATGTGCCTGTAGATGGTCTAATTGGAAAGTATGGAAATTGCAGGAACAGCCAAACAAAGTGAGCATAATGAAATCCAGATTGTAGCAATAGAATGCAAATGCTGATTGGGACTGGAGAATGGCCAATAAGGCATTTCTGGGGTGGCCACACTACAGGCATTTTTCCTTGTGAGCAACAGAAGATGAAGTAATAAAACCAAATATAAAAGTTTAGAGTTCCATGAGAACTGAGAACTACCAGCACGTCCTTGACAGACAGAAGAAAGGGCAACTTTTAACAGCAAATTAAATTTTCTAGGGGCTGCAAATCCAGGAATAAAACTATTTTGCCATAGAAAGGTTATAATTATGGGTTGTTAAGCACTGGAACGGGCTGCCCAGGGAGGTGGTGGAGTCACCACCCCAGAGGTGTCCAAGGAATGACTGGATGTGGCACTCAGTGCTCTGGTCGGGTTGTCAAGGTGGTGACTGAGGACAAAGGTTGGGCTTGATGATCTTGGAGGTCTGCCCCAACTCAAACATTTCTGTGATTCCGTGATTATTCTCTAAATCCAACAATATGAAGTGCTGTCCATGGGATATAACTATTTGCGAGTGCAAAATAATAATTTCATGTAAACAGTCCAATGTACAGAGAAAACATGTCACCGAACCTCAGCCATGTCACAAGTCTGAAGTTACTTTACCACCGCATTACTGAAATTATCAAGGAAGGAAGAGTCTGACATTCCTAAATTTCTTAGAGGATGAATAATTTAATTTAATTCCCACGCTGAATAACAGATTTACTTGTAAATGCTCAGACTTTCATTCTGCACTCAGGGTAAGCACCCTGGCTTTGGGGAAGAAACACTGTATTTGCTTTTATACGCAACAGTAAGTTTGAGACAACCCTTCAGCTGTAAATCTCAATTCCCCTCATTTATTGGGCCATCATTGATGCCTCCACAACAGCAGAAGTCAGAGATTTGAGAGTTTTGAAAGGGTTTAGAGACACAAGGCCCATTAGACTCATGGGAACCATTCCTCTAAATCTTCCAGGCAGCTCTAAAAAATCTCAGTCTAAATTCCTTCCCGATCCTTTTGCATATTTTAAAGAAACAAGACACAGCCCTGCAGGGCAGCAGCAAGTAGAGAGGAGACTCCGTTTTCATCAGTGCTAAAAAGGTAAAACAAGAGAATTGGCTTTTCATGGTGAAGAAGTTTAACAAAAGTTTAATAAAAGGCACTGAGAAGTGCCAATATATTTGTCCTGAACCTGTAGATGTCATACAAAGAATCAAGTGAGAGAGGACAAGGCCAGAGAGGAAAATGCTCCTGAAAGATTGCAAGTTCCTCCTGATCATAACGAGAAGGAGAAGTTTAAAAAACTGAAGAAAGGAAAGGAATTTTATCCCATTTCAATTAACCGGGAAGGCTGAATGGAAATGTTTACTCCCAGAGAGCACTATCAGCTGCGAGTCTGATTCTCCTTTAGGGGACAGAAAGTTTGATAAAAATGCAGCACCCTGGTGCTGATTGTGATAAACGTCCACAGAAGATGTATTTAGGTGGTGATAAGGAGCTGTGTGACCTTGTAGAGCCCTGGAGCTCCAAGGCAGAGGCCGGCGCCGGCGGCCGCACCTCAAACCAGAGCCGCCCCTTCTGCAGAGAAAGCAGAGAAAGAAACGAGCTCAGCTCTGACACAAAACATCTTTTAACTCAATTACTGTTTACAAACACGGCCCCGCTCCTCTCTGGGGAAGCAGAGCCCAGTTACTGTCAAAATGGATAACGAAATGGAAAAGGAAAAGGGCGGAAAAAAAAACCCAAACGCACCAGAAACCTTTGCCTGGCATCCCTCCTTTCCCCAGCTCTGGTCATCCAATCCCACCCGGAGACACAGCGGGGATTGGCCTCCCAGGAGGAGGAGGCAACATGAAAGTCTGGAATGTGCTCTTCTCTCCTACACCCATCACGGCAAGGCATTTGAATATTGGATTTAGTGTTGTGCTTCCACAGATACAAAATTAGGCCGACAGAAGTCTGGATTCCGGCCCTTGCTCCGTCCTGGTGACTTGTGGAGAGCTGGTAGCCAAAAGCATTTGGAACGGTTGTCTCTCTCCAGATGCTGCCATTCATTTCTGTGGGAACAAGACCACTTACATCTAATTACAGTTTCTGCTCAAATTAACAGGACAGAAATGACAGCAAAAAAAAAAACAAAACCCAACTAAACAAACAAACTCACCCCAAAAAATTCTCTGGACTAACTGGGAAACTTTTTGCTGTCATGGCTTGGGAAGCAGTTGATCCTTTCAAACAATGGCTTTTAAGTGATTTTAAGTTCATGTGTTCTGACTGCTCAGTTCGTCTCGTTAAAGCAACAGCAAAAGGGAGAGAAAAGGGAGAGTTTTATTACGGGGATTCCCTGCTCGTGAAAGATTTGTTAAATGGCCATGCAGTCAACTGTGGAATTGGGACCATCATGGCATAAAACATTGCTTTCATTATCAAACCAAATGCCAATTGCACGTTACACTATTTGCTGTGGACAAGGAGTTATACAAAGACACGTTTTCCCTGGTGCTGCACAAGGACTGGAGCATAGGTGTGGAGTTTTACACATGAACACCTCTGTCTCTCCCTTCCTTGTGGAAATCAGGACTAATTCCACCCAAGGGTAAGAAAATCTGCACTTTTCAGATGACAGTCAAGCCACCCGTGTACAACCCCTTTCCTTGCATTCCATTTACCATTGGGATCATATCAGTTGGCCACTGGATGCAGAGTATTTCTGCCCTTCAAAGTCCAGAGGAACATTTTGATATTGCCAGCAGCTGGATTATGTTGCCATCACAGAATCATAGAATATGTTGGTTGGGAGGGACCCACAAGGATCATCAAGTCCAACTCCTGGCCCAGCACAGGACATTCCAAGAACCTCTCCAAAATGTGCTGACTCACGTCACAGGTGTTGAGTGACTTTGCTCTGACTGGTCCAGTCACAAAAAGCCTGGAAATAGAGGGAAATAGAGTTGGGCTGTGAGATTCCTTCCCTCTGTTCCATCAGGCAGCACCAACGCAGTGGCTGCAGTCCCATGAGGGGTTTCCATGTCCTGCTGGTGAATCAACATCCAATTCAGCTGCCAAACAGCACAGAAAATAATTCTGTGCTATTAATCACTACTGATTTATTTTCCTGGTCCACCCTTGGGTAGTTCCTGTCTCTCAGATCTCCATCAATGTGTGGTAGATGAACTCACACCATTCCAAAAGAAGGGGTTAAATCTACAGAGTTATGGCTTATATAGTCAATGGAAAATTCTGTTCCTTTTTAAAAAATTTCCTCTTTCACAGCTGAATTTCAACACACCAGCTCTTAAATTTTCCAAGTTATTTCTCCCCCCAGTTTCACAATGGGACACAATTTTAAAGGACTGATAGCCAGGCCCAGCTCCTGACTTGTCCCAAAAGGCAAAGTAAAATCACAGAAATCATCAGACATTTGCTTTGTATGTGCCAGCTGAGAAGGCAGCTGACTACAGAGCAAGAATTTACAGACTGCAATGCACAAAAATTTGACTTTTCCATCTATTTCCGCAGCAGAGCCCTTAAGACACACCAGTCAAAGTAAAAATCCTTCTCTAGAAATATGGACTTCACCTCCCACTGGATGGACCTTAAAAAACGTTTCAACCCTGAGGTGAATAAAAGAACAGGGGGAAAGATTATACAGTGTGGATGTAGATTAATTTCATAGGAAAAATAGGAATTACCTTTAACTGCAGCTTTTCTCTCCTGTCCTGCCTTTCCTTAAGAGAACAGAAAGCTTTCCATTTGCTCTCACTTTAATTGTATGTGCTTTTTAAAACAACTTAGCATAGTTCTTGTTCCCTGGAATTAAACTCACACTGGTAGTTCTAAGAAGAAACCAATACCTATGAACCAGATTTACAAGAAAAGAAAATTTTATCTTCAAGCTGCTTAAGATTCAAAGTTATTTTGCAAGGGACTAGCTAAATGTTGATTTTTTTTTTCTGGTATTAAAATCACAGAGTATCTGTATGTATTTGTATAACATGGGAACAGGCAATAATCAATTTGAAATCATTTTGTGCCATCTTAGTCTTTTCCAGAAAAGATTTTTTTCTAGCCAAATATGAGGGATACTGTCAGTTGGTTCCATGGAGAAATTCCTGGAATAACAGCCACTGAGTTCATAGATTTAAAGCTTTATCTAGAGGGAACATGATAGAGAACACGCAGCAGAACAGATTTTTCACTCAAGATTCATTCCAAGAGCTGCAAAGCTACAACAGTTTCCAAAATGTAGGACAGAATTCCTCAGGTTATTGCCTTACACACATGTTCACACAGCCAACGATTAAAAATTCACAAGAACATCTTGTCAGACGCCTCAGCATTGGGTTTGCTTCCCAGTCTGAGCCTAATCTTACCCTGAGCATTCCTTATCTCAGGAGGGAGTGAGACTCGCAGTTAAGATGGGACCGGGCAGCAAAGTCACCAGAGTTCAAGTCCTGATCCTGCTTCTGAGTTTTGGAGAACTTGTTTAATCCCTCCAAGGTGCAGCTTTCCCTGTGTAGAACAGGGATAATACCACTTGCGTTTGGTTGTCTGTTCAGTCCATCCAAATCCCAAGTTATTTAGGAAATAGTTTCTCAGCATATATTTACCTTTTGCTTTGTGGAGCAGGACTTCCGATGCCGTTGGAGCCCTCAAGCAGTAATGCTGAAAGCAGGTGAAATAGTGCCAAAGTTGATCGTGGTGTGTCCAGCTTTTCAAGCCAGGTTAGTCAAAAAACTCTCCGGAATGTTTCAAACAAAAATGTCCCTGTCTTGAAGAACGCAGTTCAGCTGCATCATTTCTTCCCAACAGGATTCATCAGTTAAGAGCTGCTGCTTCTCTCACCCCAGCACAAGGCTCCTGGGTCTGAAGGGATTTCATCTCTGATACAAATTTTGAGCACCAGGAAGGCATCACTGAGGAGGGGAGACAGTTTTGTGACTCCTAACATGACAAAAGCTGAACTGTATTGCAATCTAACATTGATGGGCCTGATGGAAAGACTTCAGGAGTGCATTTTTTGGGTAAATCAGCCTGGTGTCAGGACAGGTGTTCACAGGAGATCCTGCTGTCTCACAAAAATTTGGCCAATCCACTGTGAGACCTTCAAGACCATCTCATTCCAACACCCTGCCATGGCAGGGACACCTTCCACTATCCCAGGCTGCTCCAAGCCCCATCCAGCCTGGCCTTGGACACTTCCAGGGATGGGGCAGCCACAGCTTCTCTGGGCCCCCTGTGCCAGGGCCTCACCCCCCTCACAGGTCATGCCAGGAGCAGCCGTTAGGAAGCCTTTGCAAAATTCCCAGGAACAAATACCACCCCAAACACTGCAGGCCCTTTGGGGAAATCCTTTTGCATGTGAGAAAAGGGGATGTGGTGTTTGGAAGAATACAGCCTGCAAACTGTTCACCCCGTTCCGCTAAGCCTCCTAAATCATCTGGAGGTGTCCCAGTTAAGCAGAACTGCAATCCCTATTAAGTGGCACTCATTGCCACTAAGCATCGTTGGACTTACATGATTTCCCTTGTAGATGTCTGGATTAAGTGGTTTTGCCAACTAAGCACCTCCTTTTTCTGATTCAGCGGAGCGTACGGAATCGCGTGTATTTTACTGCTTTATGTATCTCAAATGGCATGAAAACGGGCTGGTTTTGTGAAAATTAAAATACAGTTTATCTGTTGCACAAGTTTTCAATACACGTGAGCTCCCGGGGCATGTGGAATACATTTCATCCCATCCATCCACACAGCCCTGCATTGTGCATATAGAGCGGCCTCGCCGTGCACTTAACCTGGCCTGATAACATTCTTCTGAGCCAGGAATCGCGTGCTGAACCTCGGAATAATGTCAGGGCACAAAGGAAAAGGGGAAAGAAATAAATAAGTCAACCCCAAATCCAGGCACCTTGAAGCAGGGCTCTGAGAAAACTGTCTGTCTCGAAGGAAAATCCTAAGGCTGGTACATTTTGGCGGCTTTCAGAGCGAGCAATGCCCCTTTCATTGGACACTCAAAGCTCTAGAGTCACATCTGTTTGTGCTGGCGTGAGATTGGCACGCCGCTCCCGCGGATGAAAGCTGGAGCAGTGGTGCCAACCTGCTGGGAAAAGCATGGCTTTCAGGATTTTTCCCTTTCTTTCCTTTTGCTGCAAGGATTCTCATGCAGTGCCAAGGCGGCGCGAGAGGCGAGCGCGCACAAGTTTTCTTTGGAGGATGAGGGGAATGGATGGAAAGGAGGAGGAGGAGGAGGAGGAGGGGGTGAGGAATGCAGAGAGGGGGAAGAAAGGCATCTTGTCTGAAAGCTAAACCCGTCGCAGGGTTCTTTCTTTTTTGGTGATGGCAAAACAGGTCGGCAAATATCTGGACCGCGGAAGGTTTGACATTACCTTCTGCAGAGGCAGCTCCCCTGCCTGTGTGCCACCTGTGCCCCCCAGCCTTGGGTGGGAATGGGCTTGATTCCCAAACTATGAGCTTTACAAATTGCTTCCTTTTCAGGTGAGGCAGATCGAGATTCTCTTCTCCAGATTGCCCGGAGAAGAGAAGGCCCAGGGGTGACCTTATTGCAGCCTTGCCATACTTGAAGGGGGCCTTCAAGAGAGGGGGAGAGGGACTTTGGACAAGGTCCTGGAGTGACTGGATAAGGGGGAATGGCTTTAAACTGACAGGAGGCAGAGATAGATGGGACATTGGGAAGAAATTTTGCTTGTGAGGGTGGGGAGGCCCTGGCACAGGGTGCCCAGAGAAGCTGTGGCTGCCCCTGGATCCCTGGCAGTGTTCCAGGCCAGGTTGGATGGGGCTTGGAGCAGTCTGGGATAGTGGCAGGTGTCCCTGCCCATGGCAGGACGTGGAACAAGGCAGTCTTTAGGTCCCTTCTAACAGACCTGTTTGACCCAATTCGGGCACTGATGAATCAGGGGTTGCAAAGCCAAGCTTGCAGGCCCGTGGTCCCAGGAGAGCCCCCAGTTCATGGTGAGTGCCTTTATCAGTGGACAGGGAGAGCTGGAGGCCCCTCAGGGTGGCTGATGAGTCTCTTGCAGCTCCTGCTTAAAAGAGTGACACTGTTAGCAGTGGGAGGTTACAGAGGCATAAAATCATTTTCATTGGACAAGTCCCCTAAGCTCATTGAATCCAGCTGTTCCCCCAGCACTGCTAAGGCCACCACTAACCCATGTCCCCAGGTGCCACATCTACAAAGCTTTTAAGTCCCTCCAGGGATGGGGACCCATCACTGCCCTGGGCAGCCTGTGCCAGTGCTTGACAACCCTTTCTGTGAAGAATTTTCCTGGTATCAAATCTAAACCTCCTCTGGCACAGCTTGTGGTGGTTTCCTCTCATCCTGTCCCTGTTCCCTGGGAGCAGAGCCTGACCCCCCCTCCAGCTGCCCCCTCCTGTCAGGGAGTTGTGCAGAGCCAGAAGGTTCCCCCTCAGCCTCCTTTTCTCCAGCATGAGCCCCCCCAGCTCCCTCAGGTGCTCCTGGGGCTCCAACCCCTTCCCCAGCTCTGCTGTCCTATTTGCACTTCATTTTCAGGTCAGTTTGGATTAATGGGAATTCATGGTGTGGCCCACAATTTCAGTCCTAAAATAGGGTTCATCCAGGAATACATGCGAGACCCAGGTCTCAAATTTGATTCCCTGAAAATCAAGTGGAAAGCAGGGCCAGGAAAACATTACTACACCTTGGAACAGCAGGAAAATAGCACATGACTCATGAGGCCAGAACTCAGGGAGGCTTTCAGTGCCTTCATAAGGGAAGATTAAAAAAAAAGCAAAAGAAATAGATTTTAGAGTTGCAGCAGGACTGAGATTACAGCTAACCTCATTCTTGTGCCTTGTAAAATATCTGAGAATAATTAAATCTGTTCCTTTTCTTTAATTAGCCTTGTGTCTCATTAGAGCAGTTCACTGCCATGTCTTTATTTACTTGATTTATATCTCCTCCACACCTTTGCCTTCCCTCCTTCACCTAATCTTAACATCTCTCTTTTCCTTCCCTTAAAGCTCTTTATTTTAGTGCTTTGATGTTATATTGGCTTCCCCTTGACATGTTTTGTTTAAAAGAAAAACAAAGACAGAAAATCTATACACAGAACAGAAGTCAACTACATCTTGACAAATCAAGCTTTTAAAAAGTCAGAAAAAGCAGATTTAGAGATGAAAGCTCATTCTTAACCCAGCTTCCTTCTTCAGAGACCTTAATATGATCTCTTTATGTAACTGTTTGCCAATTAATTCAAAATATAATGCAAGCTGCAATTTCGCTTAGAGACACGCATTCATTAGGGTTGGGGAAAGTATATAGCTTTCAGGCTTTGATTGATTTTTTAAATCTCATTGAGACGTACAGAACAAGACATCTTTTAAAGACATCAATTGTCCAAACAGCCACGGTTTACATCTACAAATTTCCAAGAAACAGATGGTTTGCACATGGGTGGAAAACAGAGTTATCCTAGAAGAATGGTAGCAGCGTTTAGTCTGAGAGTGACGACACGTCCTGCTCAAGTTATGACCTACATATGGAGGAAACAGCACTTCACCATCCCAGAGCTTGCCTTTCCCAACACAGAGACATCAGATTCCTCAACGTGGAAGATCACAACTTGTAAAAGTTGCTGTGGACACTCCTGGTTATCACTTCCACCCTCTGGAAGATGCCCTGGCATTGCACCTATGGCATGGGGACACGTGGCTTTACAGGCAGACAAATACCTAAAACCAGCCCAAATCCAAATAGGAAAGTTTTGGTTTTTTTCTCCCCACCAATTCAGCTTGAGAAACACACATCGTGAGGAGACAGTGATTGCAGGGACAGAGGTTTCACAGGCAGCTTTCCTGATTTCACACCTAAACAGTGCTGCCACCCCAGCGTTGTCCATCTGATCCTTGGTACAACAGCTTGCTGGCATTCTCTGGGATACAAGGAAAGATGATAAACCATAAGATGTGGAATTTGTTATTGAGGTTCACTGGCATGTGTTCCAGGTACCCAGAGTACTCATTAAACAGGAAAAGGGTTTAGCTGAGTTCTGTTAACAGATTTCATTTTCAAGGATTCCTGAGTGGAATCAGGAGTCCAAACCTCGATGCCTTTCAGATCTCTCCACTCCTGACTTATTGAGGGTGATTTGCAGTCCCTGCCCTGCTTTGCCTCCAGCTGCAGCACTGTTACAGAACAATGATGCTGCAGCATTCAGCTGCAGATGCAGCCCAACATCTCATCAAAAATGGAGTCCCTACCCAGAAAAAAAATTGCAGACATCTAAGTCCTGGTATAAACCAAAGTACTCCGTGCGTTTTTCACATGTAAGTGGACTGGAACATCAAAACTCCTACTCAGACATTTTGGGCACATCAAGTAAGTACATTAGTGTATGGAATACTAAAAGTAAAATAAATGCCTCTTTGAGTTTGTTTGAAGACCACACCAGCTCAGCAGGCATAAAAACAACCTTCAGACCTCACCATGGTTCTCAAATACATGACAAATTATGTTAGAAAGGTACAATGATACCCATTCTGACAGAGCTCTCTGACCGTGGAAGGATTCAAACTCCTCGTGCCACCAGATCTCAGGTGACACCAGCCAGGTGGAAAAAGAAAATCTGAGCAGCAGGTGGGTGAAGGAAGTGGATTGACCACGAGAGAGGGGTACAGATCAAACAAAGAGAAGAAAAAGGAAAGCACGTGGCTGTTGGGTGAAGGGGTCAGCAGCTGGCTCAGGAGGTAGGAGAGCAGCAGGGGCAACAGCACAGCACTGCAAGAGTATGAGACACCAGATTACAATTTCAGGGTGCAGGAGCCTGCTCTGAGCTTCCCACTCAGTGCAGAAAAGTCTCAGGGAGGTGATCTTAGCATAAGAATGAATGGATGCCAGAATGTAACCTGTTTCAGAGAGTGCCCCGTGCTGTCCCAAATCTGCTGCCGTCAGAGGCTCCGTGAAAATAAAAGAAAAAATTTTTAAAAATCAGCAAACCCAGTAACAAGATGACAATGTAGATGGGTTCCTCAAGGGTCCCAGACAATCAGGATCCTGGCCCTGTCCTCTTTGCTCAGACAAAACTACTGAAGGGAGGAATTTCCTCTGTGACAGAGCGTGCTGGAAGCATGCCCAGGCCCACCATGGCTCCATCCCAGTAGTTCAGCGTGGAGCCCCCGGTGCTATTCACGATCAAGAGAGTGAATTCTATAGCCCCCTGCTTCCCCCTGCCCCGCTGGCAGCCAAATTCCTCCACTGGCCCTATGAAAATCCAGCCCAGCCCCCCTGCTCCCCACTCCTTAGCTCTGTGCAATATTTGATTGAGCCATTGTTTCTCCAGGGCGGTGCAGAAAACATCACGTATTTCTCTGTGCTGACAGTCTCAGGCCACAAAGGAAAATAGCCCTGCCCTCAGAGAGGAGGCCTGCAAGCACACAGCACGTGCTTAGGGCCCATTCCTGGTCACACAGTCCCACGAGGGGTGGCACACCAGTTACCATCCAGGGCAGCCTGTGGCCACTGGCACCTGGCCTGGGTCAGCAATAGCGTGGCCAGCAGGAGCAGGGCAGTGGCCATTCCCTGTGCTGGGCACTGGCAAGGCCACACCTCCAATCCTCAGGTCAGTTTTTGGATTCTCACAGCAAGAAGATGCTGAGGGGATGCAGTGTGGCCAGAGAAGGGGACAGAGCTGGGGAAGGGACTGGAGCTGTGGGGGCTCAGCCTGGAGAAAAGGAGGCTCAGGGGAACCTTCTGGCTCTGCACAGCTCCCTGACAAGAGGGGACAGCTGGGAGATCGGGCTCTGCTCCCAGGGAACAGGGACAGGACAAGAGGAAATGGCCTCAAGTTGCACCAGAGGAGGTTTAGATTCAATGGCAGGAAAAATTTCTTCACCAGAGGAGTTGTCCAGCCCTGGACAGGCTGCCCAGGGCACTGGTGGATCCCCATCCCTGGAGGGGCTTAAAAGCTTTGTAGATGTGGCACCTGGGGACATGGGTTAGTGGTGGCTTGGCAGTGCTGGGGGAATGGTCGGATTCAATGATCTTAAAGTCCTTTCCCAATCTAAATGAATAAATGATTCCCAGGGCATCAGGCTCTTCTGGGATCCTCTGTCAGCTCCAGGAGCTGGCAAGTGTGGCCACAGCAATTGCAGAGCTGTGCCTGTCGAGGCAGTTCACTGGTCTAGCAACATTTTCTTTTCTCCCACATGACAAAATAAAAAGCAGGAGAGAATTATTCGTCAGCTCAATCCCTGTGTTAATCTAGTTGCAAGTATAATGTGATTTCCCTCCTGCCCCAGTAGTAGGTATTGCAACACCTTACATATGGATCATTTTAATCTAATATAATCTGGCTGGCTAGAAAGAAGGTTTCCCTCCACCACAGCTGCTTGTGATTAATGCTAAATATACATGCCAAGCTTCAATCAGCAAGAGTGTGCATCTTAGCTGCTCTGCATTTGGTAAATCAACAGTAAACCCTGGAAAATGCAGAAGATGCTGCAAAGCTTTACATGCTTAAGTTATATCCAGCTTTTTTTTCCCCCCAGATGCTTCCTCTCTTTGCCATTTCTAATGTATCATGATCTATTACTACTTCTCTTTAAGCAAAATTGATTTGAAAGCTGCTGATCGCGGGAGATAAGAAGTGTCAGCTCACCTTTACAAAAAACAAACCCTGGGCAAATACTCATTAACTGTTTTGTCCTCTTCATTTTACATTCACTTGCTGCAAACTTCAGCAAGAGGAGAAGCATTTCTGCTGGAGCTGAGATCAAGCACATGTGTTATAATAAAAACACAAAGCCAATAAACGCTAGCTTTTTTATCACTATTAAATACAAACATGTATTCTTATTTTACTATAATTATCAAACTAGGATTAATATAATCTTGTATATTGCTTCCCTTCACGGTGAATTAAATTATGTAAAAAGTCTCCCGCCAGTATCCTTACCCAGCAAGAAGCATTTTAATTGTAAATTTGCCTTTTGGAGTCTTTAAATGACACACACACACATGCATTAAAAAAGGCCACTACTATGGAAGCTGTGTATCCACTAATCTGTAAATAGACTGCCAGTCCAGGACTCATCTCTGAAATGTGGCATCAATTGCACAGGCTCCCATTTAGTTTTAGTTGAATAAAGCCATACTAGATACGCAAATAACATCAAACTTGCCGGATTAGAAAGGGGCACCTCATACTCTAAATCATGATTGTCAATCATCACCCAGGATTAAGGGATATAGTTTAAAAACCTAAAAGCAAGCACTTCCTTTTAACTTCTGCCTACTGTGCATTTTGGATTATCGCCCAGAAGCAGCATTACTTGAAACAAGGCTGCCTCCCTTCTGCCACGTCCTGGAAGTGCATCTTTGCCATCTCCTCACCTCTGCTTGGGGAAAAAAACCTCTCAGCAAAGCATGCAATTTAGATTTGAGATCTACTGCTGACTGTGATTATATTTATAACTTGCTTTTCACAGAAAAACGGGGGGTTATTTTTGGCTTAATAAGGGCTTTCTGAACACAGTCCCCATCCTTACCACAAAGATGTAAGGCAGTAAAAACCAGAGCAGCTGCTCTGTTCTTCCACAGAGCTGGCAGCCTCCCTGAACCACCGACTTCCTCGTGGAGGGTTTTGAGGGAATTACCTGGAATGCATTTCATTGTGCTCCTAAAAGCAGAGCAGCATCCCTTGGATAACTCACCTGTCCTCCTGCACACCGAACAGTCAGCATTCAGCCTTCCAGCTCTGTCCCCCACCTCTCCCTCGCTCACCTTTCCCACATTCCCCTGGCTGAGCTACAGGTTGTGCAAAGTGAGAGTTGTCTCTTGGAAATCTCTCCTTGGCTGTCAGGAAAAGACCATGGGATAGGGAGATGTGGTCAACAAACATTAACTTTGAACGTGCACGTCAGCTCAGTGGGCTGAGCTCAGGATTGGGACATAAACCAGGAAGAATTTATGGGAATAGTTAAGAGAAGTGGCTGCTGTTTCGGCCCTGACTCATAATTGAGCACCTGATTTTCCAGGTTTGTGGTTTTCCTTATCTGATGTAAAATTCAGGCCGTTCCTGGGCTTTGGGCTGTTTCTGCCCAAGGAGTGTGGTGCCAGCTGCTGTACCTGGACCTGCAGGTTCTGTGGAGAGCTGCACGTGGATGAACAGCTGTGGGGCTGGAGCCAGGCAGAAGAGAAAGCACACAAGGAACGGGGCAGAGAGGGAACCTGCCTGCACGAACAAGGACCTGTTTGCTCTGTTTGAAGGCGTTTCCAGCCAGCATTCTGTGTTTCCATTCCTTTGGCTGCTCCCAGAGACAACACACCTCCCATCCTGTTCCACAGAAATAGGATTAAGTCATCTTGCACGGCTAATCAGAGTCTCTTTCAAAATCAGTATTTTTGGAACACATTTGTAACTGAGATGGTCACCAGAACCTGGGGACAAGGTTCATACCCTCACTGATGTAAATTCACAGCTGCACTGACTCCAACTTCACTTCCAAAATCTAAAGGAGTCAAAGATCTTGCCCCTAAGGTACAGTTTATGGCTGCAAACTGATTAAAGAAAATATACACTGGTTCTTTAAGCAAGAAGGGGAAAAAACTCAGCTAAGGCTAATCTTATCAACATATAACCTTTTAATCAGATTATTGAAACAACATGTTAATTTATGAAAAGTTCAGCATTCTATTAAATTGCAAACAACGCAGTGAATTGCAACCCAACAGGCTGCTTCATTGAATTCATGCAGCCACTCCTGGCAAAGGCATTCCAAATTTGAACTTAATTAATATTCCTACTCCTGGTTTCCATAGTTTCTTTTTAAACATGAGTACCAGCAGAAACTGCCAGTAACTTTACCCATATTCTCAATAATAACCCCCCTCTGGCTGTCAATATGTATGAAAGGAAAAATTTTTTGCATACCCCAAACAGCCTGTCATTTTCCTGTCTTTTGTCAAAAATATGTTGGCAACTTTTTTCCTCCTCTTTTTTTTTGCTTACACAGCTTAAGATGCTTAACTGTTTCTCTGCTTGGGTTGTGAGTGAGGCACCTTTCCTCCTTGGAGTATTGACCTCAAATGACAGCCACATTGCCAAAAAAAAAAACAACCCAAATTTCACAGAGGTATGGGGAGGAAAAAGGCTTTCCTTGGAGAATCAAGAATGTAAGTGGCTAAAATGCTTGGGCAAGTATTTAACATTTTCCATCCTTGCTTAGGAACTTCAAAAATTACTTGTCTCCATCACGGAATGAGAACGCATTACTCTAAATATGATTAAAAGCTATTTTTCTACTCCTATACAAACTGAATGTCAGGAACACAGAACAAGAAAGCCTCACTCACCACATGGACAGAAAGCAGGAGAGAAGCACAGCACTGAATCCCACTTGGGCATGGAAAAGGGGGAAAGAAACATTCCCAGCAGTGCTCTGCTTCCACAGGAATCTTTCCAGAGGGCACAGCTCTTCTGCAGCTCCACAACACCTCCCTTTCTGCATGATGTGGTCCCCAAAACCATCTTTCACTGTTCACCAAATGAACCCCTCGTTCATGGCATCCTTTGACCTTTAGGGAGTATTCTTTGTATTTCGTGTTGGTACAAGAGGAACATAAATATCATTTGGGAGGGGACCCAGAGAGCAGAGGGGGCAAAAATCTGCATAGCAAATCCACCCTGAGCTCTGTGCTGCTACAGGACACTGTAATAAAGATTAATCCCTCAAGCCTGGGGACCAGTGACTTCAGATTCATGCCTTTGGACTTCTGCATAGGAATAACCCTGGATTACTTTCCATGGGGAGCTCAGTGTCTCTGTTTCATCTGGCCAAGCAAACCCCAAGTATCTCAGACAGTGTCTGACTGAACCTCTCCTAGAAGCAGAGTTGACCAGCTGAGCTTTAAACCAGGGGAAATGTCAGTGATGGCAGGCAGAAAGTGACTTCACAATTGCCTAAATTAGGGACTAAACCTAAAGCTTTTTCCTAAACTGAAACCAGCAGGTAAGCTCAGGGTCTTGCCATGGATATATCCAAGCTGATTCTTCTCTCTGAATTTACTGGGAGGGTGGTGAGGCCATGGCACAGGTTGCTCAGAGAAGCTGTGGCTGCCCCATCCCTGGAAGAGCTCCAGGCCAGGTTGGATGGGGCTTGGAGAAACCTGGGATAGTGGAAGGTGTCCCTGCCCATGGCAGGGGGTTGGAATGAGATGGTCTTGAAGGTCTGTTCCATCCCAAACCATTCAAGGTTTCTGTTAATTTCTCAGGTTGGCACATTAGTTCCATTTTAACCAAAAGTGGCCTAGGCACAGATTAAAAAAAAAAAAAATTCTCCAATAAATTTTATGTAAAAAGTTCAATGCAAAGATCAGAAATACGAATCAGTGCATCACCAAACACAGGCTGCAGAGCGAGCTCAGCAGCAGCTTGTTGTTTATCCCATCTGCTGACCAGCTGAAATGTGTGAACTGGTGTCCAGTTAGAACAAACGTTAATATACAGGAGATGTGCCAGATGCTGGGTGTCTCACAAGGATCCACGGCACACACAGCCACTCATCCACCTGTGGGACACAGCACAGAGGGTGCTCCGGAGGGATTTAAAGGAGTTCAGGATCACAGAATCATTTAGAGTGGCAAAGACCTCTCAGATCACCGAGCAGAGGGAGGAACCTGTTGGGCATCATTCCCCAGGAAACCAGGAGTGGTTTACTCCAGTGTTCAACACAATACAGGTAATTAACACCCTCCCCAACAAAACAGGGTTTAGATACACGCAGTCAGTAAATCAGCTTTTGCACCTCTTTTGGGGCTGTTGAATGCAGTGTTCTTTATGACCTGAATTCACTGCTGATCCTGCTTTAAAAGTGGGGGTGGGAGGACCAGGTGACTTCCTGAGGTGCTTTTCAACCTGAATTATCCCATGGCTATCCTACATCTGGGAACACAAGCAGCTAAGTACAGCCATAGGTGAATTTTCTACCTGCAAAGGCTATGCTAAAATAAAAAAATAAATCTAAGTGAGCAAAGATTAAACCCACAGGTTATAAACTGGCACAGTGAGTCTACATCACACCCTCAACAGGTACAGGAGCAGAGAGCCATGCCAAAACCCAACTGATCAAACACTAAACACAACAAGGCATTCTTGGGCTGGACGTGACACCTATTTCATCCCATCAAGGCTGATGTCAACCACAATTTCCAGGATTTTGCAGGATAAGAAGCCTGCCTTCAGGGTACCCCAGAGCAAAAAGGTGATGTCTCATCCTGTCATTCCCAATTCTGCTGTTAAATTGAGTTCAATCTTCGAGGCTCTGTTAGCTGTTGCTTCCTGTGTTGCCAGATGGGGAAGCTCAAAGCCACCTGCGAATCAGGAGGGGACAAGATGACAAGCAACTGTTTGACTGGTGAAGATCCTATTCTTGGAAGATTTCCTGCCTATCCTGCCAAAAATGCCTTGGCTGAGGAGTGTGTGGTGGGATGAGGGAGGAGGGATGAAGAGAGGGGAGGGAGTGCTGAGGATCAGAACTGCCTCCAGGTAAGGTAGACCCAAGGCAGAGTTGAAAGAGAACAGCAGGTCAGATGGAAGCACCCTGGGAGAGATAGGCATCCAGGAGGACGTCCAGCCAAACCCAGGATTTTCTTCAGAAGGAGAGAAATAATTTCTCCTTGATGTTGGTGCTGGCCTTCAGCTCTAGAGACTCTCAAACTCAGGGAACTGGTTTAAAAAAAAAATAAACGGATCGGGAAGCCCAAGCGATCCTTTGATGGGGCAAAAAGATGTTTTGTGGTTCACAGCTCACAACACAGAGAAGGGCACATAGGATGGCTGGAAATAACCTTCATTGCTGCACAGGGGAAAAAAAAATCTCTTAATTCTTCAGCTGCACTGGGAAGGGCAACAGACATTATTTCTGTTATGGCCTGATAAGCCTCAGCTAGAAATGGATCCTGGAAAACAAGAGGGTGAAAGCAGTAAGGACATATTGATGCCTAAAAGAAGGCTACCTGGAACAGAGGCTGGGCAGAGTTAAAGAATAAAATAGATATTTATTGAAAGGCCTTCACAGGACACACCTTGGGAGTACAAAAGTCTGGCCAAGACTACACCTAAGATGGACCCCCAAGATGGACCCTGGGTCACGGGTTCTCGCCCTTTTTATAAGTTTTGGCCCATTTACATATTCGGGCCAACTGTCCAACCACAGCTTCAGTCCACGCAGTCCCATCCTTTTGGACTGTCCCCTCTCAATCCATGGCTGTTTACATTCTTGGGGTCTGAAGCTGCAAATGTCCTTGGTTCTTCGGGCTGCAAATGATGTGTTTTGTCCAGCCAGGCTGGGAGAAGAGCTGTTAGCACTGTACATGAAGCCCAGAGTTACAGACACACTAACGCAGTATAAAATCTAAAAAATATGAAAGTTAAAACTAAAGGTATCAATATGAGGGCAGGTCACAACCAGAGCCCTGCAGGAAGCAGGCAGACACGAGGTGCACCCCAACGCACTGCCTGAGTGTCTCTGAAACACCAAAAAGCCTGAGAAGCCACTCAGACCGGGCCCAGCACTGCCAAACTCCTCCACCTACGAAGGGGAAGTTCACTGCGGGAAGAGAGTCAGGCTAGAGACTTGCAAGGAGGACAGAAGACAGGCCGTTCCTCCCGGAAGCCCGCGATGGAACAGATGGATGGCAGCTGCAGACTGCCTAACTTGCGGCACGGCCCGTCGTGCGGCGTTAGACGCGTGCCCGGCCACGGGCAGAGCAAACGGTCAGACAGCAGCTGCCACTCAGGCAGGCAGAGCTGGGACCCGGGGGGAGCAGGGGGAGCAGGGGAAGCAGGGGGAGAGGGGGCCTGTTCTGCTCTGCCAAGCACCAGCAGGTGCGCGAGGGGAGAGATGCCAAGCAGAAGGGAACCAAGCTAGAAGAAAACTCGTTTTGTTTGAAGTTAGCCAGTGTCAGATTAAAGAAATCAAAGACTTGTTTAGAGTGGAGCAAAGAGAAATAAAGGAGGCGTTTTTCAGATTTCAGTCCAAGCCTTTTGCCCAGTTTAACCTCTTTTCTCTTGCTCCTCCATTCCCTTGTTTCCTTCTTCAGTCACAACAGAATGGCTCCTCCAGAAGAGGCTCATCCCTTGGCTTTGTGATCACCAAAGAGACCAAGATCAAAGCAATTCAGGGAGCAGCTTCATGCCTGCATCACCCTAACGTGCTCCTTCACACAGCATTGCCACAGGAGATAAACCCCTGAGCAGTGCCACGGCAGCCACAGGGGCTGTGCAGCCTTCAGAAAGACAATTCCTGCACACAGAAAGCAAGCATTTGCCTGCTGTCAAATTCTCTGCTCTCCAGTCTACCACCAGACTTAGCAGGGAATCAGAATCATCTCGAGGTTCTTCCTGTTGGCAGGGAAGATGAAGCCCCATGAGCCATGCAAGCTGAGTTCATTACAGACAGTTTTCAGGGGTCAAAATAACAAGTAGCCATGGCTTTCTTGGTCTCTACAAGTATGTGAGGTTATCTTACTCATTAGGCATCTCATTTTAGCTGGTTTAAACAAGTGGCTTGCATCCCTTCAGAAGTGATGAAGCAACTGAGACTCTTCTAGTGAGCAAATCATCTGTCCTGCTTTAGTTCCACGCCAGGATGAATCAGACTTTGGGATAGATCCCTCGTCTCTCAGTCCGTGATACAGAGAGCCTGCACAACGAGCACAGTGCCCGTTTAAACGCACAGAATGGGAATTTGGTGATCAGCCCCCCACGATGTTACCATGCCTGGGGAACTGCTCCACTTCTGCTTCTTTTGGCTCCAGTTCTGTCTTGTGTGGCAATGCAGAGTAGCTCTGTTGTCTCCTGCAATCTTGTTCCATCACAGAACTGGCTCCGTTCCATTTCCCCTTGGAATCCACATAGCTCAACATCCAAAAAGTAACTACCCACTGAATTAAAACAAAAATTTAAAAAATGTTATGTCTCTCTCCCATAGCTTCCTCAGCACATCTAGTTCTTTCTGGGTCTATTTTATACAGGGAATGCTCGAGAAGGAGAGCTATTCCTTGTCTTTTTTGGCATGAAGCAATTTTCTGGCACTGACAATTAAAAGCAAGTACACTCCAACTCAAAGTTGGAGACAAGTGTAAGAGCGTGTGACAGCACAACTGACACTCATGCCATTTTTTTTAAATCAAATTGACAGACTCTTAGGAGTTTCTAAGAGCAGACATTTCCTGAGCCTGATTAGGACCATCCTGAGTCCTGGAAATAAAGCCCCAGGATGAACTCTCTTCTTGAGCTGACACTGCTGTTGATTTCTGCCCTCGCCACGTGACTGAACAGTCAAGCACTCAGCGCTACCATTGAATCATTATTTTCTGCCTTCTCTTTTTCAGCTCAGCCCCTCACGTTGCTAAATTTACCATTTTTCCATGAAACGAAGCAGAAAACTGCCCACCCTCCTGTTCTTTACCTCACATGGAGGGTCTGAATGGAAAACACCAACACGGAGGGAATTACACATTGCACAAAGAACGGCTCTGGTTTTCTCAATGGAAACAAACCGGGTTTTGGATCATATCACTGCTGCACAAGGAACTGTCCCTCCAGTGGCCTGATCTGAGGGTATCTTCTGGAATAATGTCCTAGAGGGAAGCTGATGGCTCTTTCCTACCCTCCCCCTTCTCCCTTCACACAACCAGCAACATTATTCTTACAGGACTGTTGTTTGTGAAGACCAAATAAAGCCATTTCCTTTAAAGCAAAGCGCCTTCATAGTGTAAAGGCTTCAAAGAGATCTTTGCCCATCATTGCAGGGACTACTACAACCTTGAACCTATGTGGTTTTGTTCCCCCAAAGTCACTTCAACCTATTTTTCAATTTGCAGAAAAGAGGATTCTTTTCTTGCTACCAGAAGCACCACCTTAGCACCCCTCTCATCAGAAAATTAAGTGCTATCAGCTAAAGACGCTCCACTGTCTGCTCTGAGTTATACACCAGTCATGGTAGGTTTTAATTTGATTAGTGATTGGGCTAAAAGCAGCTAAATAAAAATTATAATGCCCAAGAGCCACTCAGACTTGTTCAGACACTTTAAATACCAAATCCCTTCAGCCACATAACATTATCTTTATAGACAAAACTGAGTTTAAAAGTACAAATCTAATTGATCTCAAGTGCATTGGAATTACTATATTTAGGCATTGGATTATGTACTACAGAAAGCCTCATGCTATGCAGGCAACAAAACTAATTGTGGGAAGACAAAGGTATGTGTCTAACGTGCTTATGGACTTTTAAAAATTCATATTTCCATTGAAGCTGGCAAAGTTACAGCTGCTCACACCAGCAGTGAATTTGGCACTGCGCCCTATATGTTGAGCAAACATAAGCCAGCTATTTCTGGTCTCCTTCAGAAGACCTGGACTTCAAGCTCTGCCTCAAAATTACTGTTTAAGGCTCTCACTGTTGCAGGAATAAAAAAGTAAATTAAAAAGCAGCAAGTTGACTCTCAACAGCTAAGCAAGACTTTTCTTCTCTTTCGTCTCGCCTGGGGGCTCAGTTCACACAGACATTTATGGCAGATGCTCTGACACTGAAGAAAGATGTCTTTACACAGTTAAAGAAGCTTTTCAAATGTAAGATGCTATTTCAGAATAAAGGAGTTGCCTAGACAAGAGGAAGGAGCAATCCATCCCCACAGCCACTTCTGAGATTAATATATATATCAGCATATATACAAAAAAACCCCCATATATCCAAAAAAAACGGCACACAAATGGAGAGATTCACTTGCCCAGTTGAACTTGTGTCTGGCTGGTCAGGAACATGCTTTTAAAGCCTTCAGATGGATGCAGGGATTCTGGCTGCTTTGAAATGCTGCTGCTTGCAATCTAGTTGCCTCCCTGCAGACAGATTTCCCCAGGAGGAAAAAAGCAGCAAAATCCATTTTTTCTTCCCCAAACACAACCCCAGAACTACATGGCAGAACGAAACAATTGTCAAGAAACACTGGCAGACAACATGATCCAAGAGCACAGAATTATTTTAGTTGGAAGGGACTTTAAATATCATCTCATTCCACCCCCTGCCATGGCAGGGACACCTTCCACTATCCCAGGTTGCTCCAAGCCCCATCCAACCTGTCCTGGGACACTTCCAGGGATCCAGGGGCAGCCACAGCTTCTCTGAGCACCCTGTGCCAGGGCCTCATCACCCTCACAGGGGTGGATTTCTTCCAAATATTGAACCTAACCTTGTCCTCTGGCAGTTTAAGATATTCCTCTAAAACTTAGTGGCTCATCCCTGTAGCATTTCCTGCTTATCCCAGAATGCCTCCTCTTGATCCCTCTTTATAAAAGGAGATGCATTCACTGCTTAAACAGACTAACTTTACCCTCAGAGGTTTAAAAAAATGCATTAAGAAGGGAAAACAACAAGCAACATAACAGAAGTCAAAATAGGTCCTAAAACCAGAAAAAAACCCAGAACACCTGATCTCCATATAATTCAGGAAAATCCACAGAAGGAATCCACCTGTTACAAGGGGCTGGGCTGGGTCTTGGAGATCTTATTTCAAGCTTTTCCCTAGCAGGCTGGAGGGAGAAGGAAAGGACTTGGATAAGAAATTCCACGGAAGAGCAAGAATCTTTCTAGATTGAAAGGTGTTTTTGTTTTTTTTTTCTTAATGAGAAATTAAAAACACACATGCTGGGAAACAAGTTAAATCTAGCCCAGCTTTACACATTTTAACAATTCACTCTGCTGTCTGTAGAACACAGCAATATAAATATTGCTATCTCTGTTAAAATGAATTATTGACAATTTTAATACATGTTGCACAGTACATATTAATATAGAAAAATACATGTTATCAGCAGCGCAATGTTGACCATGTACTAATCCATTCCACCTGCTCAAATATTAGTGCAAATAATTATATATTTGTAATGCATCATTGCTGTCTAGTTTGAATCTCTGCCTCCAGAATAAATGTCTCTTCTCTGAAGTTGTTTGCTATTATGAGTAAAATGTTATATATTCATACTCAAATTGACTTTGGGTGGATAAGTAAAATGAGCAACCTTCAAAAATCCACTTGCCTAAGACTTAGCAAGTCATTTTAATGAATTGTTTACAGTAAAATGGATGTTATAAAAATGTTTCAAATGCAAGCTCGCGTTCTCTGGCTTCTCCACAGCGCTCAAACACCAGTTAAAGCAGTGGAGGGTTCACAATGACCATCTGCAGCCCAGGTGAACCTGAACCCTGCCTTCCAGCAGGAACTGTTTATCCTGACACCTGGAGCTTGGAATTGGTTCTGGACACATCTTCTCTCCACAGTCTCTTCCTTTGGAAGCAGAGAGGGGCCCTTGATGAGGCCGAACACCCCTGATAGAATAACAGCTCCTGTCCCCAACAGATTGATGGCCACCACGGAAAAGCAGCTGCACATCCAAGACACTGCCAGGGCTCCTTGGTGCCAGGATAGACCCCTGGGACTGGGCTGAGAGGGGCAAGGACAGCCCTGAGAACAAATCAGGTGGGGTTAAGGTGAACCCATTTGAAGGGAAGAGTGTGGGGCAAACAGCCTCCTCGGGGAGGAGGAACAGCCCCAAAACTTCCAGAGCCCCACTGTGCACACAAGAGGGATAAATGAAAAGAGCCAACACCTCTCAGCCTGTTCTCTCCTCTGTCCTTGCTAAGTCCAGGTCTGAGAACAACAAAACACAGCGTGAGGAGCTTGCAGCAGCAGCCACTGCTGCTGCAATGCTGGGATCCCAAACCAGCACTTCTTCCTTCACACTCTGGCTTCAGCAGCCTTGCAGATGATTTTGGGTTTCAGTGAAAGGAGAGAGACAAGGTTTAACACTTCAGGAAGAAAAATTTTAAAATATCAACTTTCAAAGAATGTTGTATATTGGAAGATCAGCAGAACAAGCCAGCAGCGACAGCTGTGGCTCCCTAGAGATTGTCACACATGCTCTAAAATTACATTGCTGGGGTGGAACAACTCTGACCCCACAAGGAGACTGGATATCAGGAACAGGTTTTTCACTGAAGGGGTGGCTGGTCAGGGCAGGCAGAGGACATAGGGGCTGGCCCCTCACAGCAGGGATGAGCTGCTCAGCTGGGGCCAGGACAGGCTTTAGCATGGCAAGGGTGGGAATTGCCACAGCCCGTGGCTCAGCCGTGTTCCAGCCTCAGCTCCAAGGACTTCTCACTCCACAGAGGAAAAACAGCCGTGCAGATGAGCAGGATTTGGGACTGCTACAAGCAAGCCTCAGATTTAGCTTCATCCCGTATCAGGATTAATTTAATTTACAAATAAATAAATTACTAAGAAAACTAACATCAAGTATCGAAACAAGTAATTTTGATTTAAGCTGTTCTCAAAGATACTCTTCAGAAATGGCTCAACTTTGCATTTCATGTTACTTTCCTGGCACATTAACTCAAGGTTAAAGCTGAGATATCTGACATTTTTTTCCCCCATGGTTGGCCACTTACATGAAATTTCAGTATAATGTACAGGTCTGGGGAGAGGAGATGGAAACAGAGACCTACAGAGATGACAGAATTTGGAGAAGGTGGAGGGAGAAAGGGGAAAGGAGCTACACTTCTCCTACCAGGCTCCACGTGGACAAAGATAATATGTAAAGGTCTCCCAGAAGCCCCCCAGAAGCAAAGTTAAAGATTTTTCCCTATCTGGCAGGGTGGTAACAGAGGGGAAGGGAGAGTGCAGTCCCGAGATCTGAAAGGAAAACAGGGCACAGGGAAATAAAGCTAATAGAATGAAAGTAGAAACCAAGGTTTCCACACACACTGAGGGCTGTATTGACACAGAGCAAGCAGTGCCCCACACAAGAGAAAAGACGACAGGCAAACACAGCTGCTTCCCCACTCCAAGATAAGCAGAAGATGTGGTGTAGAAATCTCCTACCACCAAAAGAAATTAGAATGGAGGGGAAAAAAGACAAGCAAAGCAGTGAGTGTAACTGGGCAGGAGATCTGGCTCCCTCCCCTCCTTAAAACAGGTGTAGAAACACCAGGAAAGAAAAAAAAAAAGTCTACAACATGACAGCCTTGATGCAGAATCAAAACAGAAATCTGTGTCCATTTACAGCTAGCACAGAGGAGGTGGTGGGGAGGAAATAATGCCCAGATGCCAAAATCCAGCAGAACATGAGGACAGGAAAGGTCTTCCTACCTTTCTGTTGTCCTCCAGAAGAGAGCTGGTGGCTGGCTTGTCCTCCCTGCTGCTCCTGGGACAAGAAGGGCAAAGGATAAGGGCTGCTTCCTTCATTTAGACAAGCAATTGTTCAGATATCTGCTTCCTCTGTACAGAAAAAAATCATAGCCTCAAACTCGTTTGCCTGCCCATGAGTGGTTCAGCTCAAGTGCTAATCTGAATAAAGACAGTTATTGCCATGAAAACTAAATCCAAAGAGCCACCTCCTGCTCTGGAGTTTGTCATGACGTCCAGAACTGAAAATGTTAAGTTTTACTGCCACTGGATTGAGAAACCTGGAACTTCGTGTTTTGAAGGACAGGACAAGGTGTGCCCAGCCCAGGAAGGGACTCAAAGCACCTCAGCCTCACCAAGGCACTTTGCAAGACACATCATCTCCTACAGAAACAGGGCAGTCAATTCAGGCAACACTCCATAACACCACCAACGAATTAAAACGACTTTGTGAAGAGGAAAATAAAAGCACACCCCAAACCCAACCCAAGTCCTCTCACCACAGCCAGGAGAGCCTGATTTGCCCTCTGCCAACACCACGCCACCCTCAAATCCAGCAGTCACTCACCATCCTCCAGCTCACTGTGGTCCTCAAAGAGAATCATCAGCTCAGCTCTGGCAAATCCTCCTTCCCTCCACGGAGGCTGCACCTTGCTGACGCATTTCCACTCCCTGCAGACTCACACCTCACTACCTGCCCTTCACAGCAGACACACACTGGGTTTGGAGTCCCCTCCTGTTGAATCCAAGTCTCCAGAGGAATGAACAACTCCACAGCCAAGTATTTTAGCCAGCCCCCCTCCTTGGGAGGCTGATTTCATTTCAGGGTGGGACGTAGCTGTGGAGATTTAATGCTAGTTCTGATTATGCTCCCAGGTGGATGGGTATGTCAGGTGTCCACCATCCTATTTTAACCTCCTCCTTCATGTGCTTCTTCACTTAAAACTCCTTCTCCCCATCCTTTTTTAGTTCATGTCTTCTTCACTTCTTACCCTCCATTTCTCTTACACTTCCCAGCACTGCTGTTTCCCAGTTTTTTGCATTATTTGTGAAGCATTCTTACAGAACTCCTTCCTGCCCTCTGTGCGTACGCAAACAGAACAAAATAGCAAATGACCTTAATAAATTACAGGACTTGGAAAAAAACACAGCTTCTTTTCCAGCCTACAACAGTTTACTGCAAAGCCATTTTCACCAATTGTAGACAACATAATTACACACACAACACACTCTCCCCCTCCCAGCTTTGGCCGCCAGCCTGATAAATAAATGCCTGTGTTGTAGGAGGGAACATTAGACAGGCAATACTTTAACTCATTATATGAACATTAAAAGGCATATTTGTATTTTAGATACTATTTTAATGCATTCAGAAGCCACTGGGAGTATTTTTCTAAATTACATGTTATGAGAGCTCTAAACTTAAAAATGTGTGAAAATTATAGTTGCCCCACCCCATCCCAATCCAACTTGTATTATAAAATAAACTTACTGACAATGCAGCCTTCTCCAGAAACAGAAACTTTCAGTGTGTGCATGGGGAGGTTTTTCAAAGGAAGGGGAAAGCTCACACCAGTGATAAATTTGGTCAGTAAAATTACTTTTATTCTTTTTTTTTTTTTTTAAATAGAAGGGCTTATACAATTGAGTATAAATATCTTTGAGGAAACATGGAAATGAAATGGAAAAAGTATCTGGAAGGAATTCTTTTTATTGAGGAAGAGTTTACATATCTAAGTGTTCACCTACTTTTTGCTGCCTCCTGTTAACAGGCATAATGGAAATATTGCACTGAGCATATGCATGGAAAACACAGCTAATAAAGCAAGGAATATGGTAAATACATTTCATACAACCTTAAAAAAATTCAAACAGTCATACAACAAATTCTGAAGCACTTCTGTGATCTGCAATCTCAAGATGATGTTCACTGTTCTGAAGTGTTAGCAAATTGACACTTTTTTTTATTTTGTAGAAAGATTTTGTATTGGTTCATAAAACCACAGCCTTAAAATTGTTGGCTTTCAGTTACAGAGGTAACAGAGAGGTATCATCTGAACTCACATCAGAGCTTTTGGAACAATAATGGCAGCAGTACAAGCAGGTGCCTCCTCCAGTGTCCAAACCCCTTTGTGGCTTTGCCATGGCCAAGGAACAGAGCAGAGCAGCCCAGCAGAGCAGCCAGACTCCCTGGATTTTGAGCCAGGCTGGCATCCATTCCCTTGTTCACTGACAGAACGCTCCCCTAAATCCAAAATGAAGCAGGAGAAACCCAGCTAAGCAAGAGAAGAACCAACCAGTCTTGTCAATATTGACCACACCTGGGAATTCACGAACAGAAGAGGAAAATAAAATTATTTGCCCAACCCATAAAGTGAATGGATAGAAATGCTGCTCTGGAGATGGGAGACAAAGAAGTTTCTGTAACGTGCTGAGCCCACAGTAGAAGGAAGGTGTTAGAAAGGATTTGTTCCACTGCAGTTCCAACCTGGTTTCCACAAGAACCCACACTAAAAAAAAAGGTCTATTTACAACAATTTCCAGCTGCTTGTGGCAAAGCCACCGCAGATGTTTCAAACACCACTGTTGCTTCAGTTCACCGGATGCACACTGTGGGTCCATGTCAGGAACACCTGAATAAACCCCGGAGCACAACAGACACAGAGTCTGTCCAATATTAAAGTTATGATCACTGGAAGAGCAGCTTTCACACACTTCAACATTTTATATTGCTCAGGCACTGAGGATCAATTCTCTTCAGCACGAGAATTTGCCACTCTAGGTTTTTGCTGGAGCCATTCCTGCCACATAGGAGAAACTGGGCTACATTTTATCCTTTCACTTCATTAGAATTTGAATTTATTTACATACAAAATAAGACAGGAGAAAAAGTTCTTTTACAGTAACCCAACAATGGGCACCTTCACTTGTAATAAGGATGCCTTAGGCAAGGCAGCTGCATTTACTTCAGGAGCATATATAAAATTCAGTGTGCTGGTATCAAACAGAAACAATAATGTCAGATCATACAATGCCAGTACATTCCAGTGGGCCCTTGACTATTAGGTAAAAAAAACAAAACAAAGCCAAAGAACCAAAAAAAAAAAAAAAATCCAAAACTTTTCACCACTTTAGTTCTGTTTAGAATGCTACACAATGAATAAATTACGTCTTTCTGGGATAGTGTTTTACTCCTACATCTCAAAGAAATTCCGAGCTAATTAATTAGAGCAAGAAATTACATTGAGCAGGATAACGTTTTAAATGAAAGAAATGACTTAGAAACACCAATCAAAGATAATTTGATTATGATTAGCTGTGCTGAAGTCTAAGTCATTAAAATTGATGAAGAATGTTTTTACACTGGTCTATTCTATGTAATCCATTACCTACGCTATGCTCTGTAGTTCAAGTCTAACAAATGGTATCTGATAATTCAATATTGAAGACTAAAATACTTTCAATGCACCATTTGCTCTCCTACACCGACATGTTTCCAATTAGAAAAAAAAAAATCAGTAGCAAGTAGATTTGTGAAATTCTTCACTGGGAGAACTTGAGCTAACACAAAACATCATCCAGATTTTTACCTGCTCGCCTTCTACACGGTCAGGTTTAAATATGGCTGCTGCTTTATCCTGAACAGTCATTGTCCCACAAAAGTTACACCCATGGTTGGTAAGAAATAATTCCCTGTGCTTTCTAACAACTGAGGCTGCCCAAAGGTGCAAGGTTTCCTGCCATGCTCTCAGCTGAAGTGGCGAGCCAGACGAGCAGACCTGTAGTCGACACGCAGCTGGACAAAGGAGTGAAGGATGTTCTTGTCCAGGTTAGCAAGCTGTTCTCCTGAGCAAACCTGCTTCAAATTATCTGGGGCTACAACCAGAAGGTTGCAAAGTGCATGCAGGGTATCAAAGAGCTGTAAGACCAGCGCAATCTGTGGGCAGGAGGAAACAAAGGAAAAAAAAACAGAAATAGTTAGAGTTGCTTGAAGTCTTATAACAGAATGTCCATCTACATCTTCAAAACCCTTCCTCCCCAGAGAGGATTTACAACCATCGTTCCCTCCTCATGGACAGGCTCACCTTGAAGTCTTTGGCACACTTCCTGTACTCAGCCACGTCACAAATGGCCAGCATTCCTCCCATGCAGCTGTAGGAATATTGCTGTAGGTGTTCATAGATGAGGCGATGGAAACGAACCCCGAGCTCCATCAGAACCGTGTCCACATTCTTACCATCCATGGAATTCCTGATCTTTTCCACCTGTTTTCTAACATAGCCACAGACTTTAACACAAGCCTACATTAAAAAATTAAAAGAGATAAGAATTAGGTAATCTACTTTCTTCCACATCATAAGCTGAAGATCAGTCACTAACTTTGATTGATCTCAATGATATGTTGTGAAAGTTTATTCTCCAATTAATAATTTTCCACATTTCTTTTTATTTGCCACACAAAGATGCAAAAATGCGAGTAGAAAGATGGATGCAAGTCAATATTCAATTAAGTTATAGTTCATATCAGTTCAGAATAGAACATTTTAATACGGATTTTTAATTCAATGATTCACCAAAGGGGCGTGTGATTAAAAACCTCTTGTGAGTCACAATTATAAACCCAAATTAACAGCCACACAGAGATTTTTACCCTTCCCACAGAGCACCAGGCTCTACATCCTACTGCTGCTCTTCTCCCATTCCCACCTGGCTGCAGGCATTCAGGGAATGCTCTCACTTCTTCCCATTGAGTTTGTTCCCTACTCCTTCCCTGCCTCCTTCCCTTCTTCCCTCTTGTGAGCCACCCCAGCAGCCCCCGGGCTGGGATTCAGACACACTCAGTGGAGAGACAACACTGTGCAGCAAAGTGTTCATGCTGTACCTGTGATGCTTTGCCATGTTCCTGCCATTCTGAGAGGAAAAAGCGCCCAGCAACCAGAGAGCACCTGATAATTGATTTTCTGAAACTGATAGCTCAAAGCTAATTATCAGCTAAAAGCATTGCTCCAGATCTGGGTCTCTTGGGAGGGCAAAGAATGGGCCAGTTCCTCCAGCACCTACTGATTTGTGTCTGACACTAGATAAAAACTACTCATGTCCTTTTTCAGCTTGAGAAAATAGTCCACAACAGAGTTTGGAGATGCTTGGTGCAAAATGGAACTAAATGAAGCAAATGCACATGTTGTCCAATGGGAGTTTGGTAAGGAACATCTTGTACCTGATAACTCTCATGAGCTGGGACTTTGTTACTTACATTTGTATATTGAATCAAAACATTGTTTTCATCTTCTGGTTTGAAATCTGTCTTCTTTTGCTCTGCAGCCAAGATGTGCTTCATCTGTCCAATCATACAATTCAGTGTCCTTTAAAGTTACAAATACAGATTGGGTTTTCAAGGGAACTTTCTCATTTCCTTGATTTTTATATTTACATGTACTGACACGATTCTGGACAAAACTAAGCAGCATAAAGCTGTAAGGGAAAAAACCCAGCACCTAACATTTTTCTACAGAAAAGATCTGCTTGGTTTTATGTAAGCAGTTAAAAAAGGAGCGTCAGACAAAAAACCCCCTAAAAACTCTTTCCTCCAAGTTCAGTGTCTTGGAGCACAGCACAGAGCCTGCTGGCCTGCTGCTTTTAAAGGGGACACATTAATTGTGAGGTAATCCATTCAAATCCAGCTCTTCAGAGAAATTGGATAGCATCCTTCAATGCAGAGAGAATCCAAAGGAAGCATTCCAAGGAGTTTAGCAGAATTAGATCACATTGCATATTAGTCAGAAGCAAGCATCAGAGAACACTTGCAAAATGAAGGAAGGGTGAGGGGGAAGAAAAAAACCTCTTCCTTTGCCAGAGCTTGGTATTTCTCTTGTTCTCAGAAATCTAATGGAGTTTTACAGCACCAATTATTTCTCCTTTATAGGATTTATCTGTTCAGAACATTATCTAAGGTCAAGGCCCTGCTCTCCTTCGAGTGCAAAGCAAAGGTCAAACAGCAAAGCAGACGACAGAGGCTGCAAACCTCTCCCAGCACCCACCCTGGCCAGGAACATCCCCCTGGCTCTCTTCTCTTCTCCTCCCCTTTCCTTCAACCCCCCTCATCCCTCCAACCTTCCCAAAGAAAACTGTCAAGGACATTCGAGGCCTTGAAGGATTCAAGCTGGGGTGGGGTGGAGAAGAACACGTATCCAAAGAGGGAAAAAACTCCTTTTTTCCTATGCACAGAGCTCAGGCTCACATTTCAGATTTACTTTGTTCCATAGTCCACATACAGTTAGAAATTTAAAGAAATTATATCTTGCATTCTCCTCAATTTCCATTTGGAATAAATACTCCCAGAAGGCTGTTTCCACAAAATACATACTGAGAGAAAACCAGTCGAACTAATTCTGTTTGGCTAATAAATCACTTTTACTGAGGTAGATAATTGCTGTGAATGGTTTTCAAAAAGCTGCACTTGGACTTTTCCAAATTGGATAAAGCTGAAACCATCAACGTTTCGAAAATTTGCTTTATTTTTTGAACTCATTCCTTTAAGCAAGACAATCAATTCTCAACAGCATCAGTGGCACCACAAAGCAGCAAGAAACAGCCCCACAAACACATTTTACATGTAATGTTCATCTCAAAACTAATCTCTCTTTTTCATGTGCTGAAACACAAATTTGTTTGAATTCTTCATCCACAAACCTTTGAATGTACTGTCTTCTGACAAGAACTTGTTCTCCTAAGTCTTTAAGAGATTAATTATTTAACACAAACAGATACAAACCACTGTAATACTGATGACTGACCTGTATCTGTCTAGATCTAAGCTTATGGCCTCTGCTTCAAGTATTTCCAACATTGTGTTTAAACCTCTAAGGTCACCTGCAGCAGGAGCAGCTAAAATCTCAATTGCCACTTACATCCCCTATTTCCACCTTTCTCTTTGTACTTGCAGAAAATAATACACCAAACCAAAAGTAGGGCATCACACAACAGCTCAATTTCCTAATATTAACCTCGTTAGTTTATTATTTTCCTCTGCTGCAAAACAGCTGTGATTTTAATTTGCAATTTTTATAGCTATCCCCTCATTTTTATTCTGAGAAATAGAAAAAAGATTAAATGAGTCACAACCTCAAAGCAAGTCAATGTCAGAATCAGAATTATTCTAGGTCTCCAGACTTCCACGACTCGGTCTAATCCATAGCACTGCACAGATCCCAGCAAATCATTTAACCTATTTTTGTCAAACCTAGCTCCTAATGGAAATCCTGCAAGTGTTTAACCTATTTCAATCATCGTTTCTCCCTCTTTCAAAGTAGAAAAACACCAGTTTGAGACAATAAGGTAACAGTGAATTACTGCACTCTTTCAACATAAGCAAAATCCCTCAACCTCCTTCCAGAAGCATTTACAGGTCAGAAATCTGCCATGGAAAACATGACCCTCTAACCACAGAAAATAGAAATTTCCTATGCACAATAATGCATGCTTATCTGTTTAAAAAGAAATCAAAATATCAATTTTGAGTTCAGGAATAATTCATGCTTAAAAGGCCAGTTAACATACATCACAAAGGTGCGGTTTAAAAGATTAAGAGAAAGTTTAAATCTCTACTTGCCTATCAATGCCCATATCCAGCTTCACTTCCATTTGTTCTATGATATCCTTTTTCTTCTGAAGGCATTCAGATAATTTAGGAGAAGAACTGCAACAGTATGGAAGACGTGTGACAGTGTTAAAATATCAAAACAAATTCATCTGCTGAGTTTGCTGCCTCCAACAGGACCTAGCGAAGATTTCCCAGCCCAGCAGGAAAAGGGCACAGCCACAAACCCCCTTTAGTCCCACCTGGAATGCAGCAAAAAAATCTCCAAGGAGCAACATGTCTCTCCTTCCTATCAATATTCCTGGAGCTCACCCTCTCCCATTTGTTTCCAAAGGAACCAGTTTGTTTAAACTTCCCTTCTTCCCCTCCCACGATAGCATTTTATCTTCCTCAATAGCAAGTTGAACTACTCCAAGCATAAACTCCTCTTACTAGAGATGAGAAATTTAAAAGAATTGCTTTCTTCACCAAAAAACAGACCATTTACAGAGGAGCTGTTAATCAAAACAAAGGTACCTGATCAACGGCATCAGATGATCATTGAACTGCTTGTCAAATAAATGGAAAATAGTATTGGCCTGGTGGACAACATCCAAGAAATAAAGATTTGCGTTCTTTGAATCAGAAGAGGGAATGCCTAAAGCAAAGAAGGTTTCATTAGAACTGTAACGATATGCAGTTCTTATAATTAGCATGATGACTTTTTAAATATGCAGAATTCTTCCATGAATGCTTAAATCACAGGCTTAGAGTTTCAAAAATTTACCACGGTGTCATATATAGAATTCTTCTCGTAGCTATATTGGTAACAAGCATAAGCACAGAAATACCTTACTGGTAACATTTCTGAAAGCAAAACAGAGCACTCGATTTAAAAACTCCTCCAGAACGTGAGTTTGATGCTGTCTTACAAGACAGACAGGTTCTCACACTCAAGATTTTAACTTCTTTCAACAGTTTTCTTATTTACTGTCACTCTAAACACACAAATATACAAACAAGCATGGAATTCCTATAAACATTAAGACTTAATATAAAAATATTCTCTTTTTATGACACAGAATACAGAGGTAGGGAATGCTGATGTCCCAATTTCTGTGATAAAAACGTTTCTGAAGACAGAAGCACGTTTCCATCTGTGCATCAATTCCCTAAATGAAAGTTACACTTTAGAAGCCATTAAATGTCGACCCCCAAAACACACAAAACAAATTTAATTTAACCAACACATCCTGAACAAGGCCAATCAATAAGGCACAGCAATGATCATCTGCACAGAAAGGCCAAGGAGATGAAATGCTCAGGAAATACTGTACTCACCAGCAAGGCCTGTTTCTAATGCATAATCGATGTGTTCAGTACATAAGAACTCTACAAGCATAGAAAAAATTCTGAAAGCATTCTTGGGTAAGTCAGAGGGATCAGAGAGCTTTAAAGAAAAAGAAAAAAAATATCCTAAAGGTCAGTTCCACATAAATTTGAAAGTTTATTGGATATTGCATAGGGGATAAGCTTAAAATGTAACAAGTATTCCAGAATAATTGGAATTTTATTAGAAATGAAAAGTATCCATACAGAGAATTATTCAGGAACCACCTACAATATCAATAAACCCTTCAGCATCCACAAGTAAACTGAAGCTGCCACAGGATGCTACAATAAGCAAAAGCATAAACAGTTTCTAGTAATAATAAGAGTAATAATAAAAGAAGATATTAATTAATAGTCTTTACAATGGTTTTCCAGACACAATCTCAGGAATTACCTGACCTGCATGCCACAGGATGCTGGGAAAATGCATACAGAATAGATTACTCTATCCACACCCTGCATTTTTATTCTTTTAATACTCTCCTGGCACTGGCCACAGTGAGAAGCAGGACACTGGGTTAGCTGGACCTCCAGTTCGTGTTCTTTTATCACTGGAGCAAAAATAATGCAGCTGAAGCTCGGCTACATTTAGCACAGTTCAGCTGGAGTCAATGGAGCATGAACACTTTTATTAAGTGCAGCAATGCCCACGTTTACACTCAGCATCTGGACTTTGATGAGCTGTAAGCAACGTGGGATTTTGGACAGCAACCTGTCAGTAAATCCCTTTTCTAAAGAAAAACGTGACAGAGCTTTTGTACCTAGGAAATACAGCTTTGGTTCTTAAGGAATTAGGTGAAGACTTGCATGAAGCTTCAAGGAAGACAGATGACTACTGCAACTCCAGGTAATTTACACAACACTCACAAATATTTCTGCTGTATTTCTCCCCACAAAAAACTCAAAAACCCAACAACAGAGACTCCCAAGCAGTGAAATGTTTCAATATATGGCTACATCAAAATTACCAATTTATTTTTCCTAAAGTAGTCAGAGCTGGCAGAGCCCAGGTATCTGCACACATCTGCTATGTGACATAAAAGCCATAATTACTTAGCCAGGGACTAACTCATCTTTTCCATAGTGAGTTGCCTTGACCACAAACCCCCAAATTCTAAAACCCTAATTCTGGAAATCTCCTTACATACCAACATCCATTAGGGTTTCCACTCAAATACAATTCTTTTAAAATTATTTATATGAAATCTGATCCCAACAGGAAGGCAGAAAAAAAAAAAGGGCTGTGCACATTTGGAAAAAGTTAGTTTCTATCATGAATTTAACAACTGCTTCTAGCAACTATGATATTGAGAAAAATAATGATCTACCTGCTTGCCTTACAGTCACTCATTCTCATCCTGAGGAAGGTGGTGATCCCAAGGGTGTGCAGGTAACAGCCCTGTGTCTGTACCCTGTTCTGTCTTTGGCCCCATTAAGTTTATAAAATATTAAAACATCTAAATATCTGAAGTTTTTCTGCCCTAAGCTCATTGAGAATGTTAAAGGAATTAAGATTTCCTAGAAATCAGTGTGTTTAGCTAATAAAAAAATCACGAACATTAAAGTCTGCAATTAAATTTCAAGGGTTTTCATTTACACCAAGTACCAGACAAATATGATTGACAGGCAGTAAAACCAGCAATTTAATCAGAAGTAAAATACCTTTTTCATGTTAGACTGAAGCATTTAAAGAACTGCAGAGAGTCACTAAGGTAAACAATGTTTAAGACTATTCCTCCCAGCATTTTATTGGTGATCATTCACTAATGTAAGAAGAAATTACACTTGAGGCAGAAAAGCAACTGTTGAACTACTCAGTGTATTTCTAAAGCAGGAAAAGAAAACCACACTAAAGGTTTCTCAGGGTTTGGGTCTAATTTAGTAAGAAAAGCAATGCAGCCAGGAGGTTTAACCGTCCCCACTTCTTCCAAAAATAGCCAGCATTATTACCCACAAAATACCACTAGATCCACATGGAAAAGCAAACCCTCAGCCTCCACTGTGGCTCCCTTTCCACGAAAAACACAAGAGAGAATTTGACAATGTCCCTCCCTCTTCCTATCACACCTCAACCAAAAACTCCAGCTCAAGGCTTAACTTCATACACAAAATTACACCACTAAGGGAGATCACAGGAAGCAAACTTACCCTGTGACATCTTTCAAAAGCTTGTTTGGTTTCTTGCAACAGGTTAACCACCACTTCTTGTGACAGGAAAGTTTCCCCATGCGTGTCAATGCTCGGCCCCAGGGGTAAGTTTGTTCGTTGCCTTAGTCTCTCTTTGAGGTCTTGAATACTGGAACAAAGACAGACCCCAAGAAGATGTCACTGGGTGGAAATTTTGGTACTCAAACTCAACAACAATTTAGGATCTTTTAGTTGTTAACTCAAAAAAACAGGACCCAAGACACAGTTTAGGATGTGCAAGCATTAAGACAAGTCTTGCAAGCTTTAAAAACAAAAACTGCCAGTAAATGCAAAACTACCACCTCTGATTCCATGGTCAACTGTGTTCTAGCATGGCACGTTCACACATGGGAGCAGCTACTCCCCTTATGGGATAAGAGGGATTTCACTGGAATCCTACTGCACTTCTGCTCTGTGGAGAAATTTGGCCTCCATCCACTCTGTCACACTGCACTTTCCAAACACTAATGAGAGCTTCCTATCTCATCCACACCCACAAATCCTCTCATCCTCATCCATTATCTCAGCAGTCCTTTATTTAGTCAAGCATGCTCCGACACATTTCCATGCATAAAACAACCCATACAGTTACGCACTACAATAAATTTAATTTTCCCCAAGAAAATTAAATTTTCATCTTTGCTTTTTTTTAATTACTTCACTGCTGCTTTTTCCATATCATTCCTCATTCCTAACACACTGAACCCAGCAGCTCTTTGAAAGGTGCAGTAGCCTTAGCACCTCTGCTTCGTGTAAGTTTTTATACTTCCTATCCCACTTCTCACTACTCCTTCATTAGTTTTTCTACCCTGAGGATAATGAAGTCTTGTTTTACCTTTCTCTAAGTCCATTGCATCTTCTGGGCTCACTAAGAGCTTTCTCACTGACATTGCTATGGTCTTTTCCCCTTCCTAGGTCTTGGGAGGGGACCACAAGACCTGGGCAGGTGAAAAAAAATGTATGCTTTTAGATACACACATATACATGCTTTAGGTACCTTAGTTTTGCTTCAGTCCTTTTGTGGATCTGGATCCTAAGTTGAAACATAGGTTTAACTGGTATTTTTCATTTCCAGCATGTACAAATACCATGCACTGAGTACATTTCACATGTACTGAGAGCAACACACTTTTGAGCAGAACATAAAGTGAAAGCAGATTATAAAAAGCTGTAGGTCTTTGGCAGTTCATCACTGTGCATCTGACATGGCAAATATAGCCTTTCTCCCCTCACCACCTCCCTTCCACTTTAAAATTACCAAACTTCCCAGAAGGAACTTACCCTCCAGTGCCAATGGACCTCTTCTGGTGGTTTTTGGAATCATAATAGCGCTGCAGAATCATTGCACTCCTACTTTTCAAATAGCCAATTTCCACCTCAATGTAATTCTCCAAGTAGGAAATGAAAATGGCCTTGATAAGCTTAGACAAGAAAGTCTGCTTATCAGTACCCAAGTTAAATTCCATCAATTTGCTTGACAGATTAGTGGTTCTTTATGCAAAAGAAACAAAGAAGGGAAGGGGAGGAAAAGGTTGAATGTGGATGAATTACAGCATTACACGTTTGTAAAGTACACAGCACAACAGAACCCTGATGGCGATTAAGACTTGGAGCAGTTTTGCATTTAAGTAAAGAATTTCACATAATTCATGTTTAATTACACACAGCACCACGGCAATCAAGTTGCCAGTGAGATGGGGAGGACTGCCTTTTTCACAGTTTTAAAATTACTCTTGAAGATCACAATAATTCCCACTGAAAATCATAACAGCCATTTTAAATTTTCCTTAGGAAACCCATCACTCTAAAGGTTAATAGACACAAAAATTTTTCAGCTTTTATGAGGAGTTTACATATTTGGCATCTTTTTCTTGACAATAAATCTGTTCATTTTCCAATAGCTTCAATCTAGTAATTTCATCATTGATATATAAATACCTTGTATAAAGATCATAGAGATTCTTAAGATACTGTTCTGCATCTGATTTCCTGTGTTCCTCCAGCTGGTCCTTCACATAACTCTGTAAAATTTGGTACATCTGTTAGAAGACCAACTTACAACCACAGGTCACACTCGCTACTTCCTAGATTATATGGAATTTTCTGCAAAGTGTAGATCTTCCTTAAAGGAAATTCATCTCTCCTTTGTTTTTAAATCTCTAATTTACGCTTCCTGCATTATCCACAGAGAGAGTTAAACACACTTGTAGACGAAAATTATTTAATAACACAGAACAGTAATGTGTGAATCAAAGACAAAAGACAGATGGCTTTGAAAATATGTCTGACCAACTAACACAAAATCCCCTCATTTTAAGAATCAAAAGCACCAGAGGCCTCAGGGCATTTCTGCAGTTGACAGTAGGCAAAGGAAATGGTTACATATTTGTTTATCATAATACATATGCAAAGCAGGTACAAGCTTAGAGCCTTCTTATCACTGAATACTTGGACAAAAATATTATTTACCATAAAATACTAATTCAAAACTGACACACAAAATTGGGGTTGAAACACAAGCTCGACCTCTACACTGTAAGAACAACATCTACAGAGAAATTGCTTTTTGCAAGGAAAGTCATGCTGTTGACTTTAAGCACTTAAGTGAGTGTATTTGCAGGATGAAAAACTTAGTATTTTCAATTATTCTAGATTTTTATATAAATATTGCATTAGCTGCAAGACAGTATTCACAACATAAATTATTTTCACTTATTCAATGCTAACCTTATATGACACCCAAATCCGAGAATGAGCAAATTAGAGATATGAAATGTGGAAGTTCTTTTCCTGACAAATTCTTGGTAGGGGGCATAGAGAAGAAATCAAACTCATGGATGACATCTCATGAATTACCCAATGAAAATAGCAATTCCCTAATAATTTTACATATTGAGTATTTGCAGTCACCCTATATTCAGAGCACAAGCAGATTTAATTGATATGGGCTTGATTATCTGTCTGAATTGTTACAGAGCAATGAGTTGATCCTACACCCTTATACAAAGATTACAAATACTGTAAATTCTCATTAATTGCTATTACTAGATAAAACATATTTTTATTAAGAGGTTCATCAATGAACTTCAACATGTTAAAATCTGAAATACCTGAAGTTTGACTTCAAAGATATTTTGAATGAGTTTGGCTAGCACAGTCTCTGGATTGCTAAAGATTTCTCCAACTTGCTTATTCACCCTCTGGCAGAGAATGGCTGCATCTTCAAAGACATCATTCCTCAGGAATGCACCCTAGGGATTGAGAAGCACCTTTTAGAATATATTCACAACAACCCATAGGACTAAATAAATCAATAATGTAATGTCAGTAAAGAAATGATGTAAAACAAACTGCATTACCTCTTGACACTGTTTTATGTACACATCAACACAGTGGGAATAGCCCTGTGGAAGGAGCAAAACAACTCAGTGTCAGAGCAGCTTGTTCATGCCTTCAGTACAAAATCAAATCAAGGAAATACAAGGCCTGTGAAAAAGTTACCTAAAAAAACCCAAACAAACAGATTAATTCAAAGCATAGACTTTTCCAAACTCATTTTTGTTACAGATCTAACATAACTCCACTTACCACCACTCTGTGTGGATCTACACCTCAAGATTCAACATTCATTCTCAAGCATAAAAGTCAGTTCACACCCATGCAAGAAGAGATTATCTCAAAGTTTTCCACTGCTGCTGCCCCCAATCCCCCTCATCTGCCTCCTTTACTCCCCTGCACTTGATTTCAGATTGAACACCTCAGTCCTGAAGTTACACATTATCTGACATGAGGGTTGTGCCCATGCAAATGCATTCACACAAAACAGGCACTTATTGTACCCCGGGTTGGTTTTATTCACGTATTTAAATTAAACCCCTCAGTTTTTACCTTAAAGTGAAGCAAAACTGCTGCTACTTCTCTCATTCTGGAGATTTCTCCTCTCCGCTGAGCACTGGTAAACTCTTGAATTAACTGGCACTCTAAATCGTGGTACTTACCTGCAGAGGAAAGGGGATAACAACAAAAACCCATCAGGCAACGTAACACAGGCAAAAACTGTAATACTGACAGTATTGCTTACTTCTTTAATCATCTTTAACAATTCAAATACAGCAATATGGATTGAACTGGATAGATAACTTACTTGCTATCTTTGATTTTACTTCAGAAAACCTGTTAACAACAACAAAAAAAAAATAGCACGATTAAATTCAAATCCACATCACATGAGAAATCACAGGCATCCCGGATCATGAATAGCAGGCACTCTACTTAAAAACGAAAACATGCAGCACAAAGACGACAGAAAAGTTCCCCGCTTTATATCCCTAAAAACCTACAAGCATCTAATTCAAATCTAGCATTAAGTCAGCAAAGCAAAATTATCCCATTAAAAGTCTGTTAAGCAGTTTAGGATGTGTATGTAAAGATGATCCTACAACATGAGCGCGTGAACACAAATTTGAGAATAGAGAAGAGAGCAATAAGCACACAATCCAGCTCAAAAGCTCTGTGAATCACTAAGCACGGCACCGAAAGGGGAGACAAGGGAAGCATCAGAAAAATCATAGCTGTGCCAAGATTTACTGTCTTAAAAAGATGTTCAGATAGATTTTTACCTGTCAAAAGGCAGTTCCTGTGCAATCAAATGCAGTTTCTGAATAATATCAGCTGCCTCTTTAATCTGGTGAGAGGAAAACATGACAGAATCATTAAAGAAGGCCTGATTTTAGGCTGTTCCTTTCCTCCCCCTGCACTGTCCAATTTTCATACACAAAGTTCCTATTTCTAAAGCTGGTTGAGTTGACATACCCGTGGAAGAGATCAACCCCTGCAAGTTCCCATATGTACTTTTAAGATGCTTAAGGTATTTTTCTTTAACATGAAGTTATATAGGTCAAAATGTGATGAAAAGTCTTGTTACATGTTCCCATTGGGGATGTCTGTGGAGCTGTGTGAGCTGCCAGGACAAACAGCTCATGCCAAAAAAAGCCATGACCATGCTTGACATGGAGAGGGGAGAAAGGGGGAAAAGGGGAAAAAAAGGGGATCAAAGCAGAGCATTCTCCCAAAGAAGGAGAAATGGAAGCTGTATTAGAAATTACAAACTCTGAGGTCCAAAGCAAAAATCAAGATGGAAGTCAGTTAATTACACAGCTACAAAATAAGAATAGCTGCATGAATACAAAAGTTAATAAATAGATAACACAGCGTGCAAATCTGTGCTCTGTTCTGGGCAGCAAAACCTTTTATCAATTATCCTTCCACCATCAGTCAGCACAGGAAGTGCATCTAAGCAGTGCTTAGTGACTGCTTCATTAGGCTGAATAAAATGACGGAAAACACAAATTTCAACTGAAACTGCAAACTGAACTGCAGTGGATTTAAGCAGTGCTGACTGGGCCAAACCTGACATAGCTGGAGCACACATCTGATGGAAGAGCAGCTGAGGGAGCTGGGAAAGGGGCTCAGCCTGGAAAAAAAGGAGGCTCAGGGGGACCTTGTGGCTCTGCACAACTCCCTGACAGGAGGGGGCAGCCAGGGGGATCGGGCTCTGCTCCCAGGGAACAGGGACAGGACAAGAAGAAACAGCCTCAAGTTGTCCCATGGGAGGTTTAGATTCATGTTAGGAAATAATTCTTCATGGAAAGGGCTGTCACTGGCACAGGCTGCCCAGGGCAGTCCTCATCCCTGGAGGGATTTAAAAGCCACGTGGATGTGGCACCTGGGGACATGAGTTAGTGGTGGCCTTGGCACCACTGGGGAATGGTTGGGCTTGAGGGTCCCAGAGATCTCTTGCAGCCTGAATTATTTGATGACTAAAAGCTTTATAAGCTGACACAATGGAGAACATGGAGAATTTGCAGTTTATCTTGTTCTTCCAATTAGTGATGATCCAGGGAACTGAAGTGAGAGGGAAGGAAGCAATGAAATCCTATTCTGCCACCACTTAGAGCAGGCTGGATTAAAACTTTTCAAGAATAGAAGCAGACACACAGGTAAGAATAGAGAGCACAGGCATCACACCAGGCTGGTTGTTCAGCAAAAATAGGGGCACTCAAAGTGTATCCATTCTGACTATTAAGAGCAGCTTATGTTTTGAACTGTCAGCTTACAATAGCCTCTTAAGGCAGAAGCTGCTACACTCCTCAAATAAATCCAATGAAAGAGCAGTTATTTCTATTAGCCTGCAGCAGCCTTAATACCTAACAACTGTGATCAATAGAATTGTCTATATATCAGCAGTTATTCACCAATGCTACAAAATCAAAACAAACAAAAGAACCCAACCAAGAAATCCCGCAAACACAACATTTTCTTTGTTTCCACTTCACACAATAGCTGCTAACTAACTTAGATTTTATTGAATTCAGGACCTTTTCTTAGGCACAAGAGAAGCCATGACAAATCAATTCTCCACGGTTTCTGCTTAAACCTGGACATATTTAATTTTTAATTGAATCAGGCTTCTGTAAACCATTAAAATCAAAATAAATATCAATTTTGTAAAATACAACTTAAAGGCTACAACGTATCTGGGAAAAAACAACTGAAAAATCATGGAGAAATAATGGCAAGAGAGAATTTTAACACAAAACATGCACACGTGAAAAAGGCATAATGAAATAATATTAAGTACAGAACATAAACAGAGAAATGGACATAAGAATAACAGTAAACACATTAAGCAGGACAATGTTATTGCACAATAAACAAGTAAGCTGCTGATCATTTTGATAGTTTAATTGTGTTAACTGCAGTGATTTGCTCACTTCAAGAATCTTCAGTACAGGAGAAAGATTGGTTAGCTGGCAGCAGAAGGGAAATTATAAGGATTCAGAGGATGAAGACACAATAAATGGAAAGAAATGGTCAAGACAGCAAGGAAGACCTTCACAGAGATAAGTCAGAAACTGCTCAGTATGGCTGGGAGAAAGTGGGGAGCAACAAATGGAGCATAGGGAAAGAAAGGAATCCAACAGATTTTAAGAACAGACACTATTGAGAAAAGTAGCAATTAGGAAATAACTCTATTATATTCTTTTTTGTGCCTCTCCTTTCACAGTATCCCCTCAATGTCTCAAAGAAAAGTCCACACTTGTGAGGGCTGGCACAGCACAAAAAAAATCACAACATCCTCCATATCATCATCTAAAACCCCCATCAGTTTGAAGATCAGAAGACACTGACAAAGCACCAAGATTTCACATTTAAGAATATTTGTTACCATCTCATATTTAGAAGTATTTTTAGTACAAAGATGAAATAAGATGTAACAGCTCTCCTGTCTGAGCAGGCTCTTTTACAAACACTTATTCAAGTTATTGTTTAAACTAGGAGGCAAAAAGTTAAAGAATCCACCTGGCTGAAATTAGGCTCAGTAAGATAACTTGTATCCAGAAATTCTTGTTTGTGTTCCCACACCCTTCCCCTGCAGAATGGCACAAGACTCAAAGGCCTTTGCCTTTGTCTTCCTCCAGATTTGATGGGTATCTTATTATTCTCGGGGGTGTACAGAGATTCATTTGTTTACAAATTTCCAGGCTTACCCTATTTATCTACCAAATTTTTCTGGTCCTCCAACAGGATGTATTATGAAACTTTAATTTACAAATAAAGTGAAAGTTGAATTCTATGAGCCTCTTGAGCAGACAAGACATCATTTTCTGACTTATGTTTTGTTATTCACCATGCTGCCATTAAATATTTTTAAAATGCATGTTTTATTACTCCTTAGGAAGAAAGAAAAGAAAAAAATTATGCAGCTCTGGAAAAGGCCGTCCATAGAAGAACTTCCAGTATGCTGAAACCTTTCTGTTTCCCTTAGAAATCAGGGAAGTTTTTCTCTGCTCCCTCTTGAATTAGGGCAAGCTATCAACTGGTAATTATCATATATCCACAGACCAGGAATCAAAAGTCACTGTGCAAGTGACTCCTTGGGAATACAACTATATAAAATGATTAGCTTTTCATTTCCCTGAGAGATAGCTCCAGCTCAGCAGGGAGGGGGTGACTGTTAACCTGTTCTCAGGTCTTCTATGAGCTGCATTTCAAGCACATATTTTTTTGCTGAATGTGCAAATCAAGTTTTTGCTGTTCCCACATATTATAATTTTTTCCTGACTACAACCATACCACTGCACAGAATTTAAGGAGAGAAGAAAGATTCTTCAGGATACACCACACAAAAAAACCCCAACAAACCCAAACCAACAACTTGACTTAAATTGCATTGGGAAATCCAATGTGTCCTTCTGCTTCAAGCTGGACTCTTTTCCTTCAGTTTATTTCTGTTTGTCACACCACTCAGATTGTATTTGCTTCCTGAACATACTCTTGAAGGACAAGAAAAACAAAACGCTTGAACATTTCTTTGAAGTTTTCCTGCCTGGTTCCTCTAAATTCCAAGGGTGGAGACATAACCACAGGACTACACAAAGCCCAAAGGCATGCTGTGACAAAAAGGTATCCAAGGCCAGTGGACTGACCCAACAGAGCAAAGTTGCACAAAGAAGTTGCATTCAGAAATGTTCTGCTTTACAGGATGGATCTGAGGCAAGGGGTTCAAAGGAAAGAGGCAGATATTGTATTGCACTCCAAAGTTGCCCTCCCAGCGTTTCCCAAATCTCCGATAATTTCATAAAATGAAAAATGCCAACGTTGCCACATTAAGCATCACTGAATACAAATGCTTTATCAGCAATCTGCAGCCCAGTGTCGTTAATTTACATTTCAGAACAATGAAACTTTAACAAGTCAGTCACTCAGTGGTTTGAAGTCTGACCATGGTAAGTCATGGTAGCAGCTTGTAATTAGGGCAGTCCCGCTTATTGCTTTGAACTGCTTTCATCCCGCTGACAGCTCTTACCTTTTCAGAGTTTGTAAAAACATCAGACTTCAGCTCTCCATCCAGAAACTCATTAAAGTATTTCATCAGCTTCTGAGCCTCCACAGCCCGTTGCCGTGGCGTGTTTACCCCCTCCAGCTGGTCGCCAAGGTGACAGACTTTAGTTGCTACATAGCTGATGTGCTCATCCAGTTCTTGGAAATGTTGGAAGGCAACCTGGGAGAACACAGACACTAAACTCATGATTTCCATTTCATGTACTTCAGGAAACACAAGATTTCCTTCAGGAAGAAGCACAGTGAATGCAGCTGCTGCATCTCAGAACCACAGAGCTACTCAGAACTGCTAATTAATTCATTACACACAACCCATTAAAGTTTAGTGTCTTCCTTTAAATTATTGTGAAGACTCCCCACTCCCAGCATTGCTAACACTCATTAATGGAACATGCAGATAAGCCCCCTTTGACAGGAGAAATTGTCATCAAACCCTCTTCATTCTTATCTCAAGCAGCAACACCCTGTACCAAGAAATGTTAAAGGAGCAGAGGATGCTTTGCAAACTTGCACAGCTTCCCACTGAATCTACCCTTGGGATTTACCTGGTTGCTTTTCTGCAGCTCTTGTACTTTCTTGGCAAATTCCTTCGCTTCCTTCTGGCACTGTTGTTCTAGTTTCTCCACCTTCCTCTGAATCCTTTCATCCATTACCTGTAATTCTTGGATATGATTTACAAATTCTTCCAATAATCTGATTTAGAATGGAACACAGGAAAACAGACTTTCATTTGAAAGGCAGTGTCTTCTGCAGAGTTTAAAACACCTCAAAAAAAGCAACTTGCCTACAAGGCTGATCTAACCATGTCCAACTTAGAAGTGTTTCTAAACCATAAATAATAAATTAAAATTTTAAATTTAAATATTTTAGAAAATTTTTGTTCCTAAAATTTTGTTTTAAACTACATCACCCTGGCTGTGTACCACTCTATGACAACATAAAAACTCTGTGTATGGTGGGCCCCAGGAGAGAGGAACACCAAAATATCAATCACTCAAGAACGTGGCTCTGCCACAGACACAAAAATCCCTACATCTCCATTTTCCCTAAATAAGTCTCATATGGAAAAAGAAAGCTTAGGCCACTACATCCCTTCAGTGTAAGGGATACAATAGAAAAATATTTTCTACTGAACATGTTACTGTAAAGTTGGAAATCAGCGTTACAATAAGTAATTATTAATAAGTAACTAATACAGCCATAATTTCATGATGTTGTTCTGACTGACTTCATTTCTTCCTATATCCATTTTAGAGGTTTTTTCCTGCCCTTTCCCATCACTGACTTTTCTTTCAGACTCACATTTTACTCCTCCCAATCACAGTACATCTGAATGCATTCTTGAATTTCCTCTGTTCTTTTCATTCTATTCTCAACATCTCTCTCATTCCTGTTTTTGCCCGTTCTGTCCCATTTCAGTCATCTTTTCATCTCTTACTTTTCTAAATATTCCAGCCATTGGTCAAGGAATGGATTACTCCCAGATCCTCCATAAAACTCATGCTAATAACTGAAAGCATCTGAAACATTTCAGAACTCTGCTGTCCAGGTTTAACGTCAGAGGAGGCTTTTAGCCCAGTCAGTTACTTGAAGGGACAACTTCTTAAAGAAAACTGGATCGAAGCAGATGTTGGTGACTCCTCTCCTTCACTCCCCACCTGCCAGAAGCCCAAGAGCAAGCACATTGCAGCAGATTCCACAGAAAACCACAAGCAACACATCTAAGTTTACAGAAGTATATTGAAAATCAAATTTAAACATCAGTGACACAAAGAATTCTTTCAAACAAAAGCCTAGAGCAATGCAGGCAGTCTCTTAATTTTAACAAACTGATTCAGGCTGGGGTTTGTTTTTTAAACAGGTCTTGTGTCAACTCAGCACTTATTCAGCAACACTGCTCAATATATTGAGAAAGAAGCAGAAGAGGCAGCTGCTGGTCAGGTTTTCAGAAGAGAAATAAAGACTCCAATACTCTTTCTAGCAAACAAAAGCAGCATCTTGTAAAAACAGAAGAGCAAAAAATAGACACCAAAAGATCTGTTTCTTTTTTAATATTAATTTTGGCTCCCCACCCAATATTAGAAGATGCCACAAGAAAAATATTTACTGTTGCAGGTTTCACCCGCTTGTCCTGAAAAATACGAAAGTGCCTCACAGCAGTTCACGCATGCAAACCAACAGAAATGCACAAGATCTGCTCAACTGAGTAGGAATTGGTGCAAAATGAGCCACACTGAAGTATATACTGGGCACAAGCACAGAGAAGGAGCTCCAGGGAACAACACTGTGTATTTCCAGGCTTCCTCCTGCTTAAATCACGTGTAAAGCTCTGCATAGGACACAGGCCCCAGACTGAATGCCAAGGGCTCAGCATCTTCCTAGAAATTCAATAATATCCCTTCTCTTCTCTCACGCCTCCAAAGAGCCAGAGTGCTCCAGAAGAAATGTCTTTTGACTGTGTCAGGTTAATTTTCTGACATTTTAGTAAATCAGGTTAGTTTATCATGAGATCTCATCCCCAGAGCTGCCTCTCTTGCCATTCTACCTTTCTGTGCCTTTTATTTGCAAACTACTGTGTCTTCAAACAAGGCAGCTCTGGAAACTAAAGTAAGAAACTCATGAAATTGGCTTAACTATCATAGCAGTGAAGCCTCATTTTATGGTTGAATCCAGCAACTCCAGTACTTAGGAACATCCATGTCTGACAAGCACAAACAACATCAATTTTCCTTCATTCAAAAGGTCTCAATCAGAAAGTGACTTTCCCTACTCTTATTACTGAATAATTAGCTCTGAGTAATTGGCTCATGGTCACAAATGTTAGCAATTCTCCCAAATGAAAACCTCCTTGGACACACAGCACCACCACACACAGGCTTGTTGTTCTATGAGGAATAAAACAGCACAATTAGAGATGCATTCGCCGCGACCATTGTGCAGTTTGATTTTTACCTTTTCGGATCGAAAGCTTCTCCGCCTCTGGAACCTCCCCCAGGTGTTCTCCATGCCAGGCGTTCAATGTATTCATCTGCCACAAAAGGCTCCTGGCCACAGAAGAAAAACTCTTTACAATGTGCCACAGCAGGCTGTTCCTTCAGCAGGTGCTCACACATCATTTTGAAAGTGTTTGGAAGCTTTACTATAATCAAAAGTACAGTGTTGACAATTACTCCATCACCTCTTGGGCTTACGTATTTATTGTTGAGAACACTGTTTTTAATATGGTGAGTTGGAAAATCAAGTTTAGATATTATCAGACTACTTGCAAAGAATGTGCTGCAGGTCTGTGAGGAGCTGCCTCTAAATTACCTTATTTGCAGCTGAGCTTGTGGCTTGTCATTACAAAGTGCCTGAACCCTGCAGCTGATTTGAGAGGTTACATCACCCGAGCCAGCCATCAGCTGCACAGCAAAACACATCAGAGAATTCATCTGCCTACAAAAATCACGTGGCAAAATAAGGGTTTTTTACAGCTGTTCAACTCTCTGTTACACCATGGCATCACACACAGGACTGACCAAGGCACTGCCCAAAAAAACAGCACGAGATGCCACTGGACACAACCCAACATCAAACTGCAGCTGCAGAAACAGAGCAGATTAAAAGGGGGGAAAAAAGGCATAAAAACAGAGGATGAATTTGATTTACACCCGCAGAAAAAACAGGGCATGAGTTATACTAAAACTCAAGGTTACACAAGTTTCTTCCATAATATTTGCTGGTTCTTCCATAAAAACACCTCTCAGGGGTAAAGAGTTAAGATTATTTCTCCACCCAGTAACATCTTCTGAAGGCAAAGACCTCATTTCTAAACCCAAGACCTCCTATTTTAGCTGGCCTAATACTTACACCAGCTCAAACACCTCATCACATAGTTAATGCTAAATTACTGTAAACACAGCCCAACTCCTATCATTAATAAAAATAGTATTTATCACTTCAGCAGCAGTGATTAGGTGCTAACATCAGCACATCTAAGACCAGTAAGAAAAGTATTCTCACAATCACCAGGATTTTATGGAAAGCCTTTGAATTATAAGCAGCAAAAGTTCTGAAACAGTGAAACCCAAACCAGAGCTGGGAGTGGCTCTGGCTAATAGGGGTACTTGATGAAACAACTGAATATGCCACCACTGCTTTTGATAAAACTTGGTTGAAAAAAAATGAAAATAGGAAAAAAATAAACAGATCTCCACAAGTATTACATTGGTTACTGTATCAATATGTCTGAAACTTGGTCACGAGTAATAAGGAGGGGAAAAACAGCATTACAGAGTTAGTTTCATATGTAAAACCAACGGTTGAAAAGCAAATATCGCCTGTTCAAGGTCTGTTTCCTCAGAAACAAATTAGGCCCTATCCAGTCAGGCCCAGCCACTAACCAGGAAGATAAAAGGTTTTTAAATATACTTTGTTACATGCTGAATCCTGACAGACAAGGCAGAAATTTTATCACTCAGTAACTCCTCATCCACAGACTGACTCAAGTAACTGTGTGTGCTCAGCCTCCTTGGCTACACTTCAAAAATAACTGGTTGGTACCACATAAAAACAATTTCCCTACAAGTCACTCATCTCTTTAACCAAGTCTTTCCTGATACACAACGTGCAGTTTCCTTTACAAGAATCCTTTTCATCAAAAGCCACAACGCCACGATTTCATGCCAAGTGTAAATTCTCTCCTTATGCCATCTTGATATCTAAAAGTATGGGAACACTTTCGCAATTTAATTATAGGTGAAATGAGTCATTCAGGGCAGTAACATTCCCTTCAGGGGAGGCCTCCAGCCTCCCAAGTACCTTAGGGCTCTTTGCAGGACTCCTCCTCTATATGAAAATCCACAATCTTTCCTCTGAAGATCCTGTAATTCAGCTGGAGCACCACTCTGGTTACAAGGATACCAATGCCAAGTATGGGAGAACCCTGTATAAAGGGTTTACTCACACTCTGTGTGTGTAGATAACATTTTCTACATTTCTCCCTTCCCCAGATGTTCAAACTAAAAGATAATTCACCTCCACCCACACGATGACTTTGAATATTTTTTCATTTTTGTAAAACAACATTTACAGAGTTTTTCTGCAAGCTTCCTCTCCTAAGGAAATCTGATGTAGATGCCCCAGAACCCCCCAAAAATATTATAATGCAAATCTTTCTCCACCCATCATACCTCTACATACCTCTAAATATTCCTTGAGTGCATGTGGACACAGACCACCTGCAGCTCTCTTCCTGGAAAATACCTGTTTTTCCAAGAACACTGAACACAGGAGGCCAGTCCTTCAGTTTTTTATCCATACAAATCCTGTTTGGTATTATTTAAGAAATATTAACTGCAGTGAATAATATGTGCAGGATACTGATCAACAGAGAAATAAAATGAGCTTTTCCTTCCAAATTTCCAAAGAGGGTGTGCTAAAAATAATCTACTTGATTTATAAGGAATAAATGAAGTTCAACAGTGTCTAAGACATGATTTCCCAGGTTCCACTGCAGATCCAAAAGTTTTTACTTTAGTTTGTATCTTCCATACACATTTGCTTTTTTAAATGCTATCTTGATAACAGGGTTACTCATAGCTGACAGCCTAATTCCTATTTTAAGTCTCCTATCCTGTTCCACAGAAATTGCTGAAAATCAGCTATTACAAATGTCATTTGCAAGTCCTTTGGCTGTTATCAGATGAGCCCCAACAGTCAATTTCTTCAGCTTTGAACTTCCCTCTGGCTCCAGATGAATTAACGTGATCCCATCCATTCAGCCAATACTCCTGATTTAATAAGAGATATGCCTGAAGTGGGTGATAACCTGGTTTGATCTGGTGTTTACAAATGAAACTACGCTGGACCCAGCCAAATTAAAAGCCAGTTTAGAAGTCTCCATTGTTAAATAATGCTGTAAGTTATATGAGGGAGAATTCAGTCCACGTTGTGTCCATTTTCAGCACAGATCCTGCTATACAATTTCCCATATCTGTACTGGAATTTACTTTAGAACACACACTCATGAAAATACGGTAATCAAATTCCACCCTCAATAGACAGCTAAGGGTTACTCCCATAACAAGCAGACTTTTATGTTCTTCTATAAGGCAGCAATTTCAAACTGACAGAATAGGCAACATTAAATTAGTGGACATCAACAAAAACTCTCTTGCCTCCAGAGTGAAAAAGAAGTGAAAGCACGAGAGACAGAAATACTGGATTCTGTGCTGGAAAGTATAATTTCTAGCCCCAATCTCCAGGCAAAAGTCTCACCTAATTTGCAATTTCATCTCAATTATGATTGCAAAATGGAAAAAGTTGTTGCACGACCCAAAGCAGCCAAAACACACAGTTTTCTTTCCATATTCAAGTTACCTCACACTCAACATCCCACAAAGAACAGAACTGCCCTGTCATCATGTTGAGAAATCAAGGGGCTCCTAGAGTGGTGCAGGGAGGGTACAAAACCTGGCATCCAGCTACAGGAACACAGTATTTTAGTCCTGCTATTTTTCAAAGCTATGCAAACCAAACTATGTGAGTCATAACACTCGTGTGCCATCACAGTGATTCATAAATTCAAATGCACACAATGCATTTACATAAACCCCAGATATAGGATCTCCCAGAGAAACAGGAAGACCCTCTCCTGAAGGCTGGGCAAAGCGAGTCCCAGTGACAACCCACCAGAAGAACAACGAGCTCTTGAGCGACTTGGAGAGCAAATACAGGACACCTGGGGATGACACCATGTCCCTGAGAAGAGGAAGTAGAGACACACTTTCAATTTATCACAGGTTTACCAAGAGAGCTCATGGTCCAGGCCAGGAGCTGGAGCTACAGAATGGTTTGGGTTGGGAAGGACCTTAAAGACCATCTCTTTCCACCCTCTGCCACGGGCAGGGACACCTTCCACTATCCCAGGTTGCTCTAAGCCTTGTCCAACCTGGCTTTGGACACTTCCAGGGATGGGGCAGCCACAGCTTCTCTGGGAAACCTGTGCCAGGGCCTCACCACCCTCACAGTCAAGAGGATGATATTATTCATCCCAATATCACACCTAAACCTACTCTCTTTCAGTTTGAAGCCATTCCCCCCGTCCTGTCACTACACACTCCTGTAAAAAGTCCCAAGTCCGTCTTTCTTGTAAGCTCCTTTCAGGATGGAGATGACCCCCGTGCGTCTCTTCCAACTCAGGGCATCCTGTGATTCCAGGGGAAGAATCTGACAGACTCCTGCTATTCCTGCCCTGCTCCTGCGCGGCCCTGGCTGAGCTATCCTCCTTCCGTGCCTCGCTTCCACCGCGGGTAAAGGGAGGGCAAAGTCATTTCCTTATTCCATTCCAGCCCCACTGACACCGCGGCGCCGGGGTCAGGCAAGGGGGTGCCTCCGCAGGAGGAGCGCGGAGCCGGGCCTGGCGTGGCCCTGCCACCCGGCCGCTGCCAGCAGCCGGGAGCCGGCCGGGAGGGAGGCCCTGCAGCGGGGCAAGGCGGGCACCGCACCCCGCGGGCCGGCACCGGGGCTCCCCCGCTTCTCCAGCCCCGCGCACCGCCCGCCCTTCCCCCGGGAGACAGAGGCCGCCGCATCCCCTCAGCGAGCCGGCCCGGCCAGCGCTGCC
>VZTG01010156.1:106640-121417 GCA_013397845.1 Melanocharis versteri
TGGGTGTCCTGGGGGCCCTGCTGCCCTGTGGGGCCGGGGTTCGGCCCCCAAAACAGATGCAAAAACACCAAAACCATCTGATACTGACTAAATCCCTCGGCTCCTCCCAGCGCCGCTGGATGCTGTGCGTTTCTGACGCCGATTTCAAAAAGTTCGGAGTCAGGTTCACGTAATGCGCTTTTAACTAAATATGGGGTCTTTTTCACAAGTTCTGCATTTTGCACACGAGTTTCCTTGCTCTGTTCCTCTTTCTTGCTTGTCGCTGTAAAAATTTTCCCCAGCTCTTCTCCATCCTAACGTGGTAAAGGACAAGGCAGTGATTGTGAAATACTGTCAGATTAACAACATAGGCAAAGTAGAAAGCATATGTTATTGCTTATATTTTACTTATATTCTCTTCATGTTCTTCTGTAGCTGTACAAAAATAGTCTTTTCAGGCAGAAATTTAACTTTCCATTTGGTGCTAATTTTTGCGTACAAATACATTTTTCTTAAAGTTATTGGAGGAGTTTTAAGTTGTTGGACACTAAAGAGTCCTCCAAAGGAAGAATTTTTATTCAGAATTCTTGCAGGGGTTTAAGTAAGACTTTGGGCTAGGCAGTCTGCTTTTGTTGGGCTAGCAAGATTTGTTACCCTTTTTTTTCCTCTGTGACTTCAGAGAAATCCAGACAATGAGAAGAAAAATAACTGGGGCTAGGGAAAGTTTGTGAAGAAAAAAAGAAAGACCTGGATACAGTGACCTACAGCCCTAGTCTGAATTCAGTAAAACCAAAGAGAGAACCTAGGAGTAAAAAAAAAACAACCAAAATAAGAGTAAGTAGACTATCTTCCATCTTCAGGTGCAGACAGATCTCTCCATTGGACACTCCTCTGATTGTTTTAGGATTAGTATTATGGTCCTTGTATTACCTACAGGACTAGAGATGAGGCCTCCCCTCTACAAACACAGATAAAGAGAAAGCCTTGTCCCCAAAACCTTGGAGGGTGTAATCACCACGGAGCACGGGGGCTGGTGACAGGGACGTCTGAAGTAACTTGTCACACAGTGAGCGGCAGAGACAAGGAGTAGCACTCCTTTGAAAAGGGCAAACTATCCTTGATGCTTCAAGTGATTTCCAGACTTAGATCTTTCAAGTTCCCAGAGGAAATAATAGGGCTGTGGAAGCCCCAAGTTTATCCTCCTAACTGACCTTAAATTCAACAAAGCGCGCAGACAATATAAAGAATGCCCGGATCACATGGAAACTGTTGGTTTCGGGACTTAGGCACTCAGCTGGAGATACGTGAGCCCTGATCTTTAACCTCAGGGAAGACGTCGGGGACATCAAAGCATTCCCCCCTTTTTTTTTTGAGCTGATCATAACTTAATTCAGGCAACAAGCATGGTCTCTCTCTTGAGTCACCGAAGCTCATTCATCCCTGGAAACTTTCATCTTTTTTTTTTTTTTTTATGTTTGCATCACTTTCTAGAAGGGAATACTGAAAAACTGGGATCTGAAGGGCTAACTAATGATCTAATGACTCGGCTGGTAAAATTCAGCGGGAGGAGGAGAAGGCTACTGTGGTGTGGGGACAGCTTCAGCAAATGGAACAGAGAGGCTGGGACTTGACTAAGACAAAACTAGACTGAAATATCTCCTCTTCCCTTGTTTTGGAAATGTTGGCCAAAAATAAGAGCTGCTCACCAAGGTTACGTGCAGCCTCTTATCAACACCCTGGCTCTGCAAAGCCTCATAAATTTTAGAGCTGTGAGCCCACTTTGTTTCTTTGCTCTTCAGAATAGATGTGAGACCACAGGGAGGTGTTTTGCTGTCATCTGTATCCTGTTTACGGATTTTGTAGCTCTGGCTTTGCTCTATGTTTGCTTTTCCCTTACCGAAAAAAAAGCCCCAAAAGCTCTGGATGCCTGATTAAGAATCAAAGGGAAAAAAGCGCAGTCACTGAAAATAAGCCTGAGGAAGTGTACTCAGTTAAGAAAAGATGATGTAGGTGGGACTTAAGCAACAGGATGAGATCCGTGGAAGTGTTCAGGAGCAGGAGGGAAGTGCTACAGATGGAGGTCATAGATAGAACAAAGTCCCTCATTGCTGGGGTTGCAAGTTCCATGGCAATTTAAGTAGCAGACTGTCAATGTGTCCTGAAAAAGATGGTATAAAAAAGAGACCAAATGAGGGCATTTATATATCTGTGCAGTTTTTTTCTATCACGTTGGTGTGCAAGCACGGCTCTGAGTGCAAACAAACATCTGAGAACATCTGCTTCAAGGTGATCCATGAAGTGATTTAATTTTGTGTTTGTGTCCTGTGATGGGCACTCTGGGGGTCTGTGGATAGCTACTAAGGGAATCCACAAAACAGAATGTAGGAAAGCCAGGCTATAAGCAAACCTCATGTGAGAGACACTCAGGGGAGTCTGCAGTTCCAAACCAGGGCAAAAACAGTGCATTAGTGGAAGTAATAATTTTTCTTTTCTCAGCTATTTATTAAAAGACAACTCCTCAGTTCCTCTTGATGAATTTAGGTTAGCTTGAGAAGAAATTCATCCCACTCCCCTTTAAAAAACAATACTACTGCAGGACAAAAAATCCCAGATACAATTTTAAACTGTTAACATGACATTTCTCAAATATTATCTCTATAAAATTTGAAATTAAATACATGTAGCGGTGTAACATCGCAGTTCTAAAATGTACAAAACCTCTGTCCATGACACTATCGTTACATCTTAAATACTTGAAAAAATGAAATTATGAAAAAGTCATAAAAGCTTTAAGTCGCATATACTGAATGTGCAGTGTGGTATTATTATTATTAATATTATTATTATTATCGTTATTATTATAGCAGCAAAGCTGTAGCACTAGTATACTCTATCTACGCAAAAAGCTGTTGTAGTTGCATTTTATTACATGGAACATCTGTTTTCTTAAATGCCTGAGAACTTGTCTTCAGTATGATCTCACTTCTTAGAAATATTTTGGAGTTCTGCACTGTTGGGAGTCATTCCTTAGTGTCGTACAAACATCCCGTACCTTTGTGTGACAGCCAGCACAGATGGACAGATTCACATTTGATTTGAAAAAATAGGTATTTGCTCATGAGAACGTGTTTACTCCAAGTTTAGACTTGCTAGAAAGAATCCTAACTACTCATGGAATGATTTTATTGACAGCGATTTGGGTTCTGATCCCACCACTGTTTCTATCAAGTTGCTGCTGGTTTCCACATACACGAGGTTATTTTTAGACCCGGTGGGTTTGGGGGATTTATTTAAATAACGAAGAGAAACCCAATATCAACAATCCAAAGATTTTCCTAATGCTTTTGCAGCCAGAAGAGGGTTTGGCTGGTTCTGCTCAGGGAGCTGTGTTGGGATGATGTTTTGGGTGGCGCTGAGCTGCTCCGATTCCCTCCCTGCAGGCGCTACCCCACGGTCGAGCTGCGCGCCGAGACCTTCAACGGCTCCACGCACGTCCCCGTCCCCTCGGACAGCGCCTTCCTCAAGGCCCTGCTCTTCGAGCTGAGGCTGGTGGACGACCACGTTTTCGTGGAGCAGCGGGACACCTGCGCCCGCATCCACCACTCCTCCGTGCATTCCGTGGCCACCGCCGCGGGCGAGCTGTGGCCCGTGCTGGCCTTCCACAAGAGCGGCCTCATCTACGCCTGCGTCCCGCTGGTGGAGGGGAGCCTGGAGCCACGGCCACCCCTCCTCACGGTCAGCGGGCTCTCGCAGGGCCTGGCTCTGTTGCTGGGCATCATGGACTACGTCTCTCCCAGCCGGAAGAACGAGGCTGAGATGAACGCAAAGATCGGGCAGCTCCGAAATCTGCTGATCCAGGCCTGTCCCCTGGGCACCCCCCTGAACACCAACATCCGCAGCCTGAACAGCTCCTTCGAGGACATCCAGGAGATGCCTGCGGATAAGGATCAGCCAGCTTGGAGATCCAGCAGCTACAAGGGCAAGCCTCAGGTTAATGTCTGCATCACTGAGAAGGTCAAGTGTATGCAGTATGACCAGAGGGATGTGGTGGACACGTGGCAGGTTTATGGAGCTGTGAACTGCAAGGTGAGAGCCTTTGATGTGCAAAGTAGTTTTTGTGCAAAATAAATACTCATTTGATGTAAAATGACATATTGAGTTGAGAATTTTCCCAATTTTGTTGTCTGAGTCACGTTCAGGAGTTACTGGTGCCTTTGACTGCTTGGCCACGCTGCTCTTATTTTAAATGAACCACTGAAATGCCTGAATTAGACAAAATATATCCAGGCTGAGATGTCTAAATGTCTTCTACAAGTGTCTTTACATGAGCATTTTTAATTATTTTTCCTGCCCAATGAAAGTTTAATCTTCTATGCTTCCTTATCCTACTACAACAACATTTTGATCCCACAGATGTTGGTGTTTCATGACATAAAGAACAATTGATAAAGAATCCAGTAAAAGAAAGCGGTTGTATAATTATTTTGGATGGTTTGTATGTGACAATGGTTTTCATCATAGGATCACAGAATGGTTTGGGTTGGGAGGGACCTTAAAGATCATCTCATTCCAACCCCCTGCCATGGGCAGGGACACCTTCCACTAGGCCAGGTTGCTCCCAGCCCTGTCCAAGCAGGCCTTGAACACTTCCAGGGATGGGCTTCCCTGGGCATTGTTTAATATTAAAATATTGCATTGTTTAATATTGCAAACTGGGGACTATTCTCTCAATACATCCATAATAATTATGAAATATATTAAAATTTGTAACTCTAATTTGTACTATAATTCATTCTTCGTTGTGAATTATGCTTAGGAAGCACACAGTATTATCTTGGCATACTGTATTTGTAACTGCCAGTTTTCACAAGGAGAGAGACCTGCTAATAAAGTGGTAATTTAATTATTTGCATGAAGTGGGATACTCATCTCTGAAGGAGGCCAACCTAAATGCTGCACTTCCAGAGCCTGGGTTATTTCCCACCTGCCATGCTGGTAGGGATTCTGCAGGTGAGCAGCTTCCTGCTTTCAGAGGGACAATTCCCAGGGCATCGTGCAGGGTGGGTGGATGGCTTTATGCAAGAAAAAAGCCCAGGTGTGATCGTGGCCTGCTGAGCTGGCACAGGGAGGGACGAGACAAGGGACACTGCTGTGACAGAGCTGGCATGGGACCACAGAGGCCATCCAGAGCATGCTGGAATCCATTAAGTGGGTGTTGTGAAAGCAACCTAATTAATTAAACTGTCAGCACATGTGTGAGACTGATCTCTTAGTACTGGTGGTTGGTACTGATGGTCGAAGCCAGCTGAAAATTGGTCGTGATTTTTTTTATAATGCTAAAAATGTTTGATTTTTGAATGTCTCACTGTGACTTGATTCAGGTATTTTAGAATAATGTCTTGACTTCCTTTTCCCCAGTGTGACATAGAGGGATCTGCACCAAACGTCACCCTCAGCCTGAGCCTCCCGACGAACGCGCCCCCGCTCCAAGACATCGTGGTCCATCACTGTGTGACTTCCGTGGACCCTGCCATGCTGCTGTCCACCAGTGTTGAGCCTCTGCACGATTCTGTGTACAGTGGACCTTACAAATTCCCTTTCATTCCTCCTTCAGATTCCTTCAACTTGTGTTACTACACTTCCCAGGTAACAACACCCCCGACCCTCCCTGTGTTTGAGTGTTCAAAGAGGAATAAAAGCACCTGTGTTGTTGGGCATGCTGGAATGAGTTTGAGTACCATATAGGTAATAAAACACTATATAAAATGGTTTTTATGTAATAAACTGCTTGGAAGGCACTTAAGGACTTGAGTTGTCTGAGTCACGTTCAGGAGTTACTGGCACCTTTCCTTGGCAACACTGCTCTTACTTTAAATCAGCCACTTAAATGCCTGAATTAGGTAAAATGTATCCAGGCTGAGATGTCAAGTGCATGTCCCCCAGGTCTCTGTATCACAAGCAGCCTGGAGAGTTTGGCACAGTTAATAATCAATATGTGTTTGGGGTCTTTTTAACAGTACTTTAGCAATGAAAACGGTATATAACTGATCTTGTGATGATGGTGTTAATATATCTTGAGAATGAATATAGTTTTTTCCAGGTTCCTGTTCCACCAATTTTGGGATGTTACCAACTCGTTGAAGATGGATCACAGATAAAAATAACGGTTAATTTAAAGCTCCATGAAAGCATAAAGAATTCTTTTGAGTACTGTGAAGCTCGTATACCTTTCTTCAACAGGTAAGAATAAAGAAATTTCTTCCATTTCTGTGTGGTCTTCCTGAAATGAACCTGTCAGGGGTCAATATAACAGATTAGGCTCCATCAGGGTGCTACCAGTGGACACCAACCTTGCCAGTGTTGGGATGCTGCCTTGGAATTCCTTTAATTTACAGAATACAGACTTATACCAGAGCATTTGGTAACATTCCAAAAACTTCTGTTGCTCATCCAGTTTCCCTGTGGTATTTTCTCATGTGAAACACTGCCACAATCCCCCAGGTGGATTAAGCTGGAGATCACTTCCAGCCCAGGGTTACCTGTTCCTTAAGGCTGCTAATCCTAGCTACAGATCAGCTTATCAAAAATACAGTTATTTCAAATTAAAACGATAGTTTTCATCTAAGCCTCTGTGACAGCTGCCATGACCGTGCTGCCTCGTAATTATCATGAAAATTCAAAGATGGAATGATACAAAGTTGCTGATGCTGATCATAGTGTTAGCAAAACACTATCAGTGAACTAAAACATCAACAGCTTCTTTGTGATTACTGGGTTGAGAGCACAGTGATTTCCTCCTCCTCTGTAATTTCTTCTCAAAAATTAGCAGTGTGCTCAGATAGGTGTGATTTGTCTGTATGCGCATAAATAATGTCTGTCAGCATTTCCTCGCTTTCTGTAACAAAACAGGCATTAGCAAATGCTGAATGATAGTGATTCCAGTGGTTTTATTTCTCCTCTCTCACATGTAGGGGCCCAATTGCTCAGTTAGAGTACAAAGTTAGTTATGGCCAACTGGATTTGTCCCGGGAGAAGAGCCTCCTGGTTTGGGTCATTGGTAAGGAGCTCACCCCTGTGACTGCCCTTCCTCCCCCAGCCCCTTCTCTGCAGCCTGGGCACAGCTGTGTGACTTCTAAGAGATGCTGTCTCTGCCTTTAGGACAGAAGTTCCCCAAATCTTTGGAAGTTTCCCTGACTGGAACTGTGTCTTTCGGCACCGCAGGCAAAGAGCACCCGACTGATTATATGTGCACTGGGAACACTGCTTATGTAAAAGTAAGTCAGGCTCTGGGAAAAGAGGCCTTAGGAGTCAATTTTTTATTGTCTTCAATTGAAGATACATTGATTCAAAATCTCTTATTCTCAGCATGGATTTTTGTTTTCCTGCCTAGAGGATTTGACATCCTGTGACTTTGGAGTACCCTTGCACACCCAGAGCATGTGACACAGATTGCCAGGATTTGCACAGCAAGGGTGACAATGTGCATCTGATCATGTTTTCCCTCTCTTTTTGTAGCTGTATTTTAGGATCCCAGACTTTACACTTACTGGATGTTACGTAGACCAGCATTCTGTTCAGGTCTTTGTCCCAGGGAAGCCCAAAATTACTGCATGTGAGTTGCTAAAAATGCCATTTATTTTACAGAAACTGTGAATCGAAATTATAAACTGGGTGTCAATGACTAAAATTACATAGCTAAAGTTGGACTTCTGTTCTCTGCTTTTGAGTTGGGGTCTTTTTGTGATGCTTAAAGCATCCCTGGAGTAGGGACTGGCCTCTCCCTTTGAGATGAGAGTTCTTACACTCAGTTACAAAGTCAGCCTCTCTCTGGGGCTCTCTGCCCTGCACTGGTTCCTATGCTCTCCATAATGACAGAACTTTTTTGAGGGGCACAGGGAATGATCCTCCCTAATCTGGCCCCTTGCTTAGGACACCTCTGTCAGAGACATTTTGGGGTGGGTTGGCAGTACCCAGGTACAGAGCTCAGCTCCTGCGTGCAAGGTGACGCTGCTGCTGTCAGTGTCACCACACCAGCACCCCTTGGTGGATGTGGCTCTACACTGAATATATGAAGCAGAACCCAAATCTGCTTTTTGTTGAGTTAGCACGTGAGCACTGCCAAGCCTGCACCAAAAATACCCCAAATGGCACACAGAAAGCACTCATTAAACCTGAGCAGCTCTGCCTAATGGAAGCATTTTTATTTGTGGCTGTCTCTCTGTTGCAGCTTCTGCCAGTCATGGTGGCAGAACTCTGCAGATGCCTTTTGAAAAGCATGGTCTACACTGTTAATTTTGTGACAGGTCCCACTCAGCCCTAAATTGTGACACAGAAAAAGCAGCATTTTCATGTTTTATATCGAGCATGCAATTTATATTCATTGAACAAAATCCAAGCCATCCACCTGCTTTTGACTTAACCTCTGTTTGAATTTTAAGCTCATGACTGATACATTAGTAAAGGTAATTGAAGCTGAGACTTTAAATGTCTCATTATCAGAAACTATTTTCAAATAATAGTAAGAGTCTTACAGTTTAAAGAGGCCATTATACCTTTTCTGTAAACTGGTAAGGATGGATTAGTAGTCACTTAACTTGGATGAAGGAATGTCTGATTGAGGCACCCTGTAATGCTTATTTTTCTTGCCTGTTTTTTTCCTTTAGCCCGGGAACTGATTTCTTCCGATTACTACATCTGGAATTCCAAAGCACCAGCACCTATGGTGTACAAACCCGTACTCGACTAATGCACTTGGGAATAATTTTTATATTTAAACAAAGCATAGCGTTAATGAGATTTATGTCACGATACAGTAAAATAAATATTCTTCAGCACTTTTGCTTTCTCTATGTTCTTAAAAATTTCTGTTGATGGAAAACAGGTCACTTGTCTTAAAGACATGAGTTGGTTTTAAATTGTTGAGTCGTGGCTGACAGCCTAGAGAGGACAATTTGAAATATACTTGCTGTGACTGGTTTTACTTTCCCTTCTAACATTAAGTGGTGCAAAGTATGTCCCTGGTATTGCAGGTACAGACATTGAGATTCCCAGTTACTCCCAGTTTCCCACTGGTTTCCCACTGCAGGATGGGAAAGGTTTCAGCATCTTATTCCTGTCTTGAAGTCACAAGAATCTCATCAGACCCCAGATTCAGAGAAAAGTTCAAAGCAGGAGTTCTGTTATTTTCACAAGATGTGTACAGAATACGCGCCAGTCAATAATTTACACGAATTTTTAAGAGGAGGAGAATGGCATGAGCAGCACTTCTGAAAGTTGAGGCAATTTTTATTAAGGAATCTTTATTGCCTCTGCCAGCAGAAGTGGTGAGTTCCCTTGCACACATGCCTGTGAACTGCTTGCTCTGAAAGCAGAGGTCTGAACTGGGGTTTTCAGCTCACAAGATTGGTTCTGAGGAGGCAAAATCAGCTGAGGTTGCTGGAGGTTCCAAAAACCATCACTGAGCTGTTTTTCCTGGAAAAGTAGGTGGAAAAAGATTCTGTTCACAGAGGCAAACCTCTGATTTTGAGATCTGCAGGAACACAGGAAATGGACTTGAAGAGAGTTACCAGGAAATGTGTGGATTCTGAAGGGCTGGTGAGGAGCTGCCAGAGCCTGGAGAGCGGCACAAAAGCAGAGATGCTGAGTCTTAAGGGAGCTGCTCCTGCCCTGCCTCGTGTTTCACTGTGCTCTGTGGGGTAAATCAGATCCAGGATTGTGCAGGGAGGGAAGTTTTAAGCTATAATTTGAAAAATACTTAGATTGAGAGAGTAATCTAATGGGTTGGTTAAATGTTCTAGAGGGTGGATTTGTTCTTGTGAAACTCTGTTGAGCTGAAACTGCTGTGCAAGCTTAGAAAACAGAGCTGTGGTCTGTGATGTGTCACACAGGTGATGTGTCTGTTTTGTTTAGCAGCAAAAGGTGAGTTAGTGATTTTGCCCAGGACCCAGCCCCTCCCTGCTGGAGTTGTCCACGTGCCTGGACACCAAGGTGTGAGTGGGAAGAGGAGCTCGCTCTGCTGGAAGGGTTTAGATCCTGTTCTGGACACCAGGTCACAGTGTTTGACTTCCACCTACCCATGAGAAAGGTGGGAGCTCTGCTCTGCACAGCAGCACTCTGCAGGAATGGCTTTTCTTCCTCAAATACTCCCCAGTAAATGCTGGGAAGCAACAGGACTTGCCCAAATTCATGGTATGTTAGAAAAGGAGACCCTTTGCACTTAATAGAAGGGGATTCTTCTAAATCCCGTTCCTTTGTGTTCCTCTTGCCCGTGTCTCTGACTCTGTCATGGTGAGGGGAGCTGTAGTGCTCAGGAGCAGAGGGCTCTGGCTTTGGGTTGCTCTGCACACACCCAGTAGGGCAGGTTGGGAGGGAGGGAAGGGGGTGGTGATGATTCCCTTCTAGCCCTGAGCAGTTTTTCACAACCTCACATCAGCCATCACCTGTTTGGATTTGTTACCAGGGTTTACCCCATAAACCTCCAGACTGTAACTCAGCACAATTGCTGCAGTGCTCTGCCCCCGCTCAGGGACAGCTCTGCAGTGACAAAAGTGGGGAAAGGAGCCCTTTGTGCCTTTTTGAAGAGTGGCTGAGGTCTCTCTGCAGAGTGTGCAGCACACCCTGTTCTTTGGAAAGCACCAGGAGCGGGGCAGGCAGCAGAACTCAGCAGGTTAAAGGCACACAGCTTCACCCAGCACTTTTGCAACCCCTGTGGGACACCCACGCTGGGGGAGAAGCCAGAGGGAGAGCTTCTCCTGGCCTTTGGGAAGGGCCCATGCTCGTGGATACTTCAGAAATATTAGTAAGGTAGGAAAGTAGCAAACTAAGCTTAGTAGTAAACTCACTAAATTAGGGGACACGGGGTCGATAGCACTGGAAGAGTTCAAGGAGTTACAAATGACGAAACCTTTCTGTGTTTCTCTGTTCCCTGGTAGCTGCCCAGACAATTTCACTGTTTCTCAGTGTGCTCTGACCACTTGTCCTGTTTTATGAAAGAAAAAAACCCTTCACAACCTAAATCAGGAAGATCTGATGGAGACTTCACAGGAGCCCAAGGACTCCCAGGGCAGAGCTGGTACCTAACAGAGGTTCTGGTGGGCTCTAAAGGTGATCAAGTTCAGTGGCATTTCTGTATCTCTTTGATAAAATAAACAAGTTTTTAATACAACAGTTTCTTTAAAAATGTGTTAAAGGGAAGAGAATAAAAATTTTCCTTTGGCACAGAGTGCTGTTTCTTCTACCACAGTGTTTGCTGTTTCAAGTGCTTATATTTATAATTTTGTCATAGGTATAGATTGTATGAGATCTTTGTGCAGGTAACTTTGCACAAAGACTTTCCAAAAGAAATGGCCAAAGAGTTCTCCAGACTTTCTATCATATTTCAGAGGGCCAGAAGAAAACTAAGATGCAAAGAATTGAAAACAATAAATGTAAGGACTTAAATAATGGGTTGCAAACCTGACAATCCCCCCCCCCCAAAAAAAAATACTGGGTATAAGTATTAAGGAGTTAATATGGAACTCACTTCATTAGTGAAATTAATTTGTTTCATTTCATTAAAATTTGGGAGTAATGTAAGAAACAGCAATTAAAATTAATTTAAAGCAAATACACACTGTCAAAGCTTTTTAGGTGAGACTGAACATTACGTTGGCAATGAGAATTGATGTAACAGACCTCTAAGAAATTAAAATAATGCAAAATCCATGTATAACCCACTAAGTACAGAAAAAATGGCTGAGATTTCCAAATCCAGTGACGTTGGGGAGCCCTCAAGCATTTTAGAGTCCAACTGTTTTGCTTAACGTGTGTGGAAGGTGTGGAAGGAAATTGGGAATTTGCACTGAGGTTCCCAGAGGCTGAGAAGCTGCCATTCCTGTTCCTCTCACCACAGAAGGGAACGAGTCCCCCTAACATGGATCCATGTTGGCAAATCTATCACTGATCACTGAAACTTGAAGGTTTTCCAATTTCCTGGAAGCCCTTTCCTCCCACCAAGGTATTTAGTGACAGCTCCAAGATGGTTTATGCCAGTTCCTCAAGAACTTTGGGGTAAATCCCGTTCCTTCAGACAATTTGGAAGTAGTCACTTTTTTCAAATAATTCAGCCCTTCCCACCTCTGCATTTTTTGCTGTTTTTCCCAGCGTTAACTGCTGTGGCCATTTGTTACCAGCAAACACTGAAACAACGAGGCATTAAACACTCCATGGTTGTCCCCTGTTTATTCACACTGTCCTAGGAATTGGCCACACTTTGTCCTATTTGTACAAGCCCTGCTCAGATTTAAGCCAGGAGCAAGTTTGTGAGTCCATGTTTGTCCCTCACTACTTTTACTGACTCCCTCACCACCACCTCCCTGTTCTCTCATCCTTAGGAGACAGACAAAATAAAAAGTACTACCAACACCTTTTACAGTGGGGAAAACCAAGCCCACACAAAGCTGAATCCATCCTGAGAGCACCAGGGCAGGAAATCCCTGCAGCCCTCGATCCTGAAGGAGACATTAGACGAGAATTTTGTGGATCCCAGTTTGGGAAGTGCAAGCTTCAGGGGCACCTTGGGATGGTTTCTAAATTTCATTCCCATGCCTGTATTCCCCTCTTGCTACTGAAGTCTTACCACACAAACCCGATACACCGATTCAGGTGCAGGGAACAGGGTTTTAATTCTGACTGTGACTCCCACTGGCACATGTAGGACCCTGTATGGGCCCCACATGGAGACAGGTGCCACTCATTGACCATCTAAAATTCCTCTTCCCTATTTCCCCAAATTTCATGTTGCCCTAAGATGCGCCAATCCGCTGATTTTTGCAGGAATGAGGTGGTAATTCAATGAGGTGGTAATTCAATAAGGTGGTAATTCCCCCTGCAGGTGAGCAGGATCTGAGAGAAAAAAGTCGCTTTTCCCCTAAAAATGGGGACTCTCTCTCTTGTGAGCAGGCTGGCACTAAAGCTCTGTCTCTCTCCACCCACACCCAGATCCAAAGGACCACGGGGTCGGTGCTCACTGCAGCCCTGCAGGAGACAGGACACCCAGCAAGTATTCCTGAGGAGCTTTCCCAGGAAACCAGCATCCTGGGAACCGGAGTGCTGCGAGTGAGGGGGAACAGCAGTGCCACCACTCCCTCCCAGGTCAGGGAGGAGCTGGAGAACAGAGGAGCTGTGCTTCTCCCAGGGATTGGCATGGCCCAATGGACCCCCAACCAAACCTCACTGTCCTCAAAGGGGCCGGAGGGCTCTCCCAAAAGGCTTCCCATGAAAGATGCACCTGTCCCCCAGGATGCCACACCCTCCACGAATCAAGCCAAATACTACAGGGAGTTCTCAGCCCTCAGGGAAGCCTTTTTCCAAGGACTCCTGACCCACAGTGCAATTGAAAATCAGATATTTTAAGGCACAGGCCTGCCCCCTTTTCTCCTTCTTGCTTTCACAAGGCCTCCAAGAAACCTGCTCGAGCTCTAGATAATTTTTTGAAAGCCTGATGCCGTTTGTAGAGACACGTAACTGCAAAGAACTAAACCCAACCCATTTTCTCCCCAATGAGTTCAGCTGGTCGCTTTTGATTTTCTCCAGAAACCTATCTTTTCAGGACCTTTCTTTTTCCTTTTTCTTTATTTTTTTGAAGTCAAAGTCTGTTTCCCGTTTGGTAGGTGACCTGTTTAATGTTTTCCCTGTGTCTGGGAACTCCTTAGTGTAATTAGCGACCTTTGAACTCCACAACTAATCCTGAGCTATTTTGTATTCCTTACTCATCTTTAAGGCTGGACCTTTTCTTTTGAGTCCGCTGCCACAATTAAAGAAGAAACAGCTGCATTTCAAAGGGATTCCAATTCCAGAAGCTTAATCGTGATTGACATGTTCTTATTCTAAGCTATAAGAAACTCTAAGAGTCCTTTCTTGGGTTAAAACTTCAATCATTTTCTAAAAAATTATCTCAATATGGATTTTATTCATTTTCTTTGATAACCATTCTTTGTGATTTTTTTAACTTGAAAGATGCTTTGAGTCTGTGATGAATATGAACTGCGCCCACCGAAAGGATGAATGGTGTTGGGCTCGGGCTGGATGCAGAAGTGCCTAAATTCCATTTATTGTCAAAATCTGATTATGAAACCTGACGTCCTCCATGTAGCTTGACATCATTCCACATGCCCCAAAGGAAGGAGAGGTGGAAGCATTTCCAAATGAACCCCAGGAAGGCTGGGGAGGGAGACGGCATAAAGCATCCTCCAGAAATAGATATATTTTTAAACAGTTTTTCCCAATTTTTATAGCCCAGATTAAAAAGCCGTTGCCTCCCAGCCCTGGAAGGGCCCCTCTTCACTCTTGGAGAAATGAATTCCCAAGGAAAACTCACGGCCAAAAGCAGCTGCCATAAAACAGGGATAATTTGTGAGGTTTAAAATCATTGCCACAACCCCACAACAAACCCTGAGCGAGGCTGAAATCTCCTCCAAGAGCTGACCCTAGAAAATGATGGGAGCCTATTGGGTCCCGTTATTTAATTATCTCCCTCTCACTTCCATTCGAATTCAGCGTGACCTCTGAAAGATGGGCTTAAAAAGGAAAAAAAAAAAAAAGGCGAAAAGCCTGAAAATCTGTTTGTGTGTTTGCCCAGATCCACCTGATCTTTGGATCCGTGGGCATCACTGATGGTCTAAACCTGCCCAAAACGATCCCAAAGAGCCCCAGGAAGGGCAGCAGGTGAGGCCTGGTGCTCCTAAGACAAAGGTCAAATAAAAAAAGGATGTTAATAAACAGCCCTCCAGTTTAAAGGGACTTTTTTGTTTCTTTTTTTT
>VZTG01010156.1:121452-138572 GCA_013397845.1 Melanocharis versteri
TCTTTTTTTTTTTTTTAAGGATTACATCTTAAATTCCGACAAATCAGATTTAGGAGTTACTGAAAGTGAAATTGATCCATCCCTCAGCCAAACTTTGCAATACTTTCCTGTTCTGACATCATTTAGATAGTTAGCTGCATTATCAGATTAAAAACCATTGTACAGGGCCGCTGAAAGGAAAAGGAGCCAAAAAGCTAAACACTGCCTGAATTCTGAACCTTTTAACCTGGCTGAAGTACGGTGGGGTCCCTGTTATGCAAATACCTTCAATCCTCTGCTAAGTTCAGTGGAAATAATTTTCTTGAATGACAGGTTTATTCAGCAAGGATTCAGTTGGCGATTAATCCCCCTTTGATCTAAGGTATTTCACTTAACTACCAGTTACCTCGTCCTGACAAAGTGCAACCGAGATTAGGGAGATCACCAGAACACGGCCGGGGTGTGCGTTTATTCTCCCCAGCCGTTCAAAGGGAAGGGCCAGGAATGCAATCTATTCCCAGTATTTGAAGATGGAAAGTCCTGTCTCCCGAGTTAGAAAGTCAATTGAATACCAAGTGGGGCTTGGTCCCGACCGGGCGGCGGCTCCCGACCCGAGATATTCCCACTCCTTGGGATATTTTTGTCCTGGCCCCCGCTTTCAGCCAGGTTTTCTCTCTCCCAAAGCTGCCTCTCTATTTCAGATCAGCGCGTGGCACCGTGTAAAAGACCTTTGCTTTTGGGAAAGGAGGATATTTCCTAGTTTTGAGCTATTATTCCTTGCTTTTTGGCTAAAAAATCCCTCTTGCACTTCTCCAGCAACTCTATATATTTATTACTATATAATATATACAACATATAAATAAATATTACGTATATTATAAATGCATATATTTTAAAATCTAATAATACAGCTAACCACCCAAATGACATCAAAACAAGAAAGCATCCCAAGGTTTTGCTGAGGGATGGATCAATCTCACTTTCAGTAACTCCTAAATCTGATTTGTCGGAATTTAAGATGTAATCCTTAAAAAAACCCAAAAAACTCCTTTTTAACTTGAGGACTGTTTATTATCATCCCTTTTTTATTTGACCTTTGCCTTAGGAGCACCAGGTCTCACCTGCTGCCCTTCCTGGGGCTCTTTGGAATCATTTTGGGACAGGTTGATATGGCTGGATACATAATTATATCTCCAGCAGGTGCGGTGTGAAATTTTTGTGCCAAAACCTATTCATGAAGGAAAATACACCACTACAGATGACAGAATCATCCCCTAAAATAAAAGATTTCAGGCAACTACTCCATGGCTGCCTGACATCTGAAATAAAGCATTTTTTTTACTCTGCTTATTCATCCGCCGATATGTTTTCCCTCTTTGCTGAATTATGACATCATTTTGTAGCAGCATCGACTCCAAAAATGCTGCAGCGACCAGGGGAGCACGGTCCTGATCCGAGGCTTAGCTGGGTCAGCCCGTGAGAAGCTGATTACGGGATTGGGCACCAAGCTGCATTTCCCTATAGCGAGGGGAAAGGCGGAACAATATCATTTGCGGGATTCTCCCCACGGTGGAAGCGGCTGCCGGGATTTCCACTCAGAACTCGCTGATTTTAGGGGGGTTGTTTGTATGTAAATAGGGCTGAGAGAGCGGAGGAAAATTATCTTATTCCACTTTCAGGACTTTACCCATCCTGAGATATCAGGCAGTCGCTTAAACAAATTCCTTGTCGGCAGAAGCTGTTAAAATCAACCTCCTAAAGCGTAACCGTGCTCGTAAGTCCTTGCAGAATCGGGGCTGTATTTGGGTATTTCTCCACTCCACAGGCAAGCTGTAAACCATCCTTCAGCTCTGTCGCTATTTTTTTACTCCCTCACGTGAAATAATTGGAATTTTTAAAAAGCTGCTCTGCGGGGTGAGCATTTCCACGCCAAGGGGCTGGAGCCTGCCGTGGGATCCCCACATTCCAGCTGCATCCCCTCCTTGTTTATTCCCATCTCATAGAATCATAGAATCCTGGAATGGTTTGGGTTGGAAGAGACCTTAAAGATCACCCTGTTCCAACCCCCTGCCAGCCACGGGCAGGGAAATTTTAATTTCCAATGAAAAATCCCTCGTGGGATTCCACACCCTCAAAATCCTCCCCGAAGGCTCATCGAAGGCCCCCATCACACTTGATCAGGTCAATAATACACAAACTAAGAAGGATTTGCACTCGAGACAGTAACAGCTTCTCAAGAGCCATTACAGTGTAGTGGCTTTAAGAAAGAAATCCCTTTTAAGAAATGCCAGAGTCTGGAGTAACGTGATAGTCCGTAAGGCTTTAGGGTCTTTCTAGCAAATATAATGTTACATGTGCTTTCCAAGGGAAGTTTACCCACTTACAAGTCAGGCAAAAATAAGACGGGAGGGTTTTAAAATATTTTTTTTTTATTTGCTTTATTGACAATATGAACTCTGCAATGAGCCCGTGAGGGAGAGAAATTTATATTTGAAAAGAAGCCCAAATTGTTGTCTGCATAATAAATACGGGGGGACTGCAAGCAGTCAAAGCAAAGAGCCACAAACCCCTTGCTGGCCTCTGTAGTGCCTCATCAGTGATAGATAATTGATGACTTGGTTGAGCTAAATTTAATTATTTAGAAAATAATTTTAGAACATTTAATTTACATTAAATTATTTAGAAATTTGGGTTGTATCTGTACGAGGTTCAGAAAATGCCTCAACCGCCTCACTCCTGTTTTGAGCAAAAGGAAAAGTGGGGAGAGGGTGTTGCTGCTTTGTAATATTTGTGTGAGTTTGTGTTCATGTCTGTACAATAAATACAAATATAAGTACACAAATAAGACGGGAAATATCTCAAGGCAAAACAGCTGAATGGCAGTTTTCTTGGCTGTTTTTCCCAAATTGAGCAATAACACATTTTCATCAAATACGTAATATAGAATGATATTTTATGCTGGTTACATTAAAAACTATTTACTAATTAATTATAGTAATCTGATGTTTAATTGCTTAATAAACAGGGTCTTGTTCAAAACCAGAAGGCATCTCCAACACCTCTAAAACGTGGATAATTTCTATTTTTCAGCCCTCGGCAGCATTTCTAGAGGACAAATACCCCAAACCACGGCACAGAGCTCTGCTTTAAACGCAGCGCGCAGCAGGTCACCGTCCCAATTTCAATAAAGGGCAGGGATATATCGATGAAGGAAGGGCTTTCCTGGCTCCAGGCGTGCCGCAGCTTTCCTGGGAAAGGCTGGCGCTCTCCAAAGGCCGTTCCTGCCCCCCTGTGGTGGCACCAAAGCAGCGCTGCAGCCCCGCAGCCCGGCAGGGAGGGATGGGGCCGGAGCTGGCACTCATTTCTGCGGGGTCTGGGCTGCCTGAGGGTCACTGCCTCGCTTGATTTTGAGGGGGAGGACGTTTTACAAAGGGCCTGGAGCGACAGGATAAGAGAGAATGGCTTCAAACTGCCAGAGGGCAGGGTTAGATGGGGTATCAGGAAAATATTTTTCTCTTGTAGGGTGGTAGGGCACAGGGTGCCCAGAGAAGCTGTGGCTGCCCCATCCCTGCAAGGGTTCCAGGCCAGGTTGGATGGGGCTTGGAGCAACCTGGGATAGTGGAAGGTGTCCCTGCCCATGGCAGGGGTTGGAATAAGGTGATCTTTAAGGTCTCTTTTAACCCAAACTGTTCTGGGATTCTGTAATTCAGGGATCCAGGGTCTCTGGCACCAATCCAGCGTTTGCAGGAGGGTGGAACTGGATGAGCTTTAAGGTCCAAACCAAACCAAACCAAACCAAACCAAACCAAACCATTCAGTGATTCACTGGTGTGACTGATTTGCTGCAGGCTTCCACAGTGTGAGCACTGCAAACATCCTCACTAAATACTATAACATGTATTTATCACATTCACTCTGCTCCTTCAACTCAGCCACCCTCGTCCTCACCCTTTCTACTTTATTCTGTCATGTATTGCTCACCCAGCAGACATTTCCTCAGAGTCTGGCTTAATTCAGGGGATGGGAGAGGGTTGGGAATGACTTTGTTATCACAGCTTGGTCTTTGCAAGCCTTTAGGGTCATTCTCAGCCTCGTGCCACAGCAGCTCCTGTCCCCTCTGAGCCTGGAGCAGATCCAGCCTCATCCCGGGCCACGGCAGCTCCCTGGGATGGCCCAGGTGAGCAGAGCTGCCTCACTCTGGTGGCCACAACAATCTGAACAAAGCTTGGAAATAGACTCAGGTTTATATTCACAAATTTCTGCGGAATCACTTTGCCCCTGGCAGGACTTCTCCAGGGTTTTTTCCAGCTTTCAGAAGAGTTTTCCCAATTTTAAGACTCAGGAGTGCAATATTATGCACCTTTCCCCCCTAAACCTCACTAAAAGTGCAATAGCAATCATGAACTGATTTTTGCTTCTATTTTTCTACTCATCAGCAGAAAAAGTGTGTCCACACTTACCCCTGAGCTTAACTGAGTGCCAGCAGAATCACTGTCAGGCTGGTTGTATTTATCGACACCAGAGGGTGAGCTGGGATTGCAGACTGGGCAATTAGGAAAAATAACACTTTGCACGGCTAAAAGAGGCACATTTGGCTTGGAGCCACAGAGAGAACAAGCAGAATGAGGCGACATCAACCCATCCCTACAAAACCACTGCGCTCCCAGTCCCGGCTCTGACGCACCGATCCTGCTCCTCAGCCTCCTCCGTGCCCGTCCAAGGACCTGGCTGAAGAATGAACAATGCCAAATTAAGGGAATTGTATTGCCTGACCAGTCTGAGGGCAGAACTGGGGGCTATTGCCACGGGAATAAGTCATCTCCAGACATTTCTTCACCTCCTCAACAGGTGCCCGTATCTGTTTCTGCGGCCGGCGGGAGCCGCTTTTCCTACATGAAACCGTAGATCCGCCGGCCAGCGCCTGGTGGCACTTCCAATTCAATTAACTTACTCACTGGAACTCCCAGAGAAACTGAATATGACGAGAACAAGAGGGGAAGCTGGGCCAAATTAATAGGACGAGATCCTTTTACAGCCCCGGCCAGCAATCCTGAGCAGCAGCCCTGAAAAGCAAATTGGAACAAGCAAATTGCTGTTGAAAAATTCTTTCAGCACTCGGCTGTTGCTACTCAGCCGGTCACTGCCGGGAGTCAGAGGTTGAAAAATCCCGGGATGGTGCTGACAATGGAGGCATTCTTATGACAAACATTTACATTTTATTTATTGGGGTGTTGGAGGTAGATTAGTCTCATCTTCGGCCGCTCGGGATGGGCTGCAACGTTTGGAGAGGAGAGTAGTGGGAACAAGCATTTTATTGTGGGGGAAAAAAACAATAAAATCATATTTCCCGCTCCCAGCCTAATGAAAGGAAACTCAGATCTTGATGATTACCCTGAGGAGAAAGCTTTTGTCCCCAAGGACTCCTTTTAAGGAAAAAGCACAATTTGGGGGATTTTTTTTCTGATTCCAAAAAGTTCTCTTCAAAAATAATGTCATTTTGTGTATATGCCTGACTTGCCATGTGCTTTATGCAAAAGTCCTGCTGCTTTCTTTCATGGAGACCAGGGCACACAGCAAATAATTCACTCAAGGTGTCCAATCAACGCTTTGTACAGTTGCAAACTTGTGTGTGGGCATTGTTTAATTGTGTTCGGTTGTGTAGCCCCATATTCGTGGGAAACTCGTTAGTTTGTAAAAAGAATAATTCCATGTTCACAGCTGCAATTTCCACTGAACCTTTTTGATTTTCAATGAGCAGTGGAGAAGGAGAGGGAGAGGAATCTGTGCTGGGGGAATGGACACAAGCAGGAAATCATAAGCACATCATGGGACATTCTTCTTATGCCCCAGACCACATTTAATAGATAATAAAGCACCAATGTACCTGTAGGATAAAATGTGGGGGAAAAGAAAATGGAAAATGCCCAGCTGGGACCAAAGGGATTGGTTTGGACTGGAAGAACAATCACAGTGATCAAGTTCCTCTCTCCTGTGGCAGTGCTGGTCCTGTGGAGGCTCCTGAGATGTCCCAGTGGGGTGCACCATCTCCAGGACTCTGCCCTAAAAATTTTGGGCCAGCTGCTGCAGAGGGACAATCCCCTCTGGCACCCTCCTCCTCGGCTCTCGCGTGACAGGCACACAGCAGAGAGCAGGGCTGCTGTGGATGCTTTTCGCAGCAACGACCTCAAATCCAGCTCTGTCCTTGTCAATTATTTGGGAAAGCTAAGCCCCAAATCCCTTTACTCCCTCCTGCTGCTCATGCCTGCTGGCCCACGGACAAGAGCTGAGGGAGTGCTCGCTCACAGAAAGAATTTTTCTATTTTTTCTGTGGTTTCCTTCTCTTCCCCTTGATATCTGAGGGAAGAGTGGAAGGAAAGACAAGAGAGACCATCAGCAAGGAGAGTTTTGGCCCCAGGGGCAGGATTTGTGTGCTGGCTGCTCTTGGCTCTTTCTCTCTCTAGAAAGGCAAGAGCTTTCTGGGGTGATCTTTTGCCTGTAGATCCCAAACTGGAGCACTCCATGGGCCACAAAATCTCTCCTGCCCCACACTCCAGGAGCAGCAGGAGAGCAAATCCCAGGGCAGTGCAGCAAGGTGAGCCCTGCAGCAAACACTGGGCGTTCACTCTGGCTCTTCCCAGGAAGCAAAGAAAGAGCCATAACAACTCCAGCCCGTGCTGGGGGGTTGATGCCACATTCAGCCAGCCCTTGGACGATGGCCAAGGTCCATTTGATGTCCAAAGCTGCACCAGATTGAGTTGCAATGAGGCCACTCTGGCCAGCAAAGCTTCTGCTGCAAGACTCGTGTGCCTACTAGGAGATGTTGCCTTGTTTTCCTTCTGAAAACCCAAAACTTCTACGAAACATCCTTTCTGTCATTTCCCTCCCATATTCCCTCTTTCCCTCTTGTTCTGGGAGATGACACAGCCCCAAAGCAAGGTCTGTCTTTGCTTTGTGTCTGGCACGACGCTGCCATCAAATTTCACAAAAGCCCCACCTTAAACAACTTGCTCAAGCAAAAATCTACTCCTATCCCTGCCCAGCCACATTGGATTGTGCAGGAAAACTTGGAACATCATCATGCACTAAGAAAGGATGGAGAGGAAAGGTGTCCCCCGGTTTTCTTTTAATCATGACCCTGTGTGGAACAAAATGAGCTCACTGGGGAGGGACTCTTGCCAGGAACTGTAGTGATAGGACAAATAGAAATGGGCTGAAACTGAAAGAGGGGAAATTTAGAAAATATACAGAAGAAATTCTTCCCTGTGAGGGTGAGGAGGCCCTGGCACAGGTTGCCCAGAGAAGCTGTGGCTGCCCCATCCAAGGCCAGGTTGGATGGGGCTTAGAGCAGCCTGGGACAGTGGAAGGTGTCCCTGCTTGTGGCAGAGGTGGAACTGGAAGGGTTTTAAGGTCCCTTTGACCCCAAACCATTCTGTGATTCTATACCTGTTCAATTCTAGGTGGGATCAGCAATAAATCTTCCTTCAATCCCAGAGAAGGGTTGCAGGATCCCTTTACACACCCTTGTGAACATAAAGCAACACAGCACTCTGAGGAGTTGGACTACTGACACCTGATCCAAAGAGCAAGGCTGCTGTATCAAATACTTTGCACCTTCTTAATTCCAGTGGCCTTATTTCAAGCATTCAATATTTTCTCTCATTTTTGATTCAATTTATTTTTAGCTTTTTTTTTTTCCACTGTCAAATGTATTGAAGCTGACATAATTATCGCTCTGCCTCCCCCAAAGGCATGTATTTACCTACTTGTTAAAAGGCTTTTTCCATGCTGCCATGCTGTTGCTGTGACAAGATGACTTTGAAGGCACAGTAGGTAAAATAATATTGTATATTGCACAGCAACCCCAACAACGAAATGTTAATTTAACCAATAAAGTAACCACATCGTAATTATAATAATCACTGTTCCTTATCTCTTAACAGGGCTAAAAGTGGAATTCAGATTTGCCATGTAGTGCATGTCAGCTCTGAAATTACTACACAAATCACTCAGAGCAGTGAAGTTTTTAGCCCCACCACCTCTATCTCATGGAAAGGATTCTCTGGAGAGTCCAGCATGGTCTCAGAGCCGTCATCTTCCTCCCCCAGCTCCCTCCTGCCCCAGCATCACTCTGGCAACAAATCATCCAGGGGCTGTGCCGGGACACCCTCTCTGAGCAGGTAATTAGGATTTAGCCATCATTCTTTTGTGCTTCTAAACCTCTCTGCTGGCTTTGAGACTCCCACCCCGCTTCTCATTCCCAATGTCACACAAATAAATGGATGCCAAGTTCTCTTTGAGACTCAGAAAGAGTTAGCAAAAATAAAGTAAATCTGTGGCAGTGATGGACATCTCGGAAGGCAGAGAGCTCGCAGTGGGAAAGAAAGGGAAGGAGAGGGATGGAGAGCCTTTTTGTGTCTGCAGGCATGGCAAAAACCGCTTTTTGCCCTTCTGCTGAGCAGCGAGTTAGGAAAAGTGTGGTCCAGTGCAGCTCGAGGGAGGATGATCTAAAGCTGTACAAGGGAATTAGCACGGCTTAGTGCATGGCTGCTCCCCAAAATGGCAAAGCAGGAGCCATCTCAGGGTGGGCACCTCAGCCCCAGAGACAAGAGGCTGGATGCCCTGGGATGGCAGGGAAGAGGCCCCAGCCTGTGCCCAGGGTCCCACAGGAGACTCCAGGGATCCAGGACTGCTTGGGAACCACGCTCAGCTCAAGCACAAGCGGCTTCTTTCCCTGCCTTTACAACTCCTGCCATGGCAGAGATGGGATGGTCCAGCTGACCCTCCCAGCTTAAAAATCTGTGCTGGGAAGGTGCCACAGACCCTCCCAGGATGCAGGGCAAGACCTTTAGTGCACATAGTTCTGCACAGATGGGACAGGGGCAGCTGCAGGCAGTAGAGCCCATAACCCCACAACAACACCATGGGTTAATTCCTGCTCCAGGATGGGGCTTCCAGGCCAAACCTGCCTGGCCAGGAGCCCCTTGGTAAAGGCGTGGTTGTTGTTTCCCTGAGGGAACGGATCTGTAAGTGATCCCAAGAAGGTCCTGACATCCCCTACAGAGGGGCTTTCTGAGGATAATTCTGTTACAGCCCGAGCGGCACTGAGATTCTCCAACACCACGAGTCTGTGTGAGGTCCGGAAACAGATTTTTCCCTTCTCACATTTTATGGGGTGTGGAAATAAAGCCAATTTCCATCCCAGGCCAAATCCCCCAGCCAGATGCCAATCTGGCTCCCGACTGTGATCCTCAAGCTAATATTAACTTGACACAGAGGCAACAGCAGAAATGAGGAATTTGAAGAGGGCACCTGGGTCCACGTTAGCGTGGGTTTGGAATTTTACTCCAGAACTTTTGATCTGTAAATTGATCTGTGGTTGTGCAACACACCTCAGGAGCCACCATTAAACATCAGAATACCTAATGCTTGCTCTGGGCAGGTTGTCAGGATATCATTGTCTTTCTCTTCCCTTAAAAAGTCCTGGAAAAAGCAATATTTCAGGAAACCTTGGTAAATACCGGGCTGCACTGACCAAACCATCCCGTGAGAAATGAAGCAGCTCTTGGCGTGGCCAGGGGGTGTTGTCAGCCAGGGCTCACGTTGTCCTTTTGCCAATATCAACCCAGCAAGATATTTCCTATATTTCCCATTGCTACTCCCAAAGTTGGTGTTTCTTCTTTTTTCTGCTCTGGGGCGATCGCAGGGGCTGGACACCAGAGAGTTCCCCACGGTGACTCCATCCTCTCCTCGGGCTAATGAGGAAATGCAGCAGTAACTCTTTCCTCTGTGTTAAATAGAGGGGGTTTAAGCCATCTCCACACGGCCTCTCCTCACCCTGGCGCTCCCGAGAGCATTTTAACACCAAATCCGCAGCACCCGTGGCACTTCCCAGGCCTCGGTGGTGACAAACCTTCATTGTCACCTGCAAATGCCACTTTGTGCATTCTGGGGACTAACGGTGAGAAAATGTAACCGTGCCTCTTTTTAATTTTCTCATCAGATTAGAGGCATGCACGTGGCAGGGGTTAATTGCCAGCAACTTTAATTGTTACCCTATGACTCCTGCTTCCCTCGTGTGTTAGTGGCACACAGTCAGGGCTAATAGTGAGAAAATTTGACTGTAGCTCCACCACTCTCTCTTCATTAGGCTAATGGAACATTTTCCTCTCATTTTCTCCCCGGGGTAGCTGTAGGAGTGCTACCTTATAATTGTTGCTCTTACTGTAATTGGCAGTAGTAGGAGGATGTATAATCTCATTGTCTTTCCTGTGCAGTGGTAGATTTATTTATGACCTATTGACAACTCCCAGCCAGCAGCTGTAGCACAGTCAGGGCTGCATTAGCCTTTCCCCCCAGCAAAGGGGAGACTTCACAAAGGCTGTGATTAACCAGAAAGAGCAGGAGCCCAAGACGTCCCACAGGACCAAATGTTAACATCAGGAACAGCAAACAAAGGCTGCTGACCCTGAAGGGACGTTGGCATCCAAATCCCAGGATTCAGACCAACCTTTGTGGGTTCTCATGGCGTGTTCTCATCTCACAAAGGGTTAAATTTATCTTCAGAGCTGCTTCAGCACAGTGACACCAAAAGGGACCAGGCTGTCTTCCACACTACCTTCCACCACACCTGGGTGAGAAAATGAGGTCATCAAAGCCGGTAGGTGAAGGGGGATATTCCAGCCCCACTCAGCAAAGCACCTAAACTCATGCTTAATTTTCAGTTCTTGCTTTGGGGTTTTGCTGCACAGAGCCCTAAACTGGTTTGACATGAACAAACCTGATCATTCCTCCCAAAAATGACTCTTGCATCCAAAAGCAGCTTGTAGGTCAGGGCTGCTGTTGCCAGGTGGCTGAAAAATAGAGTTTTTGCATGGATGACACCCTGCAAGCAGCTGTTTCAGTCAGAGGCTGGCAGAGACCTTATTTATGTCTCCATGTCTTTTCTACCTGGAAGTTGCTGCTCATCTTGTCCCCTGCTCCAGAGGAAAGAACTTTGCTTTTAGTCACAGACCAGTATTTTCATAGCAGCAGAAAAGAAAGTTGGGGTCAGGGCAAGCCATGAAGCTCTCCAGGCTGGAGGAATCTTGTCCCTTGAACAGGCATTTATCCAGCGGTCCCAACAGAGCTAGGATCAGGCCCTGAGACCCTGATAACACTGGGTTATCCTGCTGCTCCTCAGGTGGAGAAAATAAACAGAGGTAGGTCAGGATCAGAGCTGGGATGAAGCTCATGCAGAACACTCCCATCATGTTTTTCCAGTGGCTGAAATGATGCTCTTTTTTCCACCTCTCATCCTCAAGGCTGAATCAATCAAAGCAATGCTTGGAAAATCTCTGTGTCTCCAAAAAAGGGAGCACATGGAAAGCAAATCTCTATCCCCCGTGCTGTTGGCTTTATTTGTTTATTTTCCCCACTTCTGGCTGCTTTTCCAAAAAAAAAAAAAANCCCCCCTTTTGGGTGCTTTTAAAAAAAAAAAAAAAAAAAAAAGTAAAGAAGAGAAGAAATAAACAAATAAATAAATAAATAGGGAAGCAAAGATAAAAATACTGACCCAAATCCACTGGGAAAGCAGAAAAAAAAACACACAAGAAAGAGGGAGGGCACCACAAGATGCATCCTGGATCTGTGCTCATGCTCATGACAAGAGTCCTGCTCACCTCCCTGCTGCTCAGCCAGGTCTGTCTGTGCTCCCATCTCTTCCCAGCTCAGGAAAAGCAGGTTTAGGGCTGGTCAAGGGCATTCCACAGCAGGCAGGATTTTCCCTCACAAAGGAATTTGCCAGCTACGCCCCAGAACGTGACCCAGGTAATGAGCTTTGTCATCTGCCGCATCGCGTGCGGCAGCTATTCTGGGAGCCAAACCAGCTTTTCTGCACTGCTGAAATTCCTTCAACTCGGAGGGGCTGTCTCAGGGATGCCTCTGACAGTGAGAGCCGTAACACCCACCCTGACATATCTAGCACAGTTCATGGGGGAAACTTTCCCAAGAAAGGCTGGGATTTTCCAAGGGAACATCGTATCTTTGGGTAGGAGAGGAGATCCAGGCTCTCCAGGGAAGTGGTCCAGGCACCAAGTCAGCCAGAATTCAAGGAGGATTTGGACAACGCTCTCAGGCACAGGCTGAGATTCTTGGGGCTGTGCAGGGCCAGGAGTTGGACTTGCTGATCCCTGTGGGTCCCTTCCGACCCAGGAGATTCTGTGATTCTCTGATCCCGCCCATCCAGAGGCAGAGATGAGGCTGCCCGTGCTCAGCTGCAGCCTGGTGGGAAACCCAAGCACGAAGATGCTCTGCAGGAGCAAGAGCCTGGGCTGTCCCACGGGAGCAGAAAGCCTGGGAGGCCCCACCGTGGCCCTGGGGAGTTGTACCACGAAAACAAAGTGTTCAAAGAGAAACTTTCATGGCTCATCCAGGAGGAGATGGACACAAACCCCCTCTTGAGCCCTGTGTATCCCAACATGGGGAACAACCCGGCAAATTCTTTGAATCCCACCATTGATCCCACTCCTTGCTCTTTGTCCATGCCAGGCCCCAAAGCTGACTGCTTGTCCTTCCCAGCCCTGTAACAGGGTCAAGTCACAGAATCCCAGAATGGTTTTGGTTGAAAGGAACCTTCAAAACCATCCAGTTCCACCCCCTGCCATGGGGAGGGACACCTTCCTATCCCAGGTTGCTCCAAGCCCCATCCAACCTGGTCTGGAACCCTTCCAGGGATGGGGCAGCCACAGCTTCTGTGGGCAACCTGTGCCAGGGCCTCCCAGTCTGAGCCTCACTGGATGCCAGTGGAAGTTTTGCTTCCATGAGAGGGAAAACCAGACGTTATCAGGCCAGGATCAGCCCCTGCCAACAGCAGCAGACACGTGTTGATAGACAGGATGGATTTTCGTGTCACAAGAGTGGTTTTGCTTATCTTCCACGGCACACAGATGAGCTTATTAAAGCAAAGTAGGTCAGGCACATGATATAACAGTGTGATCTGTGTGAAAGGCACTGGGAGGTGTTCATTGTGCTGAGACACTCCACTCCTGATGGATTTATTCCACTTCACACAAAAAGACTCAGCCAGAGCCAAATCCCCCCAACAAAGCCAGGAGCAAGCTCCCCACTAACTTCAGTGAGACCAAGATTTCAGCATCAGTCCCTGGCTTCTGCAGAGAATATTTAAAGCAGTCCACAAAAGGAATTACTACCTCTGGATTCTATGGAAAATGAAAGGAAGACTAATGAAATTAAAAATTAATGAGTACTGTGATGACTTCAGAAGGAGGATGACTTTACTTCTCCAGGCTGTAACAGTTCGTGTCATCACTGAACATAATCACAGAGTCACAGGATGGTTTGGGTTGGAAGGGATCTTAAAGATCATCTCATTCCAACCCCCTGCCAGGGGCAGGGACACCTTCCATAGACCAGGTTGCTCCAAGCCCCGTCCAACCCGGCCTTGAACACTTCCACAACACTTGTAGCTCTGCAGCTCTTCATCCAGCTGAAAATTAACCAAGTTTTGTCCTCCCTCATTTCCAGTTTCCTCTTCTCCCTGACCTGGCTGGCCACAGCACGGATGCTGACACAGGCTGGACTCAGCCCAGGACTTCATTTCACCTCCTAGACAGAAGATTATTCTCATTTAGGCATTAGCAAGCCCAGACTCCTCACTGGTGAGCAGCTGGAAGTGGAACCCCCTTCAAGAGGTGTCAGATCCAGCAGAAGATGCCTGCCCTGGGCTGGCAGAGATAATCTCTCCCTCCCTGGTGACAGGCACCATCCAACGTTATCAAATCCAGCTCGTGGCTCGTGCTCAATCAGCAGCTTATTTAGAAAAGTCAGTTTGCTAATTGAGAAAAGTTTAATGAATTTTTGGTGTACGGGAAAAAAAAAATGATTACTTTATATTACCGATGTGTTCATTTGAAAAATTCATTACATTTATGTATTGTGTTTTCATGTAAATACCTCAGCCAAAATGTATTAGCAAGGAATACAATATTATGGTTCATGGTTCATGTGGTATCTGAAAGGAATAATTGTATAACTAATCAGTGAAAACAAAGTAAATGTTCCTCTTGAGCTTGTACAATAAAAAACTGAATTAAAACTATTCAGGCTCAAAAATGCAAACATGCCATGTTTCCCATCAGCAAGAAAATAAAAAAAAATTAATATTTAGAAACCCACCTGCAGTACTGGGTTCAGGTCTGAGACCTCAAACTTGAGAAGGATGTGGAGATACTGGAGAGTCCAGAGGAGGCCATAAAGATTCTCCAAGGGCTGGAGCCCCTCTGCTCTGGAGCCAGGCTGGGAGAGCTGGGGATACTCAGAAAAGGCTCTGGGGGAGACCTTAAAGCCCCTTTTAGTGCCTAAAGGGGCTCCAGGAGAGCTGGGGAGGGACTCTGGACAAGGGCATGGAATGATAGAATGAGGAGGAATGAATTCAGACTGCCAGAGGGCAGAGATAGATGGGATATTGGGGAGGAATTCTTCCCTGTGAGGGGGGGGAAGCCCTGGCCCACGCTGCCCACAGAAGCTGTGGCTGCCCCTGGATCCCTGGCAGTGTTCCAGGCCAGGCTGGATGGGGATTGGAGCAACCTGGGATAGTGGAAGGGGTCCATGCCCGTGGCAGGGGCTGGAATGAGGTGATCTTTAAGGTCTCTTTTAACCCAAACTGTTCTGGGATTCTGTAATTCAGGGATTCAGGGTCTCTGGCACCAATCCAGTGTTTGTTCAAACCCCCTCCCTGTAACATTGTCCTACAGCCCCACCAAACAGCTCGGGGCTGGATTTGGGCAGTTTATTTTTTGGGGGTGGTTTTTAAATGCAACTTTCTCAAATGACCTCTCCAGTGTTAAGGCAGAATAGGAACAAGGTGATTAACACAGGGGAATGACCCCAGGATCTCCCAGAGAACAGCCTGCTGTCGAAGTATGCATTTGAATACATCCAAAGCAAACAACTGATGCTGGCATTCGTAATCCCACTTCAAACCCAGTTATTTCCCATCCGTATATCTCTTCTCATGTACATATGTAGCTCAGACTGGCAGCATGAGACAGTTTTCCCAGGGGTCTCTCAGGGATCCCTGTTCTTACACAAGGTTGCTCTGAAACCCCACAGAACGGAGCTACACCGAGATGATTTTTGGGAAGCAGAGAGTCAGGATGAGCAGCACAGCCCATGGAGCTGGTACAGCAGGGCCACAGCCTCTGTGTTTCCCAGAGGGCAGGGAGATGCTGCAAGCAGGTGAGAAGGATGGAAAAAATCGAGGAGAATCCTCCCGAGTCTAGGCACTCCCAAAAATAGGGGAAAAGGAGGTTTTTGCTCAGACTGCTGAGAACTCAGTAGGGTCACTGGTGCTGTGTCTTGATGGACTCCAGGACCTCAGAAAATGCACAGTGTGGAGCCTCCTGGATGGGATCTGCATGTCCCAAGAAAGGAAAAAAAAAAAAAAAAGGAAAGGAAAGGAAAAAAAAATCCACTTTCAGCAACACTTTGTGACTTTCTGACTTCCACAGCCAAGTGCCAACAGCTTTTTCCTCGCTCAGGTACGAGCAGGGCTGATGGGCTTCACGCAGGCTGCCAGCAAGGAGCGTTTTGCTGCTCCTTCAGCAAAACCCCAAAGAGCAGAGGCAGAGGAGATCCAGCGCCCCCAGCCAACTTCCAAGGCTGCAGGGTGTGAGGTGGAGAGCACGCAAAGCTGCTCACCTGGGCAGGACGAGGAGGCAGTTCCCAGGATAAATAAAGTCATACAGAATGTCCTGTGTGGGGTGACACGAATCCCATGACTCTTACCGGATTGGGGACCCCAAACCTCCACCTCCAGCCCAGCAGCTGGGGTCTCCCTTTTCCCAGAGCCAGGCTCATTCCCGCGGCAGAGCGTTAATATCCGCAGTGCTAAATTATTCACCGCCTCAGGGCACACACCCTGCTCTGAGCCAGAGCTGGATAAAAGCACTCAGGCAGGCTCTTCCAGCATCCTGGGGGCCGCCACGGTATCCTGGATCATTGTGGGCGCTGCGGCTGGAATGTAGGAGCTGGTGCCTTCTCGGAGGGGCAGGAGGAGCCGCAAAGCCCCTCGGCTCCTGCTGGGTGCAGAGCTGGCCTCGAGCAATGTGCACTGGCTCTGTGCAGCCACAAGAGTGTGCCTGCACCACAGCTTTGGGAAAATGGGAGCGTTTTGCCGTGATGATGCTAAAAACTCTCCTCCTCTGCAAGAGAAGGGTCCTGGCTCTACCCTCCTACCCACACGGGATCCACCTCGCTTTAAGGATCAGCTATCACTCTTGGAGAGAGAAGGATTAGGATTTTGGAGCAGGCAGTCTTTTGTTGCATGTCTGGGTAGGGATTTTCTGCCTCAAGGATGTTTTTATTTTCAGGCTCCTTAAAGCTGTAAACTCCGGAGATGGGTTCCTGCATCTGCAGGGTGAGGTTCTTCTCCCAAACCTTTAAGAGGTGTTCTAACTTCATCTTCGGCAATGCTGGGTTAATTGTTGGACTTGATGACCTTAAAGGTCTTTTTCAACTTTAATGATTCTATATTTCCATGATCTGAGCTGGTTACTCAGATTCTTTATTACAAATATGCATTTCTAGGGCAAGTCCACCCGAACTGCTTTGCTCAGTGACTGGAGGATGAACACAGACTGCAGGATTAAAAAGTGTCTTTCCGTGCATGTAAAGAGAGCCAAGGGTGTCCAGCTCGAGGGGTTGGTGCCTGTAGACGTTGAGTTTGTGATTTGAAAATTCACTCCTGCTGATTGAGACCTGCTTTCAGAGAATCACAAAATCACAGAAACATCAAGGTTGGAAAAGACCTACAAGACCATTGAGTCCAGCCTTTGACTGATCACCACCTTGTCAACTCAGAGCACTGAGTGCCACGTCCCATCGTTTCTTGAACACCTCCAGGGCTGGGGACTCCATCACTTCCCTGGGCAGCCCATTCCAATGCTTGGCAGCCCTTCTGTGGAGAAATTACTCCTGATGTCTGACCTGAACCTCCTCTGATGCAGCTTGAGGCCATTTCCCCTTGTCCTGTCCCTGTTCCCTGGTAGCAGAGCCCGACCCCCCCTGGCTGCCCCCTCCTGTCAGGGAGTTGAGCAGAGCCAGAAGGTCCCCCTGAGCCTCCTTTTCTCCAGGCTGAGCCCCTT
>VZTG01010156.1:138596-150815 GCA_013397845.1 Melanocharis versteri
TGTCCCCTCCTGTCAGGGAGTTGTGCAGAGCCAGAAGTTCCCCCCTGAGCCTCCTTTTCTCCAGGCTGAGCCCCTTTCCCAGCTCCCTCAGCCCCTCCTGGGGCTCCAGACCCTTCCCCAGTTTCATTCCCTTCCTGAGACACCCTCCAGTCCCTCAGTGACCTTCTTGTACTGAGGGGCCCAGAACTGGACACAGCACTCGAGGTGTGGCCTCACCAGTGCCCAGCACAGGGGGACGGTCACTGCCCTGGTCCTGTGGCCACACTATTCCTGCTAGAGGCCAGGTGCCATTGGCCTCCTGCCCACCTGGGCATGTCCTGGCTCGTGTTCAGCCACTGTCAACCCAGGTGCTTTTCCACTGGGCAGCTTTGCAGCCACTCTGCCCCAGNCCACGGGGCAGCTTTGCAGCCACTCTGCCCCAGCCTGGAGCCTCCGTGGGGTTGTTGTGACCCAAGTGCAGGACCCAGCTCCTGGCCTTGCTGAACCTCGTGCTGTTTTCTTGGCCCATGGATCCAGCCTGTGCAGATCCCTCTCAGAGCCTTCCTGCCCTCCAGCAGATCAGCTCACTGAGGGTACAGTGAGCCCACACAGTGATTCCCTGGGTCCACGCAGTGATTCCCTTAATCCACACAGTGATTCCCTGAGCCCATGCAGTGATTCCCTGAGTCCACACAGTGATTCCCTAAGTCCACACAGTGACTCCCTAAGTCCATGCAGGGATTCCCTGAGTCCACGCAGTGATTCCCTAAGTCCATGCAGTGATTCCCTGAGTCCACACAGTGATTCCCTGAGTCCACGCAGTGATTCCCTTAGGCCACACAGTGATTCCCTAAGTCCAGGCAATGATTCCCTGAGTCCACGCAGTGATTACCTGAGCCCATGCAGTGATTCGCTGAGCCCATGCAGTGATTCCCTGAGTCCATGCAGGACCATGTACGCCACTCACTTACCTGGGAGTGACTGCNGGCAATGATTCCCTGAGTCCACGCAGTGATTACCTGAGCCCATGCAGTGATTCGCTGAGCCCATGCAGTGATTCCCTGAGTCCATGCAGGACCATGTACGCCACTCACTTACCTGGGAGTGACTGCTCTGAGCATGGTTTGATGTCACATCCCTTCAGCATCAGCCCCGACCCCTCACTGCAAGTGCTCTGTTCTGCCAGGGTCCTCTGAGTCTGCTTGCGCTGGTTTCTGCCAAAAGTAGGAGGTGGTGGAGCAGTGAGTCAGTGCTGATGGCTTCTGCCTCTGCACAGATGGGCAGCCTTCTGCAGCCAGCCCCAGCTGCAAGGCTCAACACAGAGGGTTTTTTCTGCAGGGGCTTGGGAGCAAAGCCCTGAGGGTTTAAATTCATGTACAGACTGATATCAGTGACTGCTGACCTCCCCAGGGCTGGGAATTTCCACAGCACCCAGCTCCTTCTGGAGGGCTCCCAGCGAGGAGCCGAGGTCTGGTTTGGAGCTGAGCACTCCCACATCCGTGGGTATTTGGACGGGGCTGTTTGGGAGCCACCGAAGGAATCAAGCTGAGCTGCCAAGTCTTGGGCTTGGTGTGAAGCTGATCCCCCTCCCAGCAAAGGTGATGGGGAAGATGGATCGGGGCCGGCAGCAGCTCCCTGTCACCTTCCATTTGTGAATGAAGACCTAACTCTGCCGGCAGCTGCCATCTGCACCAGCCTGCTTGGACACGGCCACGGCTCCGCACGGCATCCAGGAAAAACAAGACAGCCAAGACGAACACTTGGTTCCAAAAGTGCTCACAGCTGACACATTGCTCTTCTGAAGGCCAAGGCACCTCCTGGTCACTGCTGACCACTCCAAAACAGGACTAGACACCTGCATTTTCTTACACAAATACATGTGAGGTTGGAATATATAAATGTTCATCCTATGAGAACATGAGAGCAAAGAACATTTTAGAAGCTACCTGGCTATTTACAGCCTACTTGTAATTCTGATGGTCTTTAAAAATATATATAAATTATTAGGACACAGATTTTGCCTTCTCTATCTCTGCCTGGTGTATTATCTATCTTCTTGAGTTTTGCAGGGAATTGAATTCTTGTCTCCATGGAGTTATCAATACTGCCACCCAGATTTCTTTCCTGAGCAGGTAATACCCAACAGAGTCTACGATTACATATATCTGGTTAATTACTCTTTCCCATGTTTATTATTTGGGACTTAATCAACACAGAATTCCCCTGGAGTTTACCCCACAGTCACCAGGAGTGGTGATCCATTCTCTTCCCTTGACACAAATCTTCAGCTTTAACTATCCCACGTAATTGTGCGATACCAGCAAGCTGTGGCACCTCAGAAATCCCCTTCTTTTCTGGTCAGTTCCTGGAGATTTTATCTAGACCTTTAGGAGATCCTGCTTTATAACCTCTTTGCAGTCAAAAATTATCATTGTTTCTGTATTTTCTCTCCCTTTAAACAATTAGAAATCCCTGACAGGATTTCCATCTTACACTGTGATAATGTCTTTAAAAAATGATTGCAATAAAACTGCTAAAAATCTTTCTGCAGTGACTGATCTTCCACAGTCCCTAGTATATCCAAGTATCCCAGATGATCCCTGCCAATTTGCCTGCTACAGAAAGAGGAGCTGCCAGGCTGTGGTTTCCAGGGCACCTCCTGCCTCTCCCAGCTCCACAACCACCCTGATCCAGACTCATCCAACCCACACTCGTTTTTTGTCTTGTCTCCAGCACCAGCCAAAATGAACATCTAGGAAAAGTACAGGAGCAGGATGAGCATAAAGTGATGTTTCCTCTGATACTCTCTCAGCCTCCAATAATTCTCCTCTGGGGAACTTCCTGAGCCAAATACTTGCAGATATTGGAAACCCTCAGTTGCTGCTTCCCTCTGGTTCTCTTGAACACATATAAACTGTCATCATCCCCAATTCCATTTTATCTGCAGCCTTTTGCCACCCCCCGTATGTATATATGCATCTATACCCCCTCTACATCCATAAAGGAACCAGAACTGGGGTACCCAAGAAGGATTTATGAGTTACGGATTTCCATCATGACACAACAGTGTTAAAATCTGGTGCCACATTTACCACTTTCCATTCCTCTGCTAAGTATCACCACATCCAGGAGATTTCTTGGTTACACTTCTGACGCTTATTTTTTCTCTTTAAACGATTCAAATTCAAGCAGTTTGACATTTTCTACCCTGAATGTTTCAGAGGATGCTGGAAAGCATCCAGTACTCATTTTATCACTTTACTTTTTGGCCAGATTTCAGTGTAGCCTTTTTTCTTTTGCACAGAATTAAAAGATCACACAACAGGTTAGTTTTCCATATGTTTCATTGTTTTAAATAATTAGCTTAATTTAGGCTCCTTTTGTGTTCTCCTTTCACAGACTTTGCAATCAACATGTTTACTGGCAAGTGAAGACATCATGAATTTATGTGTGTATTAGAGGGTAAATGCAGAAATTACATTCTGAATTCACTGACACGAGCAGTCACCCCTACAACACAGTTTTGAGAGTTTAATCAAGAAACAAAAACTTGTGAGCCCAAACAAAACATCTTGACTTTCTCATTTCAATTGCTAAACACTCACCCAGGCTGCATGTGAATGAATTACCGACCCGAAATTATGTGCATAAATTATTTGGCAAACAAGTCTGAGTAATGAACAAATGTGGGTGAATTGCTGTGTTGGGGAAGAGAAAGTGAGGCATGATTCATTCAATCACCCATTCGTTATGGCTGAGTCCCCGGGCTCAAATTAGGCAATAATCAAGGATCCTTCAGTGCAGGGGCTGGAGCGAGCTCAGCTGGGCTGTGAGCCTGCAGACACAGGATTTGGGAGCTCTGTGTGGCTGGGGCCGGTGTCTGCAGCATCCAACACTCATCCGTAGTGCTGAAACGCCCAGCCAGTCCTGATGCAGACACCTGGACAGCCCCCCATGCACCAGGAAACTGCAATTCCTGATCTCACTGCAAAGTCACATGTCTCTGGGCCGAATAATGGTTCTCTCTCAATACATGGCCTAAGCCAGAGTGACTGTTCTCATGTAGTGTAAGCAGGCTTCAGACTGAAGGAAAGTAGGATTAGATTGGATATTAGGGAAAAAAAATCTTCCCTGTGAGGGTGGTGAGGCCCTGGCACACGCTGCCCACAGAAGCTGTGGCTGCCCCATCCCTGGCAGTGTTCCAGGCCAGGTTGGATGGGGATTGGAGCAACCTGGGATAGTGGAAGGTGTCCCTGCCCATGGCAGGGGGTGGAACTGGATGGGCTTTAAGGTCCCTTCCAGCCCAAACCACTCTGTGGTTCTGTGATCACACAGGCACAAGAAAAGCTCCCCCTGTGCCATCCCCAATTTTCAGGACTTACACTGGATACCGCTGCCTGAAAATGTGGAAATTAGGCACAGACCGAACTGGATCCAAACCTGCACTCCCAGCTGTAATTGCAGGAGAGGTTTGAGTTCTCTGCCTCTTGAATCAGGCTGTCTTCTGACCATTTCTGCTTTTCCACACACACTTATTACTCCTTTGGGTTTCGAAGTTTGCATGGGTTATCTGGAAACCTTGTTCTTGAAGGATTTGACAAACTTGGGCCCAGTGGGACCAATATCCAACAGCTGCTGTCCATTCATCCATGCCCTCAGCCCCATCTCCTGCCCTCTGAGCCAGCAAAACACACAAAGTTCAGCTTCCCAGCTGCCCTTTGCCCTCACCAGGCTCATATTCCAGACCTCTGATGTTCTGGGGAGAAGCACTGCACTGCCTGTGCTAGATGGTCACCCTGTGCACGCACAGAGCAGAACCAACATCCAGAGATCGTCTGGGAACCAAGGATCAACAAAACATCTGCTGTCCTGAAGCTTTGTATTTGAAACCTCCCCACTCAGACTTCCAAAAGAAAGAACAGAGTAAAAGCATTCGGAGCAAAAAGTGTCTTGTTATTTTTCTTTGGCTTTGCTGAGCATCAAAACGAGCAAAGGTGACATTCCTGGGGAACTTTTATTCCAGCCATCCTCCTTCAGCCACTCCTGATTTCCAGAGTATCAGTAGCAGGTGGTGCAGAAGACACTGCCAAGGCTCACTTGGAGGATATTTTTGAAAGCATTAAAAAAATTCCCTTGAACTATTCTGAGCACTGCAGGCAGCTCTTTTCTGCCTCAGAAGGGAATGTGGAAACTTGGGTTTCCTCCCCAAAAGCAAAATACCTCTGCCTATCCCTGGCCCTGCATGAGCCGACTGAGCCTCAGTGTAGAATAGGCACTACAAGCTGAATTCCTCCCCTGGGGAAACCAGAGCTGAGTTATTGTTCAGTGGCATCAGGAATTGATTCAGTGTGAATGGGAGAACAAAAAATCCAGGCAAAATGATGAGATCCCAGCCAGCAATACACTTAAACCCACATCTAAGCTTAAGGTCATGAACAGCCCCAAATAAAATACCAGGACTGGATGTACCGGCCTTAAGTGCATAAAAATGGGTTTATGCATGCACAGTAATAAATTTTAGCAAGGATGGTGTTTAAGTTGCCTAATTCCCTGCAGCACTTTGGAGTTTCTGTTTCTAGTTTTCTCAAATACCTCTGCCACAGTGAAGGGAGAGTGACAGGCCCAGCACTGCTGCAGTGTGGTGTGGAGCAAGCAGGAGTTTCACTCCCCAGGCCAGCTATTTTCCCTCTGCTCCCTGAGGGAACCCCGTTGAAGGGGAAATTTGCCCCTGTAGTGTCACATAAGACCAGAAAGCAGCAGTTTCGTACACCACTTTACACTGGAACACTGATTAATACTCAGGTAACGTAACTTTTACTAAATTAGATTGGCAGTCACAAAATGCTTTGCTAATTCTGTTTTCAGTGCTCTGCCAGTGACATTAATGTGAGTGACACAGCCTGAGCTCCCTGTTGCACACGCAGTTCTGTGGTGTAAAATCCACTTTTGGCAATCAAAGATTATTATACGGCTGGAATTTTAACAGAAGCAGAGTACAAAAAGACCTCGAGAACCTTCTCTATTCTGTTCCTGTGTAACAGGTCAGGATCAGCTGAGTGAGTTTTGTTCGTGAGAGCTTTCCATGATAACCCTCTCCTGGAGCTTATTATAGGACTTCGCTGTCCACACTGATCCCATTTTTCAGAATTCTCCTGGTCAGACACATCTCTTACACCTTCCTGGTGAATCTCTGAAACACTTTGCACTCAGCTCTTTATAGCTTCATATATACAATATTTCCTTGGCTTGCTTATGTTTTTCCCAACAAAAGTCTAACTAATGTCAAGACTCACAACTTGAATGGTTTCCCCTCTGTCCCAAAGCCTGTTACCCTGCCATGGAGGGAAATGAGGTTGATTTGACATGATTTGTTCTTGACAAATCCATGTTGACTGTCTCTAATCTCCTTGTCTTCTCTTACATGCTTACAAATTGTTTGATTATTTGTTACAGGATTACTCAGGAAATTGAAGATAAGCTGATGTGTCTGTAATTCCCTAACTCCTTCAACCCTCCACTTTTTTACTAAGTTTCCATCCTCACCTTCAGTTTTTTAAGGTACTTACTCATCAAATATTTCATACCTCAGGGAATCCATCAGCAAATCAGCAATTAGCAGAGGACATTCTAAAAAGATGATCATATTTTAATGACCTAAAATGCTACATGGTATTTTAAGCAGTTTTAGGCAGATTATGACTGGGGTTTGCGTTTGGGTTTGGTTTTTTTCTCAAACCACTACAGTTTTGGTCAGTCTGTATTGTACAGCTTTCAGCAAGCTCACTTATAGCATCACATGATTTTTTAATATGCTGTAACTGTTCTCCCTGACAGCTATAAACCAAACCCAGGCAAAGTGGTCAAACTGAGCCTGACACTGTTGATGGGTGTTACTGCAAGAATGAAGGGCTTGAATTTCCTGCCAGTGTGCTCCTTTCACACAATGGAGTGGGATCGGTCAGAGTGTGTGGGTGAGCAGTTCATGCAAGCAGATCAACATATTGACTTGCCCAAGTGCAAATCCCTCCTTGTGCAACGCTGGGAGCAGGGAACAATGATGGATGAGAAAGCCAGACGTGCCTGATTCTCACAGCACCCTCCCTGCTGTGCCAGGGCCTGCTCCCAGTGCAGCTGGGCCCACGAAATCAGCTGCCAGCATCAGCTTTGCAGCCATCCATTGAGCTTCCCTGGATGTCACACTTGCACCTTCTCCCAAACTCTTCCTCCTTTCCCCGTTCTCAGCAAAGGTTTGGGAAGAGGAGAGCTGTCTCCAGCTATTCCCGGAGCGGTGCGTCATTTGAAATTAATCATTCCCCATTAGCTTCCCAGGCCAGATGCCAGGCACAGTGGAGTCAATCCTCTTCCATGAAATCATCTCTGAAGCAGCATCTCAGCTCTTAAGTGCATTTTCACTGGGTTTCTAAGCACACATCAGACCCGGGTTCGACAGAAAGAGATTTTCTCTGCTCTTTGCATTGTTTTTTCCAATACTACTGAAGGGCACTGTGATCTTAGGAGACAGGGAGAAGTAGAAGGAGTCTTGGCAGGGTAGCAGACAGAAGGAAACTCTTCCTGAAAAGCCTAAGAGCACCTTATCAGAAAGAGAATGAGGTTATGGACACACCTTTTCCTCCTGCAGAGTCATGATTTCTTCCTGCCACTGACAGTTGACAGGGAAAGAGAAGCCAGCTCCCAGTCAGTGATCAAAGACTCACATGAGTTCACTTATAGGATGAAAAAATAGGTAAGACCAAGAAATGAAATAAATATTGTCATGATTGACTCATCCTTCACAGATCTTTGTTTTGTATCCTTTTTTTTTAACCTGTCAAACCTCTCTCACTGTCATTTCACACTTGGTTTCAACACAGCTACAGAGGTGGAGATGGCAATTCTCCTGCTCATTGATCTTGACATGACAAATCCTTGTCTCACATGGAAAAAAATGTTACTGCTGTCAAGAGAGATGCAGGCGGTGACTTTTGTATCTTCCTCCGGTAAAATAAACTTGGATTATGGCACGGGGTCAGTGCTGTGGGAACTGCAGACGCCGGAGCGCTGTGCAACACTCCCCTCTTGTGATTTCTCTCGTTACAACACTTTCCAAACCGCAGCCTTTCCCCATTAACCTCTTTTACATGGAAGATTCCCTCTCTGAGCACAAACCCTGCCCTTAAACAGCCACTTTCCTCAGTGGGAACCGAACACTATTTGAAGCATACACATACATTTTGGTTTTACTGAATTCCTCTTTCCCTGTGCCTATAATCCTGCATTTTTTTAATACAATTCTCTATTTGCTGCTTCAGGAACTTGGACAGATCTGGTATTCCCACCTCAGCCAGCACACGTTTCATTTCCTCCCTGAAAACGCAGGGTTCAGTGCAGAAATTTCAGACCTGCAGGTACATCTTTGCTATTCCCTGGTATTCACTGGAGCTGCAGAGGACCAAAGCCAGGCTGCTTCAGTGGAGTGACAGCATCTTTGCCCACGCAGTGCCTGTCTCTAAATTTTGAAAGCATCACAAAAAAGAAAAAAAAAAAGGGAATCAGTGCAGGATTGCTGCTCACCATGGCAAGGTGTGGGCTTGCTCTCAGGAAATGGCAGAGTTGGACACTGGTCCAGAAGGGAAGGGAAGGGAAGCTGGGGACTGAGCGTGGCAGCAAGGTGGGATGGCTGGAAGAGGTGAGGACACCAGGGTGGCCTGGCTGTCACAGGCACAACACACCTGAGTAATGCAAGCAGAGACACTTTAGTGACGGTCACCAGGCTCAGCTGAGAGCCCAGATGGCCCAACGAGTCCATGGGGAAGCACAGGGTGAAGCAGGAATGGTCATGCTGGACCTATATCTAAGCTGATCCTGACCCCAAATGGGCAAACCCCCAGGAAGAGGGACACCCTCAGGGCCATAGCACTGACAAGGCCCACCAAAAACCTTTATTTGCCCACACAAAAAAGCAGATTCCAAAATATTTCATTTATTTTTGACGTGGACAGGTGGAAAGGAAAAATAGACTTAATTACAGCTTTGCTGGTGAGCTCAAAGCTGAAGTAATGCCGTCACTGTTAGGAGTAACTTTCTTAAAGAATCATCATTAATAAACGAAGAACAACAGAGAACTTTTCAGTTCTACTTCCGTGTCACACACTCATGTCAAACTACTTCCCCTTCTTTGAGAGAAAACCCAACAACTTCTTTGCTAAGCACTGACCTGCTCCTACACTTTATCGCCCAGATCAAGCACAGCTCAATATTTTGTCCCCAACATCCTTATTTCTGGTGCAGCTGAGATGTCACTTTGTTACCACAGGGAACAAAGGCATGTTAAGATGTCCATTTCCTACTACAACACCTTGAGAGCAACTGTGAAACTAAATCAAAGCGTAGGTACTTGCCTTAAACACTGAAGAGCAGAGGAAGGGCATCAGCAGCTCCCTCTCTGTTCCCAGATATTGGAACTAAGTTTCCAAAGTTTGCTAAGTTGCTGCTTTCTGAACAAATTAACCATGGATACCTCCAAGGTCACAGAGTTACTGAACAAAGAACGATAAACAAGGAGGCCTGTGTTCCAGCCCCATCCCTGCCTCAGAACACGTGGTTTGTGATCGGCATGAGTGTCTTCAGGGCTGAGGGATGTTCAAAAAGCAGTGAGAGGAAAACTAAGGAGAAAAACGTACCTAAAATTAGGGGAAAAAAACAAGGTGTGGCTTCTGTTTGAGAACATGCATTTAAAAAGCAGCTGTTGTCATAAGAGACAAGAAATAAGACAACCTTTAACACAGTAGGAACTTAGACTGAGGACATCTCAGCAGTAGCCATAGAATCATAGAACTGTGGAACAGTTTGGGTTGGAAGGGGCCCTAAAGATCTTCTCATTCCAACCCCCTGCCATGGACAGGAACACCTTCCACTAGACCAGGCTTTCACGATCATTTAGATCATCTTCACCCTCTCTAACAATGTTTCCTGGCCTGGATTGTCTTCTTCACACAGACATCACCCTGACACGTGGCTCTGACACTCCCAATGCCAGTGCTGCAGCACGGCAAGCGAGAGCAAAATTTGGGCCAGCCCTGTACTGCCATTTGTCTGCTCTTTCTGTTTAAACTACCCCAGGCCAGTGAACCTGTGCCAGAGCAATTCCATCGGGCCCACAAGGGTCCTTTGGTGCCTGATAACCCACACATAAAAATAAAAATGAAACCTTTGAACAGAGTTTTGTATGTGAACATCTCTGTGGAGCAGAGAGAAGTGTTCAAAAACAGATCTGCAGAGCAACTGCAGGACACAAAGCCAACACGGATAGAGAAAATGTGCATTAACCTTTCTGAATCACAGAATAATCACAGAATGGTTTGGGTTGGAAGGGACCTTAAAAGTCATTTTGTTCCAACCCCTCTGCCATTGACAGGGACAGCTTCCACTAGAGCAGGCTGCTCCAAACCCCATCCAGCCTGGCCTTGGACACTTCCAGGGACAGGGCAAAGGCGACTTGGGAAAGAATAAATAAATCTAAAAGGATTCAGATACCCACTTCTTTCTCAAAATTCCAGTATTTCCATAATTAATTAATTTGAATAAAAACCTTATAATTCCCTCCATTTCTAACAGGCCTCTTACTCTTTTCCCACTTTACTTCAGCACTAAGCAGTTAATAAACAGGAGCCTGTAACCCCACACTATTTATTCTTCCTAATTAAAGAATCCTGTTAGGACATGTAGAGCAGTTCCTGGATTTTACTTTTAAGCCCAGACCTGTCACTTCCTTGAAAAATAACTGTAGCAAACGAAAATGAGCAAGTCTTACAAGGGCCCTGCAAACCTTCATGTGAGAAAAGGAAAAAAAACCCACTATTTCTCTGCATTTTGAGGGACCTTGTGTGCATATTAATATAATATTCACATCTAAAGCACTTGTTTGTTGCTGTGGTATCCAGCAGCATTCTTAAAAGAGGTTATTTGAGGCAGAAGAACAGCAGAGATGGCTCGAGACTTCTTTCAGCCTTGCTGAATTTCCACCGTTATCAGTCACACAACGCAGCCAAGGGCTTATCCAGGCAGGAATGACGTCCCTCACGCAGCTTGTGGCAGGAAAAGCAGCAACTCCTGCGCTCTGATCTGCAGCGGAGCGTCACCAAAACACCTCTGGCGCCTGTCCCCACACTAAACACAGCTGGAAACGTTCTCGTGGGCAGCGCCCGTGCCCGGTCAGGCTTGGGCTGATCGAACAAAACCCAGAGCGGACAGTGACTGTCCCTTGGGCTGGACACTGGTGAGGCCACACCGCCAGCCCTGGGTCCAGTTCTGGGTCCCTCGATTCGGGAAGGACATTGAGGGACTGGAGGGTGCCCAGGGAAGGGAACGGAGCTGGGGAAGGGTCTGGAGCACCAGGAGCGGCTGAGGGAACTGGGAAAGGGGCTCAGCCTGGAGAAAAGGAGGCTCAGGGGGGAACTTCTGGCTCCTCACAGCTCCCTGACAGGAGGGGGCAGCCGGGTAGGGTCGGGCTCTGCCCGCAAGTCACAAGTGACAGGACAACAGGACATACTCCTAAGATGTGCCCGGGGACGGTTAGGTTGGATGAGAGGAAGAATTTATTCACGGAAAGGGTGATTAGAGATTGGAATGGATTGCCCAGGGTGGGTGGTGGAGTCACTGCCCCTGGAGGTGTTGAAGGGAAAAGACGCTAAACTCTTCCAGAGGATCCAGAGGAAGCCACAGGGATGGGGAAGGGTCTGGAGGGGCCTCATGAGGAGCAGCTGAGGACACTCGGCCGGTTCAGCCCGGAGGTCAGACCTCAGAGCAGCCAAAGCTTCCTCAGGAGAGGCAGTGCAGGGGCAGGGTCTGATCAGGGACCCGAGGGAACAGCAGGAAGCTGAGTCACGAGAGGTTTAGGTTGGGTATCAGGGAAGGTTCTTCCCCCTCAGGGTGGTGGGGCACTGCCCAGGCTCCCCAGGGAATGGGCACAGCCCCAAGCTTGACAGAACTCAGAGAGCCTGGACAACGCCCAGGCACAGGCTGGCATTGTTGGGGTGTCCTGTGCAGGGCCAGGAGCTGGAACTCCGTGATCCCTGTGGGACCTGCCCGCTCGGGATACTCTGAGCCTACGAAAGACTGCATGCGTTCAGCCATAGGCCGGACTCAACGACCTCAGAGGTCTTTTCCAACCCAGCTGGTTGCGTGACTCTGTGACTGATTCCGGGCCCCGGTCCCTCTCCTGTGTCCCCGCCCCTGTCCCAA
>VZTG01010157.1:0-54859 GCA_013397845.1 Melanocharis versteri
AGGGAGCCCGAAAAGGCACCAGGATATTGCACAATCAAGTTTTGCTGCCCACAGAGGAGTGGCCACGGCAGCTGTGGCCACCAGAACCTTTAGCCTGGGTCAGGAGCTCCTTTCCTGGCTGCTGCTCCCTCTCCTTGTTCCCTCAGCCCCTCGGAAAGGAAAGCCAAACCCAGGGATGCTCCTGCCTGTCCCTCTCATGGATCTTGTCCCTCTCCCTGCAGGAGCCTGAGGACTCCAGGCAAAGCCCCCTGGGTTCCCAGGCACTGTTTGAGTTGTGGAAAGCCCAGCCCAGCCCGTGGGGTCCCAGAGAGGCAGAACTCTGCCCAAGTGAGGCCTTCAACAGCTCGTGGGATCTCACACAGGAGAAGGGGCTCATCCCAAGGCTTGTTTTTTCCAGCCAGACTCCTCACCTGTAAGGAAATCGTTCCTCCCTGCAAGCCTTGCCAGCCTTTCACTTCACCCCAAGGTTTTTCTGTCCATAAACCTCTGGTTTTCAGCCATGAAATGTCAGCTCGGACAGGAAGGAGGCTCCTGGGGAAGGACCCGCACTGACCATGCAAATTGGAGTGAAACACAGATCCAGGGATTTGCATTTAAGCAAATCCCAAACGAGGTATGGTGCTGGCGACATCCCTAAATTCTAGAAAACCTATTTCCGCCAGGCTTAGCTGGAAGTTTCCCAGGGAATTATGAGCACTGGCTTCACTCTGCTCTGGGAAGCTCATGAGGGACAGATCTTCCCCAAATTCCTGCAGGATCCGGGAGCTGGGACTCGTCAGCAGCACCAACAATGGAAACAGGTGAGTTCCAGCTGCTCAGATTTTCACAAGCTGAGGCATGCTCATGGCAATGTCAGGGGGAAGGAACAAACTGTGCTGTCCTTGGGCTCCTATTAAAAGAAAAACCACAGAAAAATTGTCTAAAATAGACACGTGACATCTTAAATGTCCCAAGAATTTAACAGTATCAATTAGCACGTTCTGCCTTCTCCAGACTGAATTTATATTCCTTCACAGCGCCATGGTTTTTTGTTGTTTTCAAAAGGCAGTTAGATCAAAGTGATGTGAAATTGGATTCAATTTGCTTGGAAATTACATAAACTCAGGCCTGAATCAGCATTTTCCTCCCCAGTGCTGCCAGTGGCAGAGTTATCTGAAGTTTTCACAGCTCAGCATCAGATGCCTCTGGATAATTCACCGGAAGCAACAGGTTCAGTTGTGTGATTACTTCAAACCAGGGTTAGAGGGCCGAGCGTTGCTTAATTAAAACAATTTGGGCAGAGGAATGACTGAGGATGTGAGTTCAGCAGCACAGAGCAGAGTGTGAAAGCAGAGGAGTGTGCAAGTGCTTTTTAATGCCTTTAGAGCACAGTGAAGGTGTCAGGAAAACACCTGCAGAGCATCAGACTTGCTGGAATTCTGCTCTCTGTGAGAGCTGATGTCCATTTCTGACCACTTTTGTTGCTTTTTTGGTGTGAGACTCTCATCTTCACCTCATTTTTGGCACTCTGTCCCTTGCTTTGTGTTTGCTTTATGCCTGGTCTTGGCTGAAGCTCTCTGGTCAGCACTCAAACCCGAAAATAAAATTCCAGTTGCCCAAATTTGCAGCTGCTATGACCCAAAAAAAACAACTACCTGGGGCAAGGCCAAGCCATCACTGTGTGGTTTAAACCCTCTCATCTCATCTCATCTCCCCTTGTGTGTGTGTGCACCTGGGGCCACAATGCCACCAGAAATGGAGCCAAAGGACACATCCTGAAGAGAAAAATGGTAAATTCTAGAGATCAAACATGTCAGCTGTGCACTGGCAGTTTGTTCTCCCTCAGGAGAGTGTGGCTGCGTGTTTTCCAAGGGATTAGCTTCAAAGTTAGGGAGCTTTTTTCCGGGATAACTCAATAAAAGCCCGCATGGAAACTCCTCCCTGGCTCCCCAGGTGCGAGCTCCGTGTTCAGGCCAGGATAAAAGAGCTGTCCCTGCTATTGTCCCTCAGCTCTCCACCCCAACTTGTGCCAAAACCTCGGTGCACAGCGGGGATCCCCCAAAATTCCCTCCAGGCAGGCGGAGAGGGCTGGTGCCTCATGCCAAACCCACTCAGAGCTGTTTTAGGCTGTGCTGTGTTCCGGGCAGGGCAAAAAACCGGGGCCAGCCCCTCCAGGTGCCACAGCAGGGACACTTTGTGCCTTCCCAACAAGCTGGACAAAAACAGAGCCTGCAGGTACCTGCCTGTGTTTGCTCTGGAGACAGCAGAGCCTCAGCAGGCAGATCCTTTCTTTTTTTGAGATCCAGAGGAGCCACTCCATCCATCCAGGGCATTTGCACAGGAGCAGAGCTGGGAGCCAGCACCTCCAAAAGGGCTGAACCACGACCCCTCAGCTGAAATCAACAGTGAAATAAACATTTGCTGACCCAAAGGGGAAATGTGGGGCTCCCTTCGGAAGAACAAACGCCCAAACCCACCAGGCAGAGCGGGATCTGCGTGGGAAGGGTGGGACACATCGGTCTTTCCTCTGCTCCCACTGTCGGGCTCCTAAGGGACGGTTTGCTGTTAATAATTGCAGATTTATATTTTAACTCGAGGCACAGAGGTGACGAGTTTACTTCTTCCAGCTGCTCTGTGCTTTCCCTGAGCTCTGCATTCCCTCAGTCCCCGCAGATTTCGGCAAACGCGTGTACCAAGGAGTGCGAGTGAAACACACGGTCAAGGATCTCCTGGCTGAAAAGCGATCCCGGCAGAGCAGCGGCTCCCGCTTCAGCGTGAGTCCCGATCCCCCACCCCCCTTTTTAACCCCATAAAGTCACGTCAGCCCATCCCCTGCTTTAGAGAGAGTTTGGGGCATTGCCAATATTAACAGACAACAGCAAAAACATTCTCAACGCTAATGCTTGCCTCGAAACATCACTGATGGCTCCTTGATTTTCACATCTCTGAACCCTAACTGCCTCAAAGCCTTCTATTTTTTCCTTTTTCAAGCATGGCAGTGATGTTAAATTCCTCTTTCCTTTCACATCCTACGCGTGACACCTTCCCAAGTCAACTTCCTTTTCCACCAGCTACACTTGGACAAGTCAGTGCCCTGAAAATAGCTGCTCTTCCCCGAATGCTGAGCTCCTTCCAGCTCCTCTCCGAGTGCCAGGGGAGCTGCAGGGACGGGCTGGGCTGGAAAGAGGCCAAGCATCAGCTTGGAAGAGATGATTTCCTCTTAGAGTGGTTCTATGGCAACAGGAAACCCAAGTCCTACTACACTGCATTGTTTTTTTCCTCAATTGCCAGCCAGAAAAGCGAGGCTGGCCCCAGGAGGGGACACAATATTGTGATGCCAGCACGTGGTGGCATCCAGGGGCACAAGGAGCCCTTCCCTGGCTGCTGCTGGCACTCACCTTTGCTGGCAGCAGCTCCTCACTTCCAGGCTGGCTGGGAGCTCTGGGACTCTGGCAGAGGAGGGGGTGCTGGAACTGTGTCCTGGAAGGAAAGAGAGGGCAGCAGAACACAGAAATTGGGAGTTCTGACGCTTTTTCCCCCCCAAGCCATTCGCCTCTGGCTTTTTGTTTTTTGCTGAGGAGGCCTCACAGGGACTTACTTGCAAGTGTTTTTCTCGCTGTGGCTTTCAGGCCCATTCACTCTGTGCAACAAAACAGGCAGGAAAAAAACCCCAGGATTGGGCATCACCAAACACAGCAAAATCCAGCCACAGATCCATCCCCACAGCCTCCAGCTGCTGCAGGAAGGCAGAAACCCCCTGAGCCATGGAGACTCACTGGGAAAGAGTCACTGAGAAAGACACAGTGCCACCAGGCAGATGTTTAGGAAGAGTTCTTTGGGGAGCAGCAGGAAGCAGCTGAGAAAACAGCTCCTGGTTGATGATATCACCATTTACCTGCTCCCTCTCTGGAGGCGGCAGCTTCAACAGCCACAATCAAACTCCCCTGGAACTGTAAAATCCTCCTCGCTTTATTGCCCTTGGCCGTGTGCTGCAGAGCCCAGCAGTTGTGCATGTCTGTCGGATGCAAAACCAGCCCTGCTGCTCATTCCCTGCGAGAGACAAAAAATTATTGTGCAGGGCAAACATCCGTATTTGCTCGGACATATCGTGAAAAGAGCAGCTGTAAGTGCAGCTCTGTTTGTCTGGCAGGATATAACCCAGAATCAAAGCCAGGGGCAGATAACTGAACACCCCTTCTGCTGTTGGTGATGTGGGGTAATTTAGCTGCATCTTTTGTTTGAGGGTGATCTTTGCTCCAGAGGAAAAAAAAAAAAAATCCCTCGGCCGTTGTTGGTGTGAGGGGAGGCCTGTGCTGAGCAGGGAAGGTCAGTGCTCAGCAGAGCGGAGCTTTGGGCTGAGGTTTCCACAATTTCCTGACAGCCAGGCCCAGCACACCTCGAGTGATGGGAAATCAGGGTGTGCTGTGGGGAAACCCACAAAAAAATCGGGGATTCTGCGCCAACTGCAGGGCTCGGGCCTGGGCTTTAGGGAGGCTCCAGCTTCTCCTTTGCATAGGTGTGAACCTGCAGTTGTTCTCTGCAGGGTGAAAGGATTCCAGCCTTCTCCCAGGTGTGCAAGTGGATTCCTGCACATGGGAAGCACTGCAATGCTCTGGTTTAAAGAGAATTCATTGCTGAGCGCCCAGCAGCACTCCCAGGCCAGGGACAGACATTCAGCTCTGCCCTGCCCAGGCTCAGCTTTGCTTTTATGGAGAATTTTTATTCCTTCAGCTGCTCCACTACAGACCGGGCCCAGAGGTGATGCCCTGAAGCCAAAGCAGTGCCAAAGGGCAGGGCCAGGTCATTATTTTGAGCTGGATCCTTGAATTTAGGCCGATTTGTAGGTGAATTAGGAGGCAGTGAAGCAACAGAGCTCTCTGGAGTAATCCCAGGCAGGATCTGTGCCTGGCCATGGGCAGGGCAGGCTGAGCCCCAGCTGATCATGCTGTGGGCCCCAGGGAGGCTGGAGAGAGCCTGCAGGAGCCCCAGGCTCCCCCTCCCCATGGCAGGGAAAGGAAACAGTGCAGGGAGGAAATGAACTAATGGGCCTCAATTAAGGCCGATAAGGAGCGAGGAGGGGAATGAAACGCAGGGCTCTGCTCTTTCGAGGCCAAGGATGGGCTGCAGCAGAGGCTCCTGGGCTGAATTCAGGCAGGTAAAGCCCTGGTAGCTCCTGGCCCCTCTGGGACTCTGCATCACAGGTGTGCACACACAGCCAGGCCGTTCCAGCAGCTGTGGGACAGACAGGATCGAAGATGAAATGCTCTGATCATTGGAAGTGATCCCTGCTGGAGGCTGCCAGCCGTGCCCAGGGACCTTCCTGTGCTCCAGCAGAGCATCCTGGCTCCCATCCCTGCAGGCCCTGGTCCTCTGGGCAGCGTCTGGGCCACTTGAACCTCCCAGCCTGGCTTTTTCCTCTAGAAGTGACCTGGATGCTGAGAGAGGGCCTGGATTTGCATGTGATGGCTTCAGCTGGGGACAGGTGCAAGCCCTGCCCGTGTGACACCAACACTCCCCTGTCCCCAAGCCCAGGGGCTCCTTCCTGACACCTCCTGCCACCTCTGCAGCCCGTGTGGCCTGTGCAGGCTCAGGGCTCATTTCCATGATGGAGCAGGGAGCAGCTGCAAACCTTCCCTGGGCAGTAAAAGGAAGTCTTCAAGCTGGCAAATTTAATTCAAATCTAAACCTCTAAATTTGGTTGCCTGCTATGGCAGGAGCCTCCTGTTTGCACTATGCAAACTGGCCAGAGCATGCCACCAGCACTGGCCAGGGGACAGCAGAGCTGGCAGCAGTGCAGCTGGGGGCTCTGCATTGCTGCTCGGGGGGCTTGGGGATCCCAAAACCAGAACTCAGTGCGATTCCAGAGGAGAAGATGCCTTTGCCAGGGTATTTTGTAAGGAATTAGGCACTGGGAGCATCAGGGGCACTTCTCCTTTACCCGGGGACCAAGAGGAGAAGATGATGATTAATAATAATATTATTATTATTATTATCATCCTAAGCATTGCTGTAGGATCCAAATAGGAACTAGGAACTCTCTTTCCACCCAGCCTGCTTGTGCTGCCAGGAAGGGTTGGGTAAAGCAGCTCTTGGGCAGCAGACCCAGCTCAGCTGGGCTGGAATCTGCCCATCGTGGCCACTCAAGGGCTCAGATCTCACCTTGCCTGGTTTGTGCCAGCACCAAAAGGACCCCTCAGCACTCTGCCTGCTTTAAGGGACCCTGTGGGACAGGAGGAAGAAGCCAGTTATCTTGATACTCCTCCTCTTATCAGCTCTGCACAAGACCTTCAAAATCTCTGCTTAGCCTACATCTGTTAATACCTCCGAGGAGGCCCCGGGCTGAAAATCATGGAGCTGAACTCTTCCCAGCACCCAGGCTCAAACAATGCATGCGAATTACTCTCAGAGAGCTGCTTTGCTTTGAAAAGTCAGTTTTCAACCATCTCTTTATCTTTCGCAGGGCAGCACCAGCACAGCGCAGTCGCCCTTTGGCCAAATGCCAGGTGAGGTTTTCCCTCCACTGATAAACACCTTCCATGCAGGTGGGAGGGGGGGCACAGCCCCGTCTGCTCTCCCCCAGAGGATGTGAAACAAGCCCTGGAGCCCTGGGGCCACCCCTCAGAGAGAGCCCAGGAGGAAAGTAATTAAAAGAACCAAAAGAAGAACAGCAATAATCTTGTAGAAAATCCTCAAACAGAGTAATTAAAGCAGTTCCCACCTCTTTTAGCAGAGGAGCCACACAGAATCCCTCCTTTTCCTCCTGTGTTTTCCAATTTTCCTTGGAGCTGGGGAGAGGAAGCACAAAATCAGGAGCTGACCTGTTTTATCCCTCAAGCTCCCGGGCAGGGAAAGCAGAGTGAGGCTGGAACCTCCTCCCCAGGGGCTGTAGCAGAGCAAGGAAGCAGCACAGCCCGGCTGAGCTGCCCTCGATCTCGCTGCCCTCCTATTTAAAGCTCCCCAATCACATTTGGTTTGCTGCAGATGGAGGTCACCAGATGGAACCAAAAGCACCCGGGCTCACACACCTGTGTCAAGGCAGGATGGATTCCTGGGTGATGCTGGAGAGAAAAGGGCTCTGCTTGGCACCCACAGAGGTGTCCACAATTCTGTGGCAGCTGTCAGGATTTCCATTATGGTTTTCCAACCTTTTTTCTGGCCCCCCAGGCTCGCCCACCATGGCTGGTTACTACGGCGTCCGCAGGTCCTTCCCAGCCGAGCTGGATTTCCACAGCAGCAAGCAGTTTGTCAGTGATGTCTACTCCTCCCCTCTGGGCTCCAAGCCCTTCTCCTGCGACTCCTCTGCCCCCCAGGGCTACCCAGCACTCCTGGAGCCCTACCTCAGCGAGCAGTTCGGGGATCACCGTGCTCCTCCTCTCCCAGCTGGCAGCAGCTCCTTCTTCAGCCCCCCGGCCGTGCCCCCTCTCCTGCCATCCTTCCCCAACGACACGGGGCACTTCCTGCTCGTGAGTGGCTCCATGGTTCTGTCACCCCGTTTAAATGCAGGGTTCAGTCAGGGGGACTCGTGGGGGAAGGACGTGGCTGTTACAGGAGCAGCCACAGCAGGTGGGGCAGAGCTCTGCGGGAAGGGTTTTTCTCTTCGGTCCCATCTCATTCTCCCCTCTTCCTGTTGGACACATCCCTGGAGACATCCCATTCTGCTCTGAAGTGGACAGGGTGGGATTGTTGGGGNTATCCCATTCTGCTCTGAACTGGACAACGCTCCCAGGCACAGGGTGGGACTGTTGGGGTGTCCTGTGCAGGGCCAGGAGTGGGATTTGATGATCCTAGTGGGTTCTTTCCAGCTCAGGATATTCTGTGATTCTATGATTTGATGAAACCCTCCCTCCTCACGTTTCTAGGAACAGCCCTTGGTGACTCCAGGCTGTTGCCTGTCCCTATCCCAGCCACTTCCCAGGAGCCAGCTCCACTCACACCCTGGGACAGAGCTCCTGGATCCTGTAGGATCAGGGCTGGTCAGTCCTGCTGGGAGCCTCTTCCAGGCCTTGCCTGTTATTGACAGGATGGACGTTTCCTTTCACAGTTATAACACCAAACACTGCTCCAGAGCCACAGAAACCCCTTGAGCATTCCCAGGGATAGATATTCCATGACCTCCAGGACAGGCTTTTGTTCCTAAGGGTTTTCCTTGCCTTCTCTCCCTGTTTTCCTGCAGAGAGAGCCCTGGGAGCAGACCTCAGCCGAGAGCTTCAGCCAGTCTGACAGTGCGTGCTCAGACCCTCTGCAGGCGCTCCCTGCCAGCTCCAGCTGCCTCTCCCCACCCGAATCCGGAGGTGTTTCCCCATTCCGAGGCTCAGGTTGGACCCCAGCCATCCCTGGAGCCCAGCCCTACCCTCCACACCCCCTTGAAGATGCCCACTACTCCCCCGGCTACGCAGCCACCTCACCCTACAGCTTGTCCCCGTTCATGGCCGTGGCCAGCGAGCCCTCCCGGATGAGCCACCTGTGCCCGGAGCTGCCCTCGGAGCCACCACACCTGCCCGACCACTCTGCCTGGCCTAAGGAGGATGGAAGTGCCCTCTGGGGCACTTACGAAGGCAGGAGAACTTATTGAGGAGAGAGGAGTGCTGGAGGAAAGAGAAACAGGCCGTTATTGAAGCAAATTTTACTCTCCTTCCTAAAACTGCTCCTTCAAACGGGATGCTTTGTGCTCCGGTTAGAAATACAGTCATCGGGCACACCACATTTAGCTCAGAGCGGTGCCTTCTAGTGCCTCGTGAAAGGAATTTCTCCCAGTCCCACTGTGCCACGAGTAAAACACTCAGCCTGAAAAACGTCTGCGCTCTGCAGCTTTTTCCTACCAACAAGGATCCCTTCTCAGAGGGCTTTTCCAGCCTTAGTGGTTTCGAGGTTCTGGAGGGAGTGGGCACTGCCCTGCCTGCTGACCCGTGCCCGAGGAAGCCTCGCCACCCCTGCCACCCACAGACACCGAACACCCCCTCCCCGACACCCCTTTTGCCCTGAATTGCCCGCAGAGCCGCTCCCTCCGTGCCCACCTGGTGGGCTGCTCCCGGGGGCATCCAGGTGGGCTGCCGGTGGGAACGGGCGCGGTTCCCAGCCCCGGGGCCACTCCGGAGCCCGTGGCCACTAGAGGTAGCTCTGCACACACGAACACACCGAGCTGGAACCCTCGCAGAGGCAGCACATCCCGGCTGCTTTGTCCCTCGGAGGAGGTCACCCCCTTTTGCCCCAGCTCGCCCCCGAGCCCGGCACCCACAGCAGCAGCAACAAAAGCCTCTGGAGCATTCCAGCCCCAAGGAATGTGTAGGGATGAGACGTTTTAAATCCCTCCTTGCCTTTTCTCCTCAAATCCTGGTGCTGGTGGGGCAGTTGAAGCCTTCACAGCACCTTGGGCTCCCACGAAGGGCAGGTGTGGAGCCTCCAGGGGTGGTCCCTGCCCAGCCAGAGCCGTTCCCCGATCGCCTGAGGCTGTGTGCAGCTCTCCTGGCCCCGCACCCCGCCCTGCTGCCCCCAGACCTGAGTCCTGCCCGAGCCCTGTTCCCCTCCACAGCTGACACCAGTGCTGGGCTGAATCCCAGTGACCACCTCAGCTGCTCCTTCTGCCAGGGGCTGCTGAGAGCAGGGCCACCAGGCCAGGGTGCCTGCGTTGCCATCAGGCTCCGAGGGAGAAGCAGGGACAGGGTTTGGAGCTGTCTTGAAAGCGTTTGAGCCACTCAGGCATTCAGCTCCTGACCGAGGCAGGGCTTTTATCAGCCTGGAAATGCTCTGAAGGCCAGGCCCTGCAGGAACAGCCAGAAATCAGCTGCCTCGTGTTTCCTGATGGCATCCAGCTCCCCCAGGGCCGAAGCTGGGCAGCCTGCAGGCTCTGCTCTCTGGTTACAGGGGTAAACATCATTCCAGCTCCCTGCAGCCTGTCCGGGCTGCACCCACCCACAGCAGCCCCAGGAGGGAGCAGCCCCAGTAAGGGAAGGGTTTCAGATCCCAAATTCCTTAGTGAGACCCCCCCTCCCTGCACAGCACATTCCTTTGTGCTCCGGGGCAGGTGGGCTCCTCTCCCGGTGGGATGTGTCCCTATAAAGCTGTCCCAGGCAAGGCTTGGCCTAGCAGGAGCTGCAGGGGCACATTTCAGAGCCAGGAATGGCCTCGCTCCCCACAGAAATCAAGTGTTATTTGTTCAACTCGAAGGAAAAGAAAAGATTCGGCCGTGACAAGAGCCAGCCCGAGCTGCTGGTAGATGATTAACAGCCTGGCCTGCTCTCTGCCTCGACTCCCTGCCCATGGCAGAGCCTGTGGTCCCCAGGGAAAAGCTTAAAGGCAGCCTAAAAACCCAGGTACAGCAGCGCTGTGAAGGAATGGTCATCCCAAAAGTCTGAGCCCCACACTGAACCCCGCACCTGCAGCTCCCAGGGCAGGCCAGCACTGAGGCTTGTGAGGAAAAGGCCGATCTGTGCAGCACAGGCAAACAGCCTGAACTGGGGGAAAACACAAATAAACTCCAATATGAGCCCAGCATCCGGGCAGAGGGAGGGAATGCTGTGGGAAGAAGTGGGGTTCAGGTAACTTCAGCCACTTGGGTGCCCAGGGCAGCCTCTTTGTTAGGCCACGCCTGCCCGCTGCCATTTTGACCCCAAACCCTCAGAATTTAGCCTTAAAATGTGAAAAAATGTGCAAAAAGCCGGTCGGTCCCTTGCAGAGTGCTCACTGCAGGTAGCAAATGAAATATGAGAGGGCTGGAGCCCAGCCTGTGCATCTGAGGGGAAAACACTGAGCTGGTTTGGAGGCATCTGCTTCATTCAGGGAAAGATGGATAAAACCCTGCAAATGTCCCAAAAGCAAAGGGTGGGGAGGGTGACCCCACCAAATCCTATTCCCCCAGACCCTCTGCTATATGGAGATGTGCTCGGTTTCACAAAAAGATAGCCCATTTTGTGGAGCCTTTGAATATTCAAATTGAAAGTATCGCGCAATCATTGATTGTCAAATCATTGGTTTCTAGAGGTTTTAAATACTTGGCATTAGGAGAGAAAAACTCAAACTTATACCCGTAGGGATAAAACAATAATATTGTCGGGATCCACCTGCCATTGCCACCAGGCAAGGCAGGTCCCTTCACCCCCAAATTTCAAGCCTGACTCCTCTTGCCCCCTTCACCAGCTTGTGGGGCCGGGGCCGGGGCCACCTCTGCTGCTGCACCGGGCACCTGGCGAGCTGCTGCCCGCTCCGGCTCGGGATGTCCGGTAAGCCCCGCTCTGTTCCCCCCGCCGGCCCCGGACGCCCCGTTTTGGGGCCGTTTCGGGGTTCGCCGGGGTCACTTCGCGAGCGAGGCGATCCCGCCTGCCAAGGCAGGAGGGAGCGGGGAGGGCGGGGAGGAGGGAGGGAGGAGGCAGGGAAGGATCGGCTGCTGCCCGCCGGGTGCCAGCGGGGCCGGCTCGGGACGGGGCTCGGCGGGCACCGAGCGGGGCTTCTGCCGGGCTGGCTGCGCTGCGACCCCCGCCCGGGGGGTGACAGGGGACCCCGCACCTCTGTGTGCCCTCCCTGGCCTCTGTGTGCCCTCCCTGCACCTCTGCGTGCCCTCCCTGGACCTCTCCGTGCCCTCCCCGCACACGCTGCTCCCGAACCCCGACCCCGCTCCCCCACCCCGAGTCCACCNGCCCCTCCTGCCCTGCCCACCCTGTGCCCAGCCTTGACCCCCAGCCCCATCACCCTGACCCCAGAACCACCCCTCTGCTCCCTGCCCACCCTGTGCCCACCCTCACCCTCCTACCCTTGACCCTGCTAGAAGGGGCTGCTGCCTCAGAGCCCTCCCTGGCTGCAGGGAGCTCTGGTAACCGGGGTGTTCTTAAATTCCACCCTTCCCTCCCCTCATTTCCCCCATTTTTAGTTTGTTGAACAGAAACAAAGCATCAAAACATGAGATGGATAATCCCCAGCTGAGCCCAGCTCAGCAAACTGCCCTCAAGGCAGCCCTGTCACCTCTCTGGAGGGACCTGGGTGCCTGTCACAGCTTGTCCTCACCCAGAGCAGCACGGGGGCAACTGCGAGGGCTGGCAGAGGTTACAGCAGAAGAGGACAGTGCCTGCAGTGCAGGATTCCCTGGATGTGTGGGCAGAACCTGCAGACCCAGCGCTGGTTTTGTGCCAGGATCTGCTGGCACTGTGCAGCTGCCTCGGAGAAGGTGTTCCGTGTCCAGAGGTGGCACTGGAAGGCCAGGTTTAGCTCTGGCACTGCTGTTCTCCGGCTGGGGGTTTATTTTTGGTGCCTCCTTCAGGGCTGTCTGCTCCTTGCTCTGGCATTTTTTGATACAGAGACCAGTCTGGGTGTGTTTCCTTTTAATGTGTGATTTGGATTAAAACACCAGCAGAAAGTCAGGATAGAAACAACTGCCAGAGGATCTGAGCGTTTTACCATGAGTACAACAAGTGAAAGTGGTTTTTCAGAAGTAAATTCTTTATCATTTCTTGTCCTAAAAAGCCCTCATCAGGTAGTGACTGGCAATTGCTGGTTGGTTTTGGCTGGATTTAAACGCACCCTAAATGCTTGTTTGAAATAAATAGGAGTTGTACATGAGCAGAATAAAGAGATAATCTAGTCTTTGCAAGAAAGCAGTCATTTTATTGGTATTTTGTTTAGCTCTCTGAATAACCACCCACATATTTCCATTGTTTTAATCCTGGGCTTCATCTGCCAGATGAAGCGCTTCCCACATTTATTTTCAGGTCCTGAGAGAGGCAAATATGTCAGGAATTTAAATGAATCCAACAGCAGCACCAGATGGAGTTTGGTATTGGGAAAGCTGGAAGAGGGGCAGGGGGAAGAAGGAGATAGAGAAGAATAAAACATGTGTGGTTATTAAATATTATCAACAGCAGCTTTTTCATGAGTGTCTGTTTGTCCCAAGGTGGAATAGCAGGTGTTAAAGAGGGCTGTGAGTGTGACTGCAAACAGAGACCAATTAGTCATGTTAAGCTAATTGTTCCCCACGTAAAGCATGCCTGAAAACCTGCTGGACCTGCTGTTTGCTCTGAGATTCTCCCTCCTTGTAAAGTGTTTTTTCTACAAATTCTTCCAGGAAAGCCCAAGGTGTACCAAGGTGTGAGGGTGAAGATCACAGTCAAGGAGTTGCTGCAGCAGAGGAGAGCACGACAAGCAGCCACTGGTTCAGCAGTGAGTAAAATATTGAGGTGTTTGCTTTCTACCTTCTCTCTTAAAGTTGTTTTTTTTTTTTTTCTGTTGTTTTTTGGGTTTTTTTGCCAAGAAATACAGGGCTGGGCCAAAATCTGAGTGTAACAGGCTGGTGAGGACGGGGGAAAAGAATATTCAGTCAGAGTGGCTGCAGCAGTGACCTAGAGGGGTGAGAATCTGAGGAATACAGGGAGAAAGAATACAGGGAGCTGCTGCTCCAGGAAAGTCACTCCCTCCCGGATGGAAGGCTCACCTGGGCAGCCCCATCCCTTCTGGAGGAGGGGATGGAGCTCTGTGTGCACACACACGTGCACATTCCCTCTCACTCACTCTTCCAGCCTTTGTAGGATTCCTCCAGCCACTCCGGGGATTTGCATATAGAGCTTGGTAAATCATTACTTCTTCCTGGTTCGTGACATTACAGCTCTTGAAGGCTTTCAGATTTCAGCTTCTGCACCTCGTTGCAGCTGATTGCACAAAAATCAGCTTGAGAGCCGGGGCAGAGAGGTCTGGGTGAAGAGAATTGTTAGGTTTTGGAAATGCTGGGTCGCTCCTCCCCTGCAGCCCCGCCAGCAGCAGCCTCTTCATCACAGCCAGGTGTCCCAGGGCTGCGTGGAACCGGTTTTCACTTCCCACCAGCCCTTCACACAACCCCTGTGGTGCCCACACAGGAATAAGTGAAACGTGGCGGTGAGGGAAGTCACCTCGGTGACCTGCACAAGGTATGGCCCGTCCCAAAACCCCCGAGGCTTTGGGCTGGCAGGATGTGCGCTGAGAAAAGCTCAGCCTGGGGACTTCATCTCCGTCTGCCTTGTCACATCTGCACCGAGGAGAAAAGGCACCCTCAGCCCAGAAGAGCTGCTGTTTAAGGAATTAAATGCACGGGATGTGCTAGGAAGTTGTTGCCAGGGAAATGAGCTGCTCACTCGAGAGCATCTTGAATAAAGGAAATGAAGTGGAGGGCTGTATGAATTAAAAGTGAGGAGAAAAAACCCAACAGTATTTGTATTTGCAGAGTAAAATCCTGGCCCCAAGCATCAAAACTCTCATCGCTTTTGAGGTGGGTTTCTCCCTTCCAGCAGGTCAGGTTCCTAGAAGTGGTTGATCTGTCTTGCTTCAGCTTCCAATATTCCTTAAAAAATGAGGCTGTCCCTTTTCAAGGAGCTGTGCCAGTTCTCAAACGACATCAATCCAGTCTGACGGGATACCTGCAGTGGTCTTTAGTTAATTACTCATTCTCAGCAATATCCATCCCTACGAATTCCTTGGGATTCCCTCCACTGGGGGATTCACGCTCCTGGAAATTAACACACATTAGTTTCAGAGGCAGCTCTGTAGGATCGGGAATGCAGCAAAAAGAGCCGCTCAGCACGGAGCCGATTCTGGGGCTCTACACCGGGCTGGAGCTGCGGTTCCCAGTGCTGGAAAAATCGTGTCATGCACATTAATCTAACGTTCTGTCAATGCCGGGGAGGTTTTCCCAGCCACAGCCATGAGGGAAATAAGGTTTATATAAAGAGTGTACTCCGAAATCCAGACTCACCTTGCTCCGTGCCACAGCTCCTTTCCTTCCCTTCTCTTTGCTCAGGTTTCCTGGGGCAGCAGCAGCAGCAGCAGCATCCAGTTTGCAGAGTCCGTGTCTCCGCCTCACCCAGGTTGGTACAAAGCCCATCCACGCGGCCCTTCCCGCCCCATTCCCAAATTTTCCCACAGCCCCGAGCCTTCCCAGCCCTTGTTTGAGGCCGGCACCACCCGCGGTGTGGCCAATCAGCACCTGCAAGGAGCCCGTGGAATGCAGATGAGGAGCTCCGCAGCGCACAGGGCTCTCATTTCTGGAGGTTATTCTTCCCACAGCAAGGAATTGGATCCCCTGCGGGAAGGGATGCTCATCCCTAGGGAATAACATCACCTTCCCCAGGCTGTGGGTGCCACTGAGGGTCAGAGTGCCCTGCAGCACCTGGCTGAGTCCTGGTCTCTGCTCCCTCTCCTGCCCGCATCCATAGGAGAGAGAGAAATACCAGATTTTCAGCAACACCAAGGTTTTCCTTCTCCTGCCTGCAAATATCCAAGGAAAAGGGGGAAGGGGTGAGAGGAGAGGCTCTTTGGGGTCACAGATCCTTCAGTTATCCCCAGCCAAAGCACAGAGGAAAGGCTGGGCAGGTGTGAGTGCACCCATTGCATGGACAAGGAAATTGTTAAATCATCGATAGCTGGGAATCCATTTGCTTATGTTAATAAAGAAAAGTGAGACATGCCAAAGCTGACACGCCAAAGCCTTTTTGGGCTGGAAAGTCTCCATCAGTTTATGTATTTTGGGTGTTTCTCACTTCCCACAGCCAGCTAAACACTGCCACCTTGACCCTGCAATGTGCACTTCAGACCTGTGCCCTTCACGTGGACAGGGCTTAAACCATGTTTGAACTCGGTGTGAAAAGATAATAATTGTGAAAAGCCAGATCTGCTGTGAGCTTTCCAGGAACTCACCCTTTGGCCTGTAACACTACATGGTCACAGTGCCACATCATCGCTGCCTTGCTCCACTTGTTCTGCTCAGAAGTTTGTCTCCTGTCTGGCTGTTTGGAGGATAAAAAAGCAAATTATCCTCCTGTTATCTGCTTTTCCCTGCAGGTGTAGCTGTCTCATGTCTGGAGGTGAGGCAAAGGCACATCTGCCAGGCTGGGAAGCACAAATCACTGCCTGGCACCTTCTGGGGCTGCAAACAGTGCACAGAAGGGAGGCCAGAGGGTCAAGAGTCTGAGGGAGTTTCCAGCTGGATCCCCGTCCAAAATACCTGGGGCCACAAGAGTTTCCAGCATTTAAAGAGCTTTAGAGCTGAGGGGGCTGAATTCCCTGAATTATTCACATGCTTTTGAGCATCTCCCTCCTGCTTTCTGCTTTCCTCCAAAAACTCACCTTGCCCTTGAAGGGCCTATTTTAATGTCTAAATTCACAGGGTTGCTGAGATAGGAGAGGACTGAGACCTGGCCTGGGGCAACGCCTGCCCTTTGTGAAGACAGACACTGATTAACGAATCTGCTGCTGTCTGCTCTCCCTTCCCTCCTAGAACCTTTCGAAGCAGAACCCATCCCTCCTGTGCCCAGCTGCTGCCCGTCCTGGCAGTTTTCCAGCTGCCTCTCCTGTGAGGAAAGCCCTGGCTACCTGGAGCAGCTGATAGATTCCTGCCTCCAGCCGGATGCACCCTCAGAGCCAGCCTTCAGTGCCTTCCAGCCGTCCTCACACTACAGCCCTGACGCCTTCCAGCCAGTGCAGCTCTGCTTCAACCAGGGCCTGGTGAGCTTTGGGGCCCAGGGGAGCAGCCACACGTGTCCCCGAGGGGAAAGGGAGTCACATCCTGGGGCAGAACAGCAGCAATGTGGGAATCTGGCTGCTTTTAGGAGCTTGGGATGCTCATGGGCTCTGAATGCTTTCCCATGGGGGGCACCAAATAAACTGGGAGAGGCTGCAGGATGGGGAATGCTGATTCTAGGGGTGCTGTAGATTTTCTGCAAATAGCAGCACAATTCCTGCTGGGGATTGTCCCTACTAACAGAAACTCCTTTGGGTTTAGACTTCCAAGGGCCAAACTGTTCCCCAGGGCAGCCAGACCCCCCTGAGAAAGGCAACAGCATGGGAAATCTGGCTGCTGGCCACATTTCCCTGAAATCTCCCTTTTCCCCCTTTTTTCTCTCTCTCTCAAACTGCAGGCTGCCAGCTCGCCCAGCTCAGCTGACCTGCCCAGCCCGTGGAACTCCAGCTGCTCTCCCCCTGAGCTCTCTCCCCTGACCCCGCTGGCCCCCAGCCCGCCCTCAGCTGCGGACACCAAGCCCTCCAGCTGTCCCGTGGAGGGGTGGCCGTGCCACCCGCCCTGTCCCTTCCCCAGCCCCGCCTGCTGCTGCGCAGCCTGCGGCTCCCCGAGCACGGGCAGCAGGGGCTCGCAGTGCTTCCCCTGCCCCAGCACGGACTGCATGGAATTCCTGCCGCCCCTGCCCGCGGCCGAGGACTTCTTCAGGAGGGACAGGAGCTGTGACATCTGCTACAGCTAATGGGGGCTGTGGTTTCGCACATCCACTCTATCCAAATCAGATTAAATTGCCCATGAACTATGCAAAGTTGTGCTGCCTAACACGGTCCAGTTTATTCTTCACTACTCACATTTTTTTACATGATGCTGTCACTACATTAATCTACGGTCAGGGGTGTTTTGTTGTGGTGGTGGTTTGGTGAGGTTTTTTCTCTGTTTTTCTTTTCGTTGCTGCTGTTTTTTAAATAAACCTGAAGCTGCCTTATCAAACACTTGTCATGAAACCAGCTCTTTTTGATACAAATAAATCATTTGGTGCAAATGCTGAAGCTTGGTCATTTTTTATGTGCTAGAGGTCAGTGCTTTTCCCTTCTGCTGCTGATCCAGGCTGCTGACCCTGCTCTCACAGAGGTGAGGATGACATTTTGAGCAGCCTACTCAGTGGCATGAAAGGTCTCACTCACCCTTTCCAGCAGAAAAAAAGTCCATATTTAATCCAGCATCCAGCTTTTCCCAGAGAACTGTGCATCACCCAGCTCCTCACCCACTGCAGCTGCTCAGGCTGCCCTGGTGACATTTCCCAGTGGTTCTGGCAGAAAAGGAAAATCACTTTTTGCCACACCAGCCCTGGGTTTAGCCCACAGCACCTCAGAGGTAAAATTCAGTGCCAAACTTCTCTGGCTGCTGCTTCCCTGTGGAGGCAGAGCCTCAGTGAGAGGCTGATTTTATTTGGCAGCCCTTGGTCAAGTTTGGGCTGTTGATGAAAGGTTTTCAGCATGATCAGCTGAACAGCAGCTAAATGATTTATTGTTTTAAAAAGTAGATAATGGGAAAGTTGTAATACCTGAGGATTTCCTGCTTCTTGCATAAACCCAGACCTTTCTAAGATTTTGTCTTGCCTCCTCTCGGTGTGGCAGACTCGGTTTCTCAGCTGAGCCCCCAGACTGGGAAGAAAGAAGGAAAGAAGCATCTCTCCATATTGAATTCCACAAAAAAGAGAAAATAACTACACCAGTGAAGGGAAATATGAATTCTATCCAGCTATTTGCTCACCTGCTCCAGGCACTTCCACACTGAACTGAAAACTTTTCCAGTTCCTTTACCTTATGTAGGGTAGCAGGGTTTGTTTTTTTTCCCAAGACATGCTTTAAAAATATTTGGACACCTTCAAATAATATCTCCCCTTCTCCCCTGATTAATCTCAGCATTGGCCCAAGTGATAAATGCACGAGGTCACAGCAGGCTTAGCAAGAGCTGTAACTTTGCAGCAGTTAAAGGTGTGATCCCCCCTGTGCAGGGACACCCCACCAAGTGTCATTTCAGTCGTGCTGGCAGCTGCTTCAGCCCCTGAGCGATGTTTTGGGGCACTGGAGGGCTGAAATTCTGCCCCAGAGCTCGCCCAGTGCCAGCTACTCCTGCCTGCTGCCTCAGGAGTGGGCACACCTCGAGCCACACTCAAAGCCCCTTATCAGCAACAAGAAAGAGCCAGGAGAAGATAAGGCTGAGGCAAGAAATTTGAGGCTTCTAGAGGAAATGGGGTGCCCACATCCTCCCCGTGGCTTGGCAGGGTTGGCCTGAGCTTAGCAGAGCCGAGGAGATGCTCTCAGGGAGCAAAAGGGCACGGTGGAATGGTAAATGAGGGTTGAAGAACACCCTCGTTAGCACATCTTACAGAAGTAGCCGCAGTGTGCACAGCAAGGAGGGCAAGTGTTGGAGTCTAACAAGATGTCCCTGACCTCCAGATGAGGTGGATGTGGAATTCTGATGGGTTATTGGCAGATTGAACAGTTATCAGTATACTGGGGTGTGGATCCTCCCCAGGACTGCTCTGTGGTTGTGTCCATCCCTGATCCCATGGCTGCTGCCTGGGCACAGCCACTAAGCAATGTGAGCACTAAAACCACCCTAAATCTCATCCTTATCCTTGGATGATGCCTGATCCAGGCAAAAAAAAACCCTCCTCAGTGGAGGAGACAAGGATATTTCCAACAAAATATTCCTACACACAAAACCTCCAGATTTTATCAGCTTCCATCACATGAGCAGCACTGTCCTCACCCCTTGCAGCCTCTTCCTCTTCCCTGCTGCTCCTTCTCCAGCGGTTTTGCAATGCCCCAGTGCCAGACTGGAAACACGTTTGAGATGCTGTCCCCACCTCCCTGTCGACAGCCCCAGGGGACACACTCGGGACAAGTAAAAGCTTGCTGGCTGTTGACACAAGGCCTTGTTGACACAAGAAAGGGAAAAACACAACAGAGGAGCCATTCAAAGGTTGATTGTGTGTTTTCTGGCTGTGAGAAATGTATTCTTTCCCTCCTTTATCTCTCCCAAAAATAAAAAAGGAGTTAAAGGAAATGCCTAAAACAGAGCTGGCACTGCCCTATTGAGAGGCTGGCATTTCATCAGTGCCTGCCAGGTGAAGCCCTGACAGCCTTTAGAAACACAAACCCGAGGATCATCTTGTGCTTACAAAGCCGTGAACAACTCCAGAAGTTACCCACAGTTACAGAGAAAATAAAAGCTTCTTATTTTCAGCTTCTCTACCAGAGAATTTGATCTAAAAGTTTCGCTTGCCAGCCGACTGACAGCTTTTCTATGGTGCCACTTCAGAACGTTTGTTTGGTGATAACGAGCCTTTGTTATTAGCAACTTATCGAAAGCCACAGGTAGGAAGAGATAAACTGTGCAAATAAAGGGATATCACACACTGCCAGCAGTGCTGGGCTTTGAGAAGTTACATTTCCCCTGAAACAGCAATAAAAAATTGAGGGGTGAACAGTGAAATTCACCCCAGTAGAGAAGACGCTCAGGACAGGTTTGAGATTTAAATTGATTTTCTTCATAGCCAGGCCAGAAACTGAGAAAGGGAAAGGGAAAAGTGTTTTACACACAGGGGGAAGCAGCAGCTTCCAGCAGTCTGGTGGCTCCAGTGCAAAGCCAACAGGAGCAGCTTGTGGATCGTGGCTGCTTTCAGAGCAGGCCTCTGCTGGCTGAGCTGTGGGGAGCTGAGCACAGAGAGGAGGAATCCTGGGCTTGTCATGGGCTCTTCCCACTGCAAACCTCACCCAACAGCTCCCAGCAGCACCAGCTGCCAGGGTGATGCTTTCATGGAGCCACATTCCTCCCAAAAGGAGATTTTCCCTGATATTCTGGAGGTGGTGATGATTCCAGACTCCCATTGACACTGCTTTGTATGAAACACCCGCCAGATCACATAACAAAGAGAAAAGCCACTCTAGGAAAGAAAGCTCCTGTATTTTTTTCACTCGCTGCCAAAGGATTTCAGTCACCTCACAGACATTTCTAGATGGCAAAAAGCTTTTTACATTTCCATGTGCTGCTCACAGTTTGACAGCTCTGCTGCTGGCAGGTTCCAGAAATTGATATTTTATCCATCATTTTGCCTTGACACACGGTACTAACTCACTGATACAGTTTTCACTCCATTCAGGCCTTGTTGTAACACCCTTCCAAGTGAGACAGCACAGGCTTTTGCTGGCCTGTGCTCAGATACATGAAAATTTATGCAAACACATGCAAATACACGTCTGCCTCTCTGTCAGCAGGATTGTAGATACGGAGTAGTGAGAGGCAATGGCCCAAAAGCTGAGAGAGGAGGGCTGGGAAATCGAGATCGCTGCATTTCTTAAGAGCTTTTGTTCCTGTCAGTTGTTTAAACACTCCAGGCCTGCGGGTGCCTCAGGAAATCCCACACCACTGAGGCAGCCAGTGAGTGCTCAGGGAAGTGGCTGCAGTGATTTAGGAGCTCTGCCCTTCATCTCACTGCTCGTCCTGCTGGAGAGCAGCACTAAGAAACCAGCAAAATGCAGCTCAGAGTGAGCCCTGAGGATGGGGCAGCCTCTGCCAAAACACAGCCTGGCCTCCTTCAGGCACCGACCTTCAGCCACTGACCCAGCAGAGCCACTGATTGCACAGCAATTCACAAACCATTTCACAGAAACGCTAAAAAGAACCTGTTAAACCCCCTCAGGTGGGAATGAGAGGAGAGCACTCACCCCTTGCACCCTGGCCCCGCTGTGCACAGACCCACAGGGGTTTGCTGCCCGAAAAGCTGTTGGAGAGCCAAAGGAATTCTCCGTCTCCCACACAGGTGAAGGCTCAGCTCCCCACCTGAGGGGCTCCCAGAGCTATTCTGTGCCTCCAGAGCTGGAGACTCAGATTGGGTTGGTTTGATTTGGGTTGGGTTGGGTTGGGTTGGATTGGATTGGATTGGATTGGGTTTCTCCCTTCAGGAGCCACACAAACCTGCCCCATGTCCTTGTTCTTACAGGCCCTGTTTCTTTTCTTGGCCTGGGGTGACAGGCTGGCCACGGAGAGCTGCTCCAGAGTCCTCCCAAAGTGCTGAGAATGGGGAGCTGCAGCTTGCAGGGAGAATGGGGAGCTGCAGCTTGCAGGGAGAATGGGGAGCTGCAGCTTGCAGGACCCTCCCGTCGGGCTCCTGGGTTTGGTGTCCATTCCCTCGGGTGCAGTCCAGCCAGGGATGCCTCCTCAGGCTGACTGCAGCTCTCCATCCAGGCTTTCCCTCCCCTCAGGGTCCTGCATTCCCAGGGGAGCAGGTCAGTGGTAACTGCACACCACGGAGGCTGCAGCATTTCCAGCAGTCCCTCTGTGCAGGGCCCAGCCAGAGGCACAGTTTGGGGGTGTCTCAGAGCAGCATTTCTCAACCTTTTATAGCCAAACCTTCTGCTCTGGCACCTCCAAGGGTTTCAGCTGCTACCAAACCGAAGCTTGGCTGTGCTTTGAACTTATTTGGAGTATTTACTTATTTATGTAGCAGCCATTTGATTTGCTCACCTCCTTGCTGGAGGTTTGTTCGCATTCTCTGTTACCAAAATTGAGTTTTTCAACTGTTTGAAAGCTCATCTTCTGCTGCCTGACAGCTCATGGCCACAGGTTGGGAAATGCTCTCACCCCACCCTGGTTTAAGCCTGGAGGAGCAGGGATGTGCTGGACAACCACCCTCACAGTTTTTATAGGAGGCAGAAGCTGCAGTTGAAGCCACTCCATAAATTGCAGTTAACTCAGGATCTGGCATTTCTGCGGCAGGAGATGAATGCAGGTGTGACCTTCCCTTTCTTCAGCAAAAGCCTGACCTGCCAAAAAATGTGGAACTTCAGGAAGCACCATCTGAACCACCCAAAACCCTCACACACACGATTATTTACGTGCACGTGTGCAACTAAATAAACATGCAGATAGATCAGGAATATTTTTATACCTGCAAGCATGAAACCCAGCCAGGCCTGGAGCGTGCAGGGGTGTTAGGGGAGAGCAGCAGTGTGGATCCCATACCTGATCCCCAGCTTTTCCAGGAGGGGCCATGTGGATTGGCTGGTCGTTGTCCAAATTCCGGATGCTCGGGTCTGCCCCGTGCTCCAGGAGCAGCTGGATGATTTCCTTCTGGTTCTTGTCACCAGACAAAGCAGCTGCCATGTGCAGGGCTGTGTTGCCATGGGCCTGAAGCAGGGGGAAGGGGAAAAAAAGGAGTAAAAAACCCAGATAAACCCCTGATGAGCTGTGCCATCTCCCCAGAATCATGCTAGGAATGGAAATGTGAAATGAGAGGAGAATCCTCACGGGATTTGTCATCAGGAGGTGAGGGAGGATCTTTGCTTTGTTTCTCCCACGCAGGAGGTTTGTGGATACAGATTTTTTTTTTTGCTTTGTTAGAGCACCCCAAACTGGGGGGCTTTGATGCTTTGGGTGTAGGTGATAAATAGCCCTGAACCAAGAACATTCCCTGGTTGCTGAAATCCCCCCTAAATTATACCCTCATATATGGTTGCTCTGAAATCCCTCCTAAATCATACCCTCATGTCCGATTGCTCTGAAATCACCCCTAAAACTGCTCTGAAATCGCCCCTTAATTTCCACACAGAAACAGAGACCTGGGGAGTTACTGGAAAAAGAGAAGGCTGTAACAGGCATGGAAATATCCCACAGGGAAACATTAAATTGGATTATAGACACCAAACACCCCATGCTCCTGCCCACCACACAAAGCTCCACACCACCAGACCCATTTGTGCTCCACACATCCCCACTGCCCCTTTTTCCAACGCTTCCAAATGCCAGGAAGTTTCAGATTCCTGAGGTCGAGCATGGGGTGGCTCCAGTGCCAGGATTTGCACAGGAAGGACAGAGCTGGCTGTGAAGCCAGGCATGGATGGAGGGTGCTGCAGAAGCTCTGCTGCCACCAGACCGTGTAGAAATCTGTGCCCTGTCTGGTCAGGTATGACTGGTAACGGTTGTAAATGAGAAAAACCTGATAAACAAATGCACAAAGCGAGGTATTTTTAGTCTGCAAGAGTCTCATTGAGGCAGCTGCTTGTTTTTTTCTCTCAGAAACAACCCTGGGTGTGTCGTGACATTGGGATGGTTGGACACAAATTGCAGCCTGTATTGATATTCCAGTTGAGAAAATGAATCCATGTGATTTTTCAGGTCCTGTTAACCACAGGGACATCAGGGAGAACTGAAGCAGAAAATAAAATTGCAGAATTTCAACAGCTTTTCTCAGACAAGTCATGTTTTACAAGCCCTGAACAAGCAGATCCTTGTCAATTTTATTATCCCAGAGAGCCAAAGGATGCTTACAAGCTCTTTACAGGATTTCTTGTTAAAATGGGAAGATCTGCACTTGAGAGCTTCCAAATTCAGGCATGGGCTGAGAAAATGAGGCAATCTGACAAGGCCTGACCTTGGAGCCCCAGGTTGACTCTCACAGGTCTTATTTGAGACAACATGGGCTCCAGGAATCCTCCAGAGGAAAAACACCTCCAAGGTTTGAATGTTTTTCTCATTGTGAAAACCCCATGGAAACAGATTTGGAGTGAGATGGGCACAAGCAGTGGGTAAGCCAGGGAAACCTAAACATGGCTGTTTCCTTGTCTTCTTCATGCTTGGAAGAGCTCTCCAAGCCAGGCTGGGTATGAGAAAACCTCACCATCATAATTCTCCCTGTCCCAGACAGCTCAGCAACAAGACTGAAGACTCCAAGAGATCCTATCACAGGAGGAACTCTCCCAGGATTGATCAAGAGACAACAGAGACTCCCATGGACAGGCTCTCACCTGTCTGAAGGGTCTTTAAGATACAGAAAGAATGCAGTGAAAGGCTCTTCACTGGACAGAAAAACACCAGCTCGGTGCCATTACCCACATGCACAACCCGAAATATGTTTCCTCCAGTCCAACAGAAATCTGGAGGGGTAAAAAAAGTGAAGCTGCCCGTTGTCTGCCTCGGTGAGCAACGGAGTTGACAGAGAAATTCAGTTCCTTCTGAGGGACACAAACACTGGGCAGCACAAGCAAGGCTGAGACTGCAGCTGCTGAAATGAAAAGCAGGGACCCTCAGCCTTGTCCCCATCCTCAAAGGTGAAGGACAGAGCAGGGAAACACCCAGAATCACCCCCTTAGTCCTGCTGAGAGGGGGCAGCCTGTCCAGAGGCAAAGCTCTGCCTGGTGGGACAGAGAGGCTCAGCTGAGGCTCCCAGGAATGTCAGGATTTTTGTTTGGGAGGCAGGGTGGAGCTGCTGCCTGTGAGAGATGGCAGCACTGCTCGGGATCCGCTCCAGGGTGAGGTGTGGGCCAGCACTGGGGAGGTTTCCAGCTTGCTTTACCCAGCCTGGGGATGGCTGTGCCAGGAAATGTGCAAATAATAGTTAAGGCAGAAGGAATCCTCATGTCCCTTGACAGAAACAGGAACTTTGTCCTTCCTGTGATGGCTCATTTCACAGCAGACATGAATCGATACCAGGCTGCCCTAAAGTGCCACCTCTCAGTGTTATGCTGCTGTCAAACCTTGCATCACTGCAGGGCTGTTTTCTCAATCCTCAGCCCAATCTAAAGTTCATGTTCTTCCTCCTCCCTGGTTATCCCTCTCTCATTCTGTCTGCTCCTGCTGGGAGAGGGCCCTGCTTTTCATGACAGAGTTCAAGCCAGGTGCTGCTTTCCAGGTGTCTTTTTACTGGAAAATGCAGTTTGGGGTGGAAAAGAAGTTCAGATTCACAACTGTTGCTCATTCCCTCTGGAAAAAAAAACCCCTGTTGTTGACAAAAATTACCTTGTTGTTGACAAAATCCTTGGACTTGAAAGCGTTCAGCTCCAAGAAGTACCTGAGCAGGGAGACGTTCCCATCCTGGACTGCATAATGGAGAACTGTCTTGTTGCTCTTTACATCCTATTTAAAAACAGGGAAAAATATTAAAAAACCCAAGCCAAATAAGAAATGTGCAGGACAGCCTGGAGATATCCCACAAACCCATCAGAGGAAACCCAGGGGTTGCAGCTGATGGGGAGCATCTCCTTCCCCCCAGTGACCCTCTGAGTGTCCAGTGTCTGCTTCAGGAACTCCAAAAGGCAGCACCTAGCTCTGCCAGCAGTCCCTTGCAGGGGAACAGGCTTGGCCCTTGTGCCAGCAGCTCATTCTTTCTCCAGTTCTGTGTTTTGAGCACCAAATGGGGGAGAATTCCCAGAGAAACCCTGGGATAACGGAGCGGATCCTCACCCGGCTGTAGATGGAGGCTCCGGTCTGCACCAGGAGGTGGATGCAGGATTCCAGCTCCCTGCTCTGCTGCTGGAGCTCCCTGTGCTGCTCCTCGGTCAGGGCCTGGCTGCCCTGATCCCTCAGCAGGGTGTTGTGGGCCAGGACAGCGCAGTGGAGAGGGGTATGGCCTGGAAAAGAAATATGGGATGGAGGTGAGGACAGCGCCAGGAAAATACTGATGTGCAGAGAGGAGGCAGAGCTGGCACAGAGAGCATTTTTTCAATCATTCATTCAATCATTCATTCAATCATTTATCCAATCATTCATTCAATCATTCATTCAATCATTCATTCAATCATTTATCCAATCATTCATTTAATCATTTATTCAATCATTTATTCAATCATTCATTCAATCTGTGCAGGTGCTGTTGAGGCACAAGCCCTTCTCTGGTTTCTTCTCTGGCTCTAAGGGCACTTTTTGGGGCATTCCAGCATATTCTCAGTTCCAATTCTGCACTGAATCCCCCCTGAGCCATCAGCACCTTTGAATTTTGTGGTATTGGAGTGCACAGACACGACTCTCTCTCCCCCAGGCATTTCCTGAGCCTGCTCTGGTCTCCCAGCACACCCCCAAAAACCAATGAGCAGCAGCCAATGAAATATCCAACACAGGTTTTCACACCACTTGTGCAAAGCTTTTTACCTTCAAAATCCTTCATTTCCAAATCCAGAGGGAAACCCAGGGACAGGATGACCTGGGGGCAACAGAGAAATGCAGAATTTTAGTTCAGCAGGACACTGTCCAAGCCGAAAACTAACAAAATTTAAACTCAAACACCATCAGATAATGATAATTTCACTACAAACTAAGCCCATATTTGACACTGGATTTCAGTGCTGTTAATCTATTTCCCAACAAGGACATTCAAGGTGATCACATTCCCTGGTTTCCTAACTCCCACCTAAGTATCCTTTTAAATTCTCAGTTCAGAACAGTAAAATTCAGTCACTGCCCCAGCTCAGGAGTGGCAGACTCCTCACTTTCACCCTGGATTAGGCACAGACACCAGTAACACCAGTACATGTTTATTCTGAGTGATCCTTGACAAGGACAAATGAAAATCTCTCCTTGGCAGGTGTAGCCAAACTTTAGGACCTAAAAGTTTGCCAACACCGACAGTTCTCAGGCTGGATTTATTTACTTTTTGTTTTCAGTGTGCAGCAGTGTGTGAAGTTAAGCCCTCAGCTTGTGGCAATGAGGATACAGAAACAGCAGGAATTGTGATCTGGAGATGAGAATTTCTTGGATTTAGCAGAGAATCGAAATTCTAAAACTCTTTAATATAAGAAAATTCTAGATTTAACCTGATGGAGCTGACTAGCAGCTTTATACAGAGAATTTATTTGTTTCTTTTGATTGAATAAAGCAAGTTGTTCACATTAATGGCTGAGAGTTTTTGCAGTGACTCATCTGTGTCGAGTCAGACAAGGCTCAGGACAGAATCCTCTCACTGAAAGATCACCCAGAACGGTTAGGGCTTGACTTACCTTCTTATAACAAAAATAAAATATGTACAGATCAAATATTGACAGCTAGCTCTGAGCTGCTTGATTATTAGAGATTAGATAGTTAATCCATTAGAAAAAAAAACCCCAATAAAATAAACAAATAAACTGTAAAGCCTTTCATGGCTCTGACCACATTGAGAAGCGAGTCTGTGCCTGTTTTCCCTTTTTATGTCAAGGCAAAAAAAAAAAAAAAAGAAAAAACAAACCCACAAAAGAAAAACCAAACAAAGGAACCCTGCAATCCAAACCACCACAAGGCACTTTGCGAGGCTTTGTTGGCATCATCTGGATTAAACCCCTTTTTCCTACTTAAGGAAACACCTGTTTTCCAAAGAACTGGCTGTGTTACACATTAACTGCCCGCTCAGGGCTCAGCCCGGGGCACGTGCGGGCACAGCTAACGAATGCTGGACGTGATGCCAGCACCACAGCCCCCCCTGGCACCTCATCCCTGTCCCCTGCCCTCAGGGAACTCAGCAGAGCCACCAAACTCTGCCTGTGCTCGGCCCTGACACGGCTCAAGGCAGGTTTTTTTAATAAATTTCATTTTCTGGCCAATAGTGAAGCATTTAAGATGCACAGTGTGCTAATTCCTGCTGTGGAATCCCTTCCCCAGGTTCCCACAGGGCCTGTTTTAAAGTGTTAATTTGCTGTTCAGAACTGGCACAGAGCTCAGGTGCAGTCCTTGTCTGCAGAGAAATCCATGAAGCAACAGGGAAGCAAAGATCTGCTCATATAAGTCAGGTTTTGAAGGAAAATCTGGAAAATGTGCCTCATTTTGTAGGCTGTGCCTGGGCTGTCCCTGTCTGCAGGGTCACATCTCATCTCTCTTCAGCTGGTTGGAGTCTGGACACAGTTTTTGCTGCTGTCTGGATGACAGTGACCTCAGGGTGGGGATTTCACCCTGGTTTTAGAGCTCCCTTTCCTCACACCTCATGGCCAGAGAACCACACTGGGGGCTGCCACCAGCAGATTTAGAGCTGTGATCTGCAGAAATCATTTATTTCCCCTCACAGAGCCACTAAAGAATTTTCCTCTGTAACAGCAGGCTGCAAGCACAGTCCTAAAAGAGGAATAAACTCACCCTGGGAAGTCAATTCCTGACTCTATTGCTCGCTGATATCTTGCCTTGATTTAAAGACACCAATATCAACACTTTGTTGTGGTTTTCTACTGCCAGCAATTAAAACCATAAAGTTTCTCCTACCTGGAGGACCTGGGCATAGCCATATGTTGCAGCAAGGTGTAAAGCTGACTGCCCTTTGTTGTCCACGACGTTGACGTCGGCTCCTGCCTGGATCAGGTCGTGGACGATGGCTGCCTGCCTGGCAGTGACAGCCACCAGCAGAGGAGTCTGCAACAGCAGCACAGACAGCTGTGAGAGGCAGCCCAGACAAACAGCAGAGTCTGGCAGCAGCTGCTGGTGTGAAACAGGGAGTGGGGGAAGCTGAGCCATGGCTGAAATCCCAAGGATTGTGGTGCCCGGAGTGAGCGCAGCTCACAGGATGGTTTGGAATCCCACATGGCACCATGGGATGGGGACAATTCCCAGCTCTTGCTGGACTCCCTCTAGTGTTCTCCAGCCCTTAGTTTGGATGGCAACCCAAATCCCAGCCCTTCATTTGGGTGGCAACCCTAACCCAGCAGTTTTGATGCCCCGATTGCATCAGGTACAGAACACGTCGGTTGGCCATAAAACCTTCAGCCTCGGAGACTGATGCCAACACACAAATATTTTGCTGGACCAGTGTTTTCTCATGTCACTCCATGAATCATGGGCTGAAAAAAGAATGGGCTCATTCTCATCCCACCTAATTTATGACCATGCCACTGAATTTTACGATCCTGCCCCCAAGGGAGGCCTCTCAGTGCCAAGCTCTCCTTGCAGGAGCAGAGGGGCAGGGCTGGATTTTTTAGGGTATCTTGCTGTCAGTCATGCCAAGGCTGTTCCCATCCCAAACCCCGCTGTCTGCAGGAGAAAGTGGCCCCTTTTTTACCTTTCCTCTGTGTTCCTTGGCATCGAGTCTCCTCAGGGGTTTCATGCGCTCTGCAGCTGCCAGCGTGTGGGCCCTCAGGCCTTTAGCTGCATAAATATGCAGAATTCTAAGACAGTAAATAGAGACACCGATCACTGCTGGGCCATGGACCACCCTGGGAGCAAAGAGTTTTACAGGGTAGCGCTGCCACTTGGGGGGTTTTGCACCCAGAGTTCCACAAATCCATGCCAAAAGCTCCCATTCCCACGGGAAGGGCTTCCTACCTCGAACAGCTGCAGTGTCCAAGGGCCCTCAGCACTCCTGAGCTTTGCCATGCTGCCTCCTTCCCACTTCAGCTCCTTCTTTCAGCTGAGATTCGCCACTGGGAGGTGTCAAAGTCCTCCACAATTCCCAGTTTGGGGAATTGTATGTATAAAGCAGTTTTTGGGGTGATGCAGCCCTGGGTGTGTTGGTGAAACCTCACCATCGGGGGTAACAGCCACTCCCTACTTGATATATTTGTAATATATCCATCTGTTAAACTCCCTAATTGATATATTCGTAATATATCAACCTTTTAAATGCCCTAATTGATATATTTGTAATCAACCTGTCGAACTCTGATTTTTATCAAAACTCCTGGTGAGAGGGACCCAGTCCTTACATTTTGCACAAGACAAAGAGTTGTCACGGCCCATGAGAGTGGCCCTTAGTGATGGGGAAAACACTTCTCTGCTTCACTTTGGTCATCTGGCTCTGGCTGGAGCCACTTCCATTCCCTCAGGTCCTACTTGAAGGAAATTCCAATCCCCTGGAACAGTCACACCAACCCCTGGCTTCATTCTGCTCCAGCCAGCAAGAGTTGGTGCTTTTCAGGCGGGAGGTGGTGGGCAGTTGTTTCTCTCCTCGGGTAATTTTGTACCCCAGAGCCACCCCTCGCAATTTCAGGAAGTGGAAATACAATTTTCTGGCTAATCTGATTTTCAGTCAAGCTCAGCATTAGCTGTGGCTGCACACCCACACATCCCCGAGGGTGCCAGGAGAGGATAATAGTGGTTGAAGCTGCACTGCAGGAGCAAGGACTGCTGCAGGAAATGCCTCCAGGCCACAGCTGGAGCATGGAATTCCTCCTTAGTCTGCTTAATGTGCAAAATTAGCACCAAGTCTGACAGCTAAGCTCTGGTTCTAGCCTGTACATATATTATTGAACTAATTGATTGCTAAACCAATGCTTGTGGATAGGAAATAAAACACTCTAGGCATAGCAAAGTTACTGTAGATCTTTATTGAAAAAAAAAAATTGTCTTTGTTTCTAACCAGAACAACCCAGAAAGAAATGATGAAACAGTTTCATCTTTGTTTTATGTTCACACACAGAAATTACATACATTGGAGTGAAAGGAATTGAAAAGCAATCAGAGCAACCACAGGCTTGATTCACAACTGCTCTATCCCAGTTTTACCTAGGGAATATCTCTGTACTTTATAAAACTGGAGCAAGCAGTGGTGAATGAAGCTCCTTTGGATTAATTTCTTTGCTGGGTTTTTCTGCAAATATAAGCCACTAATTTCAATGCAAACCTCAACTACTGCTCTTTTCCAACAACTTTATGATCACTTATATGATCTAGTGCTCGTGTCTCCCACAATTGTCAATATTCAATAAAAATATACTCTTGGAAAGTCTTCAAGACTTTCAACCTGAGTTTGCAAACCTCACCCAGGCATGAACTGTAAGGCCACTTGGAATATTGCCTGGGTGGCAACTGGACTCCAGGTAAGAAAGAGTACAATAAATTATTTTGCAAATAATAAAATCGTCTAAAAATCCTGGGCTTTAGAAAGCAGAAAAACCCAGAGAAATTGTGTTCACCAGCCAAGAGCCTCTTCGTTTGCCAAGAAAACAATAAACAGTGTTCGAAGGGGATGTATCTCCTGAAATATATTTGCCTGTGGCATGGCACTCCTGAGCCTCCACCAGAATATTTACAGTTGCATCGGAGGGAAAAGTGAAGCTACTCATTGTCCAGGAGAGGAAATCAGAAAGCCATAAAGGAATTGTGGGCACCTCCAGGCCTGGGGAACTTTCCAAGGAGAGGTCACTAAAGTTCCCTGGCTCAGCACATCACCAGCTTCACACTCAAACACTACAGAAAAGCGAAAATATTGCCAAATATCAGTAATGCCATGGATTCCTTGTTGGGCTGCAGTCCAGATTCTGGAAAATTCCTGTCTTTTTAATGGTCTCCTGATATAGGGCCATGAATTGCAGTCCTGACTCAGACAAAACTCCCAGGGACTTCAGTGGGACAGGATCTGTCCACTGGCAGAACAGGCAGCATCACCAGCCAGCCACCAGATCAGCCCCACACCTCAAATTCGGATACTTCAGGGTCCAAACCAGTCTGCAGCTAAAAGAACACGACCCCAGCCTCCACACCTGCAGGGCTGGGTTCTGGGGGCAGACAAGGTGAGACCTTCCAGTTACACCTTGGTGTGAATTCCTGCTCTGCAAACAGGGATCTCTGGCTGCTCTGGCATTTTTGTTTTATTCTCAGACTACTGCACCTCCCTGCACCAGCAGAACAAAGCTACACTTTACACGTTCCTGATTTCCAAAGGAGTAGCAAAATTTAGGAGAGAAAAATGTCAATTTAGCCCCCTCCTCCCCCCAACGTTTTCTAGTGGCCTAAATCTGGTGGGAGCTCCTCCCTGGACAGGTCAAAGACACACGAACAAGGCATTTACACAAAAGCAGCCCTACAGAACTGGGTCTTGCCAACATTTAGAGGCAATTCTACCCTCACCAAATGCTACAGCTGGCCTTGGCTGCACTGGAATCTGTCAATTTGAGGCCATGAGGATGAAAGTCACCTCGTGCTGGTGCTGAGCACAAGTGTGCAGCATCCAAACCTGCCTGGGAGAGGCAGCAGGAGCTGGACCTGCCGGGGAATCTCGTGCTGGGCGCCAGGACAAAGCAAATTTCACTCCACACGCAAACCACGGTGTGCTAAAATTCCCACCCCACCCCGCCTGCTTCTCCTCCCTCCTCAAAGCCCACCGAGGTGCTGGGTGGAGCACGGAGCAGGTGAGGAGCAGGCCCCAGACGTGCAACCTAAAGCCCTTCGACAGAGAGAGCATGGCTTAGCACATACGTATCATTGTCTTCATCTTCCAGGAGCAGCTTCTCGATGGGCAGGGCGCCGATGGCTCGCCGGGCATCCTCCAGCTCCTGGGGGGCTGGCTCGGGGATGGAGATGGGCACGGGCACCAGCTGGGGCCCGGGCAGCGAGGAGGAGGCTGCAGGGTACGGCAGGGTGGAGGCTGGCAGGGCAGACAGGGGCTGTGCCCACGGGAAGTACGGCAGGGGTGGCTGCTGCTCCGTCACCTCCAGCGGTGGCACCACGGCCGGGGTGGTGCTTCGGGGCTGGGAAAGGGAGAAAAACACAGCAAAATGAGGCCGTCAGGCAGGTGGGGCAGGGGGAGGACGCAGCACAGGCTGGGGATGCTCATCTCCCTTCTGACATCCCTCATCCTTCCTCTCTGGGGGAGGCTCTGAACTGAGGGTGACGCTTTTCCCGTGCCCAGGTCACGCTCGCCTCAGGCTCCCTCCAGCTTTCTGTTCCCATTCCCAGCCTCCCTGTGACCCTGTCACAGCCTGAGCTGTCACCTGCCCTCTGGAGAGTCCCAGCTTCGCTGCCAGCAAGGCTGAAGGCAGCTCCTTGTGGCCTCTGGGACAGCCCAGGCAGAGCCACATCCCAAAAATGCAGGTGACTTTTATTGTGAAGGCCACGAGGACACAGAAATGGCCTTTGGGGGATTTGCTGGGTCTGCCTGAGCAGCCAGACTGCACCAGGGAAAGGAAAATCAGCTGCCTGAGGTCCACCGGAACAGAACTCTCTGCCCTTCCCCTCTAAAGGGGACCAGGTCATCTCGTGTCAGGCAAGCAGATTTTGTCTGGCCTGAAGCCAAATATTCTGCTATCTTCACCTATTTTGATCTTGCTCTTTTATCCTTAAACAGCAAGTTTGGAGAAATTTATTGCCGAGTCATCCTTCCTGCCTCACCTGGTCGATGTGTTTCCTGGAATCCCGTTTCCATTTTTTTAATTTTAAGCTTGGAAATAAATAGTGAGGAACCCCTGCTGTGTAGAGAGCTGGGGAAAAGGTTGTGAATTTTGTGTGATTCCAGTACAACCACAACTTTTTGCCCTGCTCAAACCATATTACTGCCCAGGAAACTACGTGGCGTGGATGCAAAGACACACAACATTACAGTCATCAAATAAATTAGGCTAACTACACACCACGGCTCTTGCTAGGAGGTGGGAATCAACATCATTTCCAGCTTGGTGTTTTTGACTTACTGCAAAATTGGTGATGAGAGGCTGGGAGGTGTAAGTGAGGACAGAGGAGGGTCCCACCAGGGTGTAGCTGGGACACACGGGCTGGACGTACATATCTGCAGTGTAGGGACAGCTGCCAGCCTCGTGGGACATGTAGTCAGGGTAGGGGCTCCACTGAGCCAGGGGCTGCAGGGGGCTGGGAGAGGGCTGGGAGATCCAGCCAGAGGCCAGAGCTCCTTCCTCTGGGCCGGGCAGAGCAGGGGCAGCAGCGTCCATGTCAATGCAAGGCTGGCCTGGAAAACAGGACAGGAGTAAAGCCCAGCTCAGCACAGCTTTCCCTGGAGAGTCACAGACAGTCAGGGGACACCTTACCCATGGGTGAGTAGGAAGGGAGTGGCTGATGGGGCAAAACAACCTGGAAGAGAGAAGAAAAAAAAATAAAAATCAGAGGTGAAGCCCATCAGCATTAAATTCAATCCCTTAGAGAAGCACTGAGGGACAAATCGTATCAGGCATTATCAGCTGATTATCAATGCCAGGGTCTGAATTCTGCCACCCTACAGAAGGGCCAGAACTGAGCTGGCAGCCAGGACACACCACCCCAAACACCCACAATGTCCCCTCGGCTCAAGGGGACACTAAAGTGTGTTTAAACCTCGTGGTGTGAGGGAAATTCTCCTTCAGAGAGGAGCCAGCCAAGCTGCTGCCTCCTGGGAGGGCAAATGCAGGCTGAAAATGAGCAGCCAACAGCCAAGGATGGCTCTGGCTGAGCTCTTTCAGACTCCTGAACAAGCTGCCTCCCTTCCAAGCCACTTCCAGTCTGCAGGAATCGGATCCTTCCAAGTGCAAAGCACTTTCCCCTTTCCAGTAAGTGATGGAAGGTGCTCAGCACACTGAAACCACCCCAGCTACAGAGATATCGATGGCTTTGCCAGGTAACCCCAGGCTGCAGGGCCTTCAAAGTGCTTGAGAGATGCAAAGGTTTCTTTCACTGCCACAGCATTGCTGAGGCTGGGCAATCACTGAGCTCCTGAGGGAGAATTTTCCTCCTGTGTTTGGGTTTTTTTTCTCCTACCGTTGCAGCTGCAGTTGCACTGGAATTATGGACATTCCCCCTTTTCCTCTTCAGCAGCTCCTTCACCGGCTCCTTCACACGGACACCTTGGTAGGGGCGAGGCTGTGCCTGCTGGTCTGGGGCAGAAGCTGAGAAAAAAAAAAATTAAAAAAATGCAGGTGACTTTTATTTTCGTTTCAGGGAGCCCAAATCCCCGCGGCAGCCTGGTGGCTGTACCAGGAACACATTTATTTTATTCCTCTTTTCCTTTGTGTGCCTCAGTGCCACCGGCCTGCAGAGCAACTTCACACACTCCCAAAAGGAAAATCAGACCAAATTTACCCAGCAGGTGACACACCAGAATTGTTGGCCAGGCAGGGACGTAAAAAAGTAGAAATCAGGTATTTAAAAGAAACATATTCACTGTTTAGGCACGAGGTATAAAAGCAACCCAAATTAGGAAAGCATCCTCACTTGGAAAACCATTTAAACATCGTTAGTTGGACTTAAATATCTCATTTTGAGATCAGGCAGGTGCTGAAGTCCCAACCTAGACCAGCGTTGTATTTCAGTTCCAAACAAATTTTGCTCATAGCCTGGCCAGGAGGTTGATAAACCGGTGACAACACATCTCAGATCTCACACCCAAAAACCTCCCAGCTCACAGCCATAAATTCTGCTCCGTTTTGAAGAATTCAATTTACAGCCAGCTCCAAAAGCCTCTCCCAAAGGCACGAAAGCAGGGGAAGCACGTTTCTGCCAGAGCCAGCATTAACAGCTCATATTTTACGTGGGGTGTAGGGAGGGAATCGATAGCAGAAGGAAACCAGGGGATATCAAAGCCTGGTGTTTGTAAAGGCACCGGTAGCAGAGGTGGCTGCCTGCCCCTTTTACTGCACTTTGATGTGTAAATACATCCATTGATAAGTTTTCCATTTTTAAAGATTGCAACTGGCCTTTGGTTTTGTGAAGTGCAGGTGGGTATCCAGCTCCAATCTGAATTTTAAACTATTATTCCACCGCGGGAGCATTTATTTAGATTTACATTCTACAAGAATGAATCATTTCACCTCGGATCATCTCTCCCAGCTACATTTAATTCTGTGCACGCTGAGATGTTTCTGTTGCACCTTCCTGGGAGGAGAAAAATGGAGTTCTAAATGCAGAGATTGTAAATCCACCTCAAAAATTACTTAACAGAATAAATGTTTCTGCTCTAATTTCGTTTTAAAAATACTTTTTCCCCTTCAGCTTGGCTCTTTTATTAACTCTGACTCATTATACATAATTTAATTATGAAATCTTGATTGGCCACTATAAATCCTTTTGGCACCAGGCATAACTCCATTTATGCACTGAGATGTTGCCTTTGTTATGCACATTAAGGAAATATTTTGCTTTTGAACAGTAGCTGAAGCAAAGATGATTTTCCAGCCTTTGCCTGATCTACCTTTGCTTTCTGTGGACGTCCTTTGTGGCTCTTTAAATCAGATTTCTTGCATTCCCATGAATCCTGTGGCTTTGGAAATGAAGTTTTAAGAGAGAATGAAGGTTCTTTAATTCTCCATACAAGGGCTTTTAATTCAATTCACGTTTTGCTTTTTAATTTTAATTGGTATTAATTTACTTGAGTGCACATAATAAAGAATTCTGGTTTTCTTGGTGCTGCGTGAAAACATCGACTCAACAAATCTGAGCTCTGCCAGAGCTGCTTGAGAGGCAGAAGTGAACATTTTGGGGAGTGTCTCATCCCCAACTCATCAAAGGGCCTCCCTGCAGAATTAGGGTGGGGAAGGATGGTGGTTTCTGGCTCCAGGTTTGGGGGATGGGAAAGAAGAAATTTACTGTAAAAGCTGACAAATATACCTATTCAGAGTTTCCGGTGTAAGCAGAGTAACTCAAAAAAAAAAAAAAAAAAAAGAGAGAAAAAAGTCAAAAACCAAAGTCTGCAGATCATATTTCGGTTCCCCCAAGCTGACCTCCAGAAATAAAAATAATGCGAGCACAGCTGCTTTTCCACTGCTCAGGGGCGTGTGGGGTCTGAGCATCACAGACAGACCACAGCAAAATGGCTTTGGGGCTTCAGGGCGCAATTCCTCCTCGAGATCAAGATACGTGGTCATTTACAGATACCAGCATTTGGAGGAATAATGACAATTAAGACATCCTTGTAAAGGAAGAACCTGGATTTAGTCATCTGGAAGTCCTAATATAAAGGTTTTAACAAACTGTGAAGCTGCCTTGGACCAAGATTCCGTTATATTTTCATTCAAGTCATGAGAGCCCAAGTTCCATTCAACACAATTAAAGGAACAGCAGCAGTGTCCTGCCTTGTCTGCTGCAATTCCAGGGCCACAGAACACCCAGATGCTGTTCCTCAGCAGGCACATTTTGATTGGCACGGTTTGAGCAAGTCTGAAACATCCCAAGACAAGGAAGAAGAGAAGGAATCCAAACCCAACCATCTGGGAAGCTTTGCAGTGGTTTCAACATTTCACTTTAGCTCGTTTCAATGCTTTGGCCCAGTTGCCTCCCCAGCCCTCGTGTGTGCTCAGCCCAGGCTGCTTCCATTCCATTCCATTCCATCAATGTTATCACCTGATGTATTTGCTAAAAGCCCACAAAAGCCTGGAAGGCTTGTGAGCAACCTTTAAAAGTGGCTGCTGAACACCAGAGCAGCTGGAAAGGCACCAAAAGGCTCTAAACGTCGAGTGACAGCAGCAGGAAGATGCTGGATTCCAGACCAGGCTGCAACTCAGCCTGGAAACATCCAAACTGCACAGGAGAGGTTCCGTGGGATCTGTCACCCTCCATCTATGCAGATACAGATCCCCAATAACATCTATGAAATATTCATCTGAGTAAAAGGCCAGGCAGAGAAAACACGTCAAGACATCGCCAAAAAACTCAAACTCCATCCTCCCCTAGATTTTGATTCGGCCATTGCTGAGACTGGAGGGAAGAGAGTGGCAGAACAGCTGCTGGAAGGGCGCAGGCAGCGGCGCGTGGCGAGTTTCAGATCACTAAACTTCACCCAGCAGCGCTGGCCTTCACTCACACTCACACTCACTCACACACGAGCTGCAGCTCAGCTTCAGCCTCCAGCCTCCCAGCCAAGGCAGAGCCATTTCCCAGCAGGCAGATTTCAGTCTCAAACACCCTGCTGCTCCTGCCCGAGGCCTGCCTGCAGCAGCGAGTCTCACTCTGGTCCCTCTGTCAGGAGATTCCTGTGCTTGCACGTGTGATAAGCTTATCAATTGATCAGTGTTAACACGGCAAATATTTCACCCTTTTGTCTCCTTGAGCCTCCAGTGTAAGAAATAATTGAAAAGAAACACAATAGAAAAGTTTCTCCTGCTTACAGTAACACCAAAAAGCAATCACTGCCTGCAAATAATAGGAAAATTTTAGATTTCAAGTAGCAAACTCCTGAGTTAATGGCTTGGGTATTGGAGACCAAATCATGTTTTTATCAGACACAATGAACTTTGGCGAATAAAAAGAAGAAAGAGGCTTAGTTTCATAGGCTTGGATGCTTAGAGTCAAATCAAAACCTTTTTACATCCATGCCCATTGCAAGGGACTCAACATTGGCCATGATCCTGTCCTTATTTTCTGGCTAATTACAGAGTTTCCCTCAAAAAAACCGGGGTGATCTTTATCTCTGCTTTGTGGTCAGTCCAGGACAGGGGAACAAAGCACTGAAATGCATTTAATTACCCAAAATCCCACATTCTGACATGACAGGGAGTCACTCAGGAGAAATCTTCAACTCCATCCCCATCCCTCAGCAGCCTTCGGGGTGTGTCCCTATTTCAATTAACATTTTAATTGATCTGAACAACTGTTAAAGGTGAAACACTCTGACAGGACCCACCTGCAACTCCAGCCCCTGGAAACAAAAATCCAGTTATTTCTGACAAGATCCATCTGAACCACCTTGAGTGGCTGGTGAGCACCAGGTCCCTGGTACCTGATCTAAATTAATTACCACACACCTGACTGATAATTCTCTGGCTGCTCCTGGGAATGAATAACCTCATCAGTGCCGAATAAATCGTGAAACAACTCAGAAAAATGTTGACCTGAGTTCCCTTTGGCCATTTCTGGCTTCATTGTCTTTTCCATCCCAAAGGATCCATCCCAGGTTTGCACATCCAGGCCCTTTTGGAGGGCTGGACATGCAGCTTTTTTTGTGCATTTGACACAACCCAAATTTCCCTTGACGTTACAGAGATCACAAGGAAATTTGGGCTGAGAGGATTATCATTTATATTTTTTGGTGAACTCTGAGTGGGTTATTCAATACAGATTTTGCCAATGCCAAGCACCCAGCAAATGTCTGGGCAGAGAAGCTGCTTTAAAACAAACCCAGCTCAGAGCAGGGACAAAAAGGGCTGAGTGATGGTTGATTGCTCAGCACAAGGAAATCAGCTCAGGAGGGTCCTGGGCATAATTCAACAGCCTTAATATTTCACCTGCTTACCACCACTCAGAATCACATTTGGCCAGCTCTCCTAGACTGCATTATAACCACCAAAGTCAGTGAAACATTAATTTGACAGAAGAATATTTTAGATTGATGCCCAATATCTTCATTTTCAGGTGTTCACCTGCTGTTGGAGGATTTCCCAGGAATGAAAATAACCTTGGATTCAGGCAGATCCATGTGCCCCGTGCTGTTTTTGAGGAATGCTTTTGGCAATTGTGCTTTTGGAAAGATTTCCTTCACATCTAAAAGGATCTAAATGAGTGGAAAGCACTGGGCAGAGCCTGCATTCTGTTCCCACACAAGGAAGGTATTGCAGATCAACAAATACAGCGTGAACTTTGGATTTTTCCACTTGGACAGAAACAAAAATCAAGGGGAGACACAAAATTCCGGCTAATCCCTGCTGCTCTGATTATTCTAATTAAAAAAATAAAAGCTTCCCAGTGCCAAATGAGAGCTGGCCATGTAGTGGTGAGGGCTACTAAAAATTCTCTGTTTCAGAATAAGAGAAGCCCTGGTGCAAAGGGGAAGCTGAGATAGACAGAAAGTGTCTTTAACCATAAGTCTCACCCTCAGGCCCTAATTCCTCCCAGCCCATAATACTCTTTCCATTTTAGTAATGCAAGCTTTCCATTTAATTGCTGCTGTGGTCATTCGTAGAGTTTGACACCTGCTTTGCAAAGCATGGATGGGCTCAACTTTCGTGCTATCCCTCTTTCCTGGTGGGGTTTGACCAAAATTATCACTCACAAGGTGCAGAACGTCGCAGTTTCACCTCTCGGTCTCATTAGCTGATACTTTCAGGGCGGCTCTGTGCAGCCCCACATCTGTTGTGGGCAGGAAAGCTTTTCTGTTCACTTTAAAAGCATTTGGGAAGGGGTTTGCAGAGGTGTGAATTCACATCTCTCGGTGGTAAAGGGAATCTGAGCAGCCGAATCTCTGCCAGTGACTGCGACAGGAGCTGAGCATCCAAAAAACTTGGACACAGGCAAAACCAGCACCTAAATAGGAGATTCCTGCAGAATTAGAATTAACTAGGCTGGAAAAGATCATCAAAAAATCATTTGAGATCATCAAACCCAAGCTGCTTCCACGCTTTCCAGAACAGAAACCCTTTGCATGGAAGGCACGCTCGGGTTGTTTTCAAAAATTCACTGAGGAGGTGACAACAAAAACAAATTAAGAGGAAATAGCTGGTGCTGCCCATGAATTTCCCATCACTGAGGGGCTGCTGGGGCTGCTCCTGTTCAGCAGAATCCTGGGGAGCCCCGACCAGTCACTTCTCCAGTGCCGTGGGAGGGGAGGCTTTCGGGCTGAGCCACGCTCGGGGTTGTGAGCGGAAGCCCAGGGCCCCGGTCCTGCAGAGGAGTCACTGTGCCGTGACCTGGGCAGCATTCCCAGCCTGCAGGGCCAGCCAGGCCAGGCTGCTGCAGACAGAGAGCCTCTGGCCACGGCAGCAAAGTGTCCCAGCTTTCCTCCCGTTCCCGCAGAAATGTCCCCTGCAGGAGCAGGAAAGCGCCCTGGAGAGGTGGCCTGAGAAATGCCCTCAGGTGAGGTCACAGCTGCTGCTTGAGGGAGTTCTTGGGCCACTTTTGGGTTTTCACAGAATTGTCTGAGTGGGGAAGGACCCACCAGGATCCTCCATTGTGAAGGGAATGGCCCATACAGGGACTGAACTCCAAAATCTTGGTGTTACCAGCACCGAATGAGTCAAATCTCAGCGTTTCGGTTTGGAAAGTTCCCAGGTCACCTGAGCTGCCTGTGCACCAATTTCTGCTCCAGAGCAAGGCCACGGGTCCCATGTGGCCACAGGAACATCCCTGGGGTCCCAGGTGGCCTGAAGCAGGTGCTGCAGGAAACGTCAGGTCCCAGCTGGTCACACTGACAGGAACCAGAGGTGACACCACATGGGCACTCACAGAGCTGCTGGGAATTCCCACTTCCACGGAAACCTGCAGGATCTGGCAGCTGGAGCCCTGCCCTGACCTCAGGGATCACACAGGGGGCTCCAGGCCACCCCTCCTGTCTGCCTTCAAAGCCAACACGCTGCAGTGGCTTGGAAAAGAAGCAGCATTAATCAGATTTCTGTGTTGGAAAAAGGAATTCTGACATTGCTACAAAAGGGGGGAGATTCAAGGACTACAAGCTCAGAGGACACTGGCCAGGAGTTGTCTTGTCTAGAAATTATCATCAAGGAATGACTGATGTGATTTGGCTTGTAATTCCTGCTTCCCTTTGAGCAGTGCAAGTGTCAAAGGCAAAAAGCAAATTAAACCCACCAATTCCGTTCCAAATTCCCTCCTACCCAAAGCATCGTTGTTAGCATTGCTTTGTCACTGCAGGAATAAAAAACCAACCCAAAGAAACCATTCAGGAACTCCTGTGATGGAAGATAAGAATCAGGATTTGGATGTAACCATCTTGCAGTGTTTTCCATGTCTTCTGAAAACTGCTCAGGGTAAAGGGGGAAATGGAAATAAAACTTCCCCAAATACACATTTGAGCTTCCAAAATGTTCAGCTGAAAAGAAAGCAAGCAGGAAAAAACCAGAGGAAACAGCTTTCAAAGCTCACAAAGGCTCATGGTTGGTTTACTACACGCAGTAAAACAACCGACAAGCTGTGATAAAAAGATGAATAATGTCAGATAAGTCACTGGCAAGGGTTTGAGAAATTAATTTTTCCACTCAGGTGTGTTGTACCGTTCTATGTTAATGGAACAGCAGGGTGAGAGGCAAAGGGTGGCAGCACAGTTGCCAAAACGAGCATCACCTACTGATGACAAAGGAGATACGATGGTGATAAGAGTGAGAATGAAAACCTTGCAAGAAGCAAACACCTACCTGGAGTAGGATCAGTAAACTACTCGAGCAAAGGTAGGCCCAGAGGAGTGAAATTATCTTGAAAACAAGAAAACTGATTTCCTGTAAAGTCATAACTGTATTGCCCTCAACTGCTTTGTTCCCTGTCTTTTTAATTAGCTGAAAGGAGTACATATCAAAAAAAAAAGGCACAGAAATAAGATTTCTCACAGGTTTCACTTTTCAAAAGGAAAATTTTCTGCTATGTAACCACCGTAACCTTTGATATAATACCTGCATCCTGTTATTGTTTTTATGAATCATAGTCTTCCACTTGATTCATAGTGATGAAAGCCAACAAAGCAGCCCTGAGCTCACATATCCCTGCTGGAAAATGAGCATCACACCTCAGCCCTGGCCTCTCTTGAGCCATTCCTGAGCATCACCTTCCCTTCTACCCTCTGCTGACTTGTCCCTCGCAGCCCTCAGCTGGCACCAGAGGTAGGAGAAGCAAACCAGAGCTCACTTACATTTTTGCCAGTGCATTCTGAGGTGGGATGGAGCTTTTTTTTCCTTCTTGGCTGACTCGGCTCTGTGTGTGTGTGTGGCTCCTGGGTGGGGATGTGACAAGTGAGGGTCAGGATGTTTCTTTCGGCTTTTTAAAAGCGCCGTGTTCCCGCTGAGCCCGGTGACATCATCACCCCCTCCAACCACAGCCACTTCTACATTTTCCCTCTGCTCTCTGCTTCTTCTTCTTCTTCTCCTCCTCCTTCCCCACGCTCAGCAGCTCCTCCGAGGGCAGCGAGCCCCGGCAGATATTCTGCATAAAAAATGTGTCACCGACATGGGTTTGAACAATCGAAGGTGGAACCTGCCCCTCGTGGGATTTGCAAAATTTGCAAAATCAGGGCAAAAGGTTGAACAGCAGCGAAGGGGCTTTTAGGAAGATTTTGACCTCTTGTGGCACTAAGGATGATTTTTTTCTCACGTTTTGCTGCCCTGGACGGCACAACTTTTGTCTCTGCACACCCAAACCATGCCTGCCTGGCCCTTTAAATGTGCAACCCATCTAAAACCCAAAATTTGAGTGTTTGCTCCTGCCTTATGAGAATCTCAACTCCCCGGGGCCACTAAATTTGAACTTGTGAGGAAACACCTGTAAACACTTCAAGCCTCATTAAGCCAGGACGTCCTTCATTTAAAAAAGAAACCCCTCTTTTTTTCTGTTTTGTTTTTATCAAAATACAACACTTCCTACCCAAGGAGAAGGAGCCCTTCCAAAGGAGCCTGCAAAGCTGAAGGAAGGCCCCGGGAGCCTGGAGAAGTTCTTGGCATTAATGACAGCACCTTTACCATCCACACCATCAACACAACCCTCTTCCCTCTAAAAATCAGACTCCTGGCATCGATTTTCACAATGAGGAGCTTCATTCCCAGAGAAATATTTGTTGGAGCTGCACAGTGAGGTCAGGATCTCGTCATTCCTATCTCGCTATTCACTTTTGAATCACTGAATTGCCAAAAATTTGCTCTCCCAAATTTCTCTTCCCATAAAAAGACCAAGGCAGGATCTGGTAGGGGTTTTTGGCCAGTATTCTACTGAAGGAATTTTATGCTTTCAGGTGTTTCAGGCACCTCTTGGGAGCAGATCCCTTCTGTGAACTGTTCCACGACACACCAAACTGCATTTAATGGGAAAACACAGATTAATCAGATGAATGCTTAATTGTACTCACTCTCCTTCAAAGATCTGTCCAAAAACCAGAAAAGAAGCAAACCCCAGAGCAAGTGGAGTGGAAAGAATTAAGGGATGTGCATGTCTGCCCTCCAAAATAGCCCCGACCTCCTCTGTTCTCAGGCACGAGGGCATTGTTCAGCCACATTTTGCATAACTGAGTTACTGCTGAGTGCCAGCCCCGTGCTGGGACATCCTCCCTGCTGCTGAAGTGCTTTGTAACAGCTGATACTGCAAAACCAGACAGCTAGGCTGGGGTTTAACTCCCAGTGGAGCCAGGAAAAGCATTGAGACTGGTTTCACTGGAATTTCAGCCACTCTGGAGCACAAAGGAACCGTGGACTCTCCTATCTGTGAGATATCCATGTCGTGTTTCTCCCTAAACTAATGAAACTCCGTGTCAGAAACCTCCTCAATGTGTAGAATTAAGACAATGCAGCAGCAAATCTCTTCCTGACAAATTCAGTCTGAAAGCCAGGGCCCAAGCACACGTTTGGGTTTGCTGAAAGCCTGAAGGACAAGGCAATGCCAGGGAACACTGGGAGAAGTTTCTGGAGTTTGGTTGGATCAAAAGCAATGCCAGAGCAGGGGGTTGAAATGTTCTCTGCTGAAATTTTCTTGTGGAAACCCCTGGATTCTGACAGCACAGAGCTACTGGGACAGAGCAAAGCCCAGGGTGGAAACCTGACCACAGATGCAAGAATATCTTTGTCCCTGTTTCCTTTTGCTTTCCTTGTTTCTTAGCAGTAGTGCTGCATTGCAAGTTTTTCGTGCAATTCTTTGTGCTTCACTGTCTCGCTCGTTGGAGAGGTTGTGTGGGGAGAAGAATCAGAGCGTTGTTTATCAATCCTGAGCTTTCTGTTCCTGGAATATTCACTGCTAGGCAGCACAATGAAATCATCATTTATTAGGATCTGACCAAGTCTGACAAAACAGAATTGATCATTCTCATATAGGTATATTTATTGCTTTTGCTATTTACCAGATCACTTTATTTTCCTCCTAGCTGGGCAGAGCCTGCAATCCAGGCTTCAGGCAGGTCTCTGGGCTGGTTTTTCACTCTCAGAACACCCTCTGTGTACATTTGGGCTCTGCAGAGCAGCAGCAGCACGGGCTGAGATTTGTACACAGCAAGTCTGGAGTGCAGCTGAAGGCAGATTGCTTCATAGCCCAAAGTAAATATACAGACTCATATTAAAAGAATCTATATGTGCTTATCATCCTGCCCTTAGCTGGGCTTTAATTGAGCTTAGAAAAGCTGTGGATAACATTAAATAACTCAGGATTAAACCGGTTTTGAGGTCTTTACATCGATACTTTAAAAACACGAAGCCAGGCAGATAAAGTCTTATTGTAATAAACATCTAAAATGAGGAAGTTGCAGAAAAGGGGCATATTTTCCTTAGATAAAACTGTTTTGGTGGCCGATAATCATCCATTTCCATATTTTACACGCGGTTTCTAGATTAACTTTTGATGTGCTTAACAAAGAATCACTCTCCAAAAAGTGACTTCAATTGTACATTAAGATAGAAAGGGCCACATCACCTCACACCAAGCAAAATAAAAATACGAGTTTTTCCTCGTTTCATGCATTTTACAAACGCAATTTAGTTAAGGACCATTTATTTATGAGGTTCAAAGGAAGAGACAAAAGCAGAGAGAAAGATCAAAACCATCCTGTTTGCCTCTTCTTTTGAAAACTCTTTAATTCATGATTCAGGTTTATGTCTGTGAACATGAATGGTTATAAATTATAAACTTTAAATACGTTACATAAACTTTAAATAACTTTAAACTATAAATAAGCCTGGAGCCTCAAAATTGTGGCAGACCATCCAGCCTTCCCACTTTTCCATGGCAAACCCTTCCTCCATCCCCCACCCCTCCTGCACTGCTTCCCCTCAGCACAGCAGTGCAGATGAGCAGGGTGACGTGATGGAGAGAAAGCAGATTTCTGGTGATCTTGCAGCTAAACTCTCTGCAAAAAACGTGTTTATACTCTGAGCTGATGCTGCTCTTAAGGGGAACTAAAACCAAGAGCTGTCCCTGCTCTGTCTGGTCCCACAAGAATTTTGAGCGATAAATAGAAATATCCCAATGATTTTATATCAATCTGAACCTGAGCTTTAATTCACTCCCTCATCTCTGATGTTGTCTCACCAGCCCAGCTCCAGGGAATCAGTGATTTTCTCCCCAAAGTGGATTAATGCTGTTGACAGAGGTGCTGCGTGTTGGGTTTTGTTGTTGTTGTGGGGTGTGGGGTTTATTTTCCTTTGGTTTTAAACGAGTCAATATTAGCACTTCAATCCTGCCATACAGCACGAGAGGTAGGAATATAGAAGGAGTAGTTTGATATTTCAGAAAGCTTTGTGGTCTGCAAACACAAACATTTACCTTTGAGAACACAAAACCTAAATTAATAAGTGGATCTTTGGATGAGTGTAGAGGACAACCATGCTTAGAAAAGGTTCTCATACTCCTTTCCTAATCAAGAGAGAGGAAGGAGGAAATGAAAAGCTGAGTCTCATTTAAGGAAACAAAATCTGTCATAGGACTGGGAAAAAATTGGTATTTCAGATCACAAATTCTACAGCCCGTGTCTTTACTTTGCAGCTTGACATTGAATGTGAAAATATTGCAGGAAACCATCCAGAAGCAGAGCTCAGAGAGCCTGGGTTTGTTCCAGCCAGTCGATGTAAATCCCATCCCCTGATTCAGGAACATCCCACTGTGCCCTGGTGAATTCCCTGAGCCACCCAAATCCCAGCACCCTCAGCTCTTCTGGCAGGACTCGGAGCAGGACTGAACGAGGCTCCTCATTCTGGAATTGATCAGATGATTAAACAGCAAAATTGCTTTGCTTAAAGTCACATCAGAAATCTGTAACAGGGCCGTGAGCAGAGGCCAGATTTTGGGGCCAGCCTTGTGTACAAAGTCCTGCCAGTCCTGTGCTTCCCAAGAAGTGCATCACCCTCTCTTTTCAGTACCATAATTAACACTGAAACGAGCGTGGTGCAATAAACTCAGTTTTGTTGGGGTTTTTTTCTTCTTCTTCTTTCGTTTTTTAATCTCGATGTGAGCCTCACACCTCCCACTGCGCCCTCTGAAACGAGTTCTGATTCATTCCCCAGCTTTGATAAGGAACAAATGATGCAGCCCTGGTGTGTGCTCAGCACTGGAGACGAAGTCCTTGAGCAGCATAAAACACCAGAGACCTCTCAGACAGCCAGGACCCAGTCCAGGCACATTCCACATCCCCTCCAGGGTTATTACACCAATCTTTCCACACATTATCCTTTATTATCCCTTACATCCAGCACAAAGGGAAGTGAGAAACCCTTCAAAACTCTCCCCGAGTGAAGATGTTTCTCAGCATCCTCAAAAAAATTCCGAGTTCTGGAGGAAAAGGTTCTAGAGTAAAGAGAAAATCAAAAAAATCCAACTCAACTGTATTTGTCTGCTCTTAGAGAGGTGAGAATTTCCCATCAGCAAGCCCTGGTGGGATTTTTAACACACACCAAGTACTAGGAGAGCTTTTTCCAGGATTTTTCTCCTTAGGAGATCATCTGGTCTGTTCCTGAGCTCCAAGATGTCACTGGTTCAGCCCCTCCAAAAAAACCCAGACTGACACAGAACCACCCCAGCACTTCTAAAAGATCTAAGAATATAGAAATATTTAAGAATATAGAAATACTTAAGAATATAGAAATGTTTAAAAATATAGAAATATTTAAGAATATAGAAATATTTAAGAATGTAGAAATATTTAAGAATCTTGTTTGTGTGATCACCCCCCTCCTCTGAGCTCTCCCCTGCCCTGGCCTCTCCCTTCCTGCTGCTCACTCAGCCCATGCCCAGCACGGCCTCAGGGCTTTGTCTCAAGGAATTCTGTGATTCCCTGAGAGGCTCCTAAAGCACCTGGGCTGAAAGGAGAAGGGGCAGCATCTCTGTAACTTCCCCACCTACAGGAGCATCACCCTGGTGCTTTTCTGGCACCCAGAGCCCGTGCTCACCACCAAGCAGGGTGCAAAGCACCCATCCAAAACGATCTGCTGGGAAATTACAGGCGCACAGAGCCGCCCCCAAAACAAACGCGGCGCTGACAGAAATCAAACGCAGGTCGCAGATGATTCACGGAGAGAAAACAGGATTAAGGGTATCACTGAGTGCCACGCATGGAAATGGCACGGCTGGCACTGGGAGCTGCCAGGGAGAGACCTCCAGCGAGCCTGGGGTTACACCAGCTGGGAAATAAAAGCAGTAGAAATTCCATGTTCCCTCTGGAGTCTCGGGCTTTGCCTCTCCTGCACAGAACACCGGGGACGTTGCCCAAAAAAACTCTGCTCCCTCTTTGTCGAGTCTGCCAAAGCTCAGCGGGTTTTTAAGGAGTATTTGTTGGCCTCTTTCTCCTCACGGAGCAGAACTGAAGAGCAAGGAAGGTGTGTAACACGAGCTCAGGGCTGCTTCTCACGCCCCACATTCACCATTCGCAGAAGACGCTTTCTTCCAAATTCCTGTTACTGTTGACACGAGTTTGGGTTCTGAGAAGGGCCCTTCTGACTGGATGCACGCTAAGGCAAGTCCTAGGAAGGTGTTTTAGAGCTCACAGTCCGTGTGCTCCGTTCACACAGCGGAACAAACCCATCTCAAACCATTTCAGAAGAGCCACGTTCAGCCAAGCCCTGTGCCCAACTCAGCAGAGCAATCCAGGGGCTCCAACACTTCCTTTCGCATTCAGATATTGGCCCAGGCTTGCCAAAACCTAACACCCGGCACTTCTTCAAGCCAAGGGTGCTTGATATTCATCTGTCAGGTCAGAACCTCAGGCTGCTTCCACCCGGTGCATTTAGCACACGAACCCTGACTCCGCTACCAAAGCAAAAGTTCAAACCCCAACAGAGCCACCAGGAAAGCCAAGTCCCCTTTGTCTGGTACCTTCTGGACAACAATCATGTTGAGAGCACTCTCTGAGCACGTTTTGCCCCCAGAGTTTCGAGGAGGAACGGGACCCAGCAGCTTTGGCAGCATCTCCTGCCTGCCTGGCCCTGAATCCCTGCACAGGAGTGGGCAGAGAGCTGCAGAGAACAATAGCGAGCTCTGAGTGTACACAGCAGCTCCCGTTGCTTCATTTACCTTCCTGTGGTCTCCTCCAAACCTCTGGGAAAGCCCCCTGAGGGTGCAGCTGCTTCTGAAAGCTCGGGACGTTTACTTTTCCCAGGACACGAGGAGTGTGTGTGAGGGGTTGGACAGCTCTGCCTGCAGGACTGACCCCAGAGCTCGGCTCATCTCTGCAGCCAGATTAAATCTCTGCTTAGTCTGGGGGAAAAGGCTCCATTAGGCAATGCGGGGAGAGGGGAAATAGGAAAAAAACTTGTATTATACTCACTCCATGTGTGTACCCTTCCATTTGTGCTGTTATTTTATCAAAACAGCAAATTCTTGGCATCAAAAAGAAGCCACATCGAGTTCAGTCCCCCATTTCTCTGCCCTGCTATAGTTAGAGAGAGAAGGGCGGCACGGCACGAGGGAAAGTGGCATTTTCGCGTTTAAAACAGCTCCTGCTCCCAGGAGAAAGCTGCAGCTCCCTTTCAGGGCTCGGTGAAACGGGATCTGCAGCTCCTGCGAGCCTCGGGAAAGATTCCAGCAGCCACGCTCAGAACGGCTCTCGGAGCCGGCCCAGCCCGGGCTGCAGAGCTGTTTATCGGCATTGCAATGATCCCACTCGATTGTGCGAGACAAAAAATCCCTCTCTCTCCGGACCCACACACCAGCCCGGGCTGCAGAGCTGTTTATCGGCATTGCAATGATCCCACTTTTGTGCGAGACACAAAATCCCTCTCTCTCCGGACCCACACACCAGCCCGGGCTGCAGAGCTGTTTATCGGCATTGGAACGATCCCACTTTTGTGCGAGACATAAAATCCCTCTCTCTCCGGACCCACACACCAGCACCGATCCGAGCCCAGAAAACAGCAGCGAGCCCAGCAAGAGCCGCCTCTCTCCTCCTGACAGCTGGCGCTGCCCCAAACCCCAGCACGAAGCCGCCCAAAAGCCGTAATTTAGCTAAACCCGAAAGTTTTGCAGCCAGTATTTCTATATGAATCTGGTTTTAGCTTAACAGACGCGCATTCATTGGGTGAAGCTGCCACCTGCTGGTCCCCTCCCTGGAGCTGCGGGTTAAGCCGTAAAATCAAAGTAAATGCTCAAAAAAATAAATCAGAAACAACCTCGTTTTCCTTCGTTCTATCCAGTAAACCGTAATTTTAAAAAAGGAAAGTGCAGCAACGGGAAAGGTGTGATGTGAGAGCAGCATCCTGGGGCAAACAGAGAATTCTACTCTGATTTTTGTCCAGAGATTTATGTTCTGCAGATTTATGACACATTATTTAAAACACCCCCCCCAATAAAGCAGAAATTCTGTTTGCAGCCATGATTTTTCTGTTAGCCAGTTCTGCCTGCAAACTTTTTATTTAACCCCGATTCAAAAAATTAGGAAAAAAAAAAGGAGATATAAAACACAGCAGCTGTTTAAAAGTTTCATCATCGTGGCAGCAACATCAGCAGCAAAGAATGTCTCTGAGAAGAATGTTCCAACCAGACATTCCCGTTTCAATTCTGATTGCTTCCTAACCATCTTTTCCACAGATTTTTGGATAATCTCCCTCCCCTCTTGCAGTGCAGAGAGAGATAAGGGAATTTTCTTGCTCTCCAGATGCACAAAAATGATAAAAATAAAGGGAAAAAAAGATGGGCTTTCTTTCTGGAGGACTCAGCTGTGAAAATTCCTCACACTCCGTGTCCGGAGCTCTCACTGGGTGACTTTTAATTGTGTTTAATCGAGGTAGAGAAACCAGCCAGAACTGAACTTGACAACTCTGGTGCAAGAACCAATGAAGGCACTTAATTTTCCATTTAATTCTCCCCTTTGTTCACCTGTCAACATCTCTGCACACTCTGCAGTTATTTATTTTCCACACAATTTCACCTCTGAAGGTGCTTTGAGCCAGGGAAAGGCTAATGAGGGAAGTTTATCCTGCCAGGGAGTCTGGCCTCAGGAATCCTCACCTGCACCGTGAGCTGGGGCTGCCAGAATTCATTCAGCTCCTGCTCCCTTCTGCAGAGCCAGTCCTGCAACCCTGCGTGACCCAAATCTCAAAAAAATCCGATTAAATTCAACGATTACAATTCAGTGCGAGGTGTAGAAACCTCAGGTGTCGCGGCTATCACAGTTAAATGCTCATTTTCACTCTCAGGTGAATTTTTTTGTTGGAATACACAAGTTCTGCAGGGAGAATGTGGGGATTTCCCTTCACAGAAAACGCTGAATAAGTAAAAAAACCCCACCAAAACAAGACTGTGACAAACCTGGTTTAAATTATTTCAATTTTATCCCCACTAGAAAGCATCACTTTTAGCAAAAAAACACAAATTGCAGGATGTCCCTCCTTCTGTCCTTCCGTGCTCTACAACGTGTCAGATTTACAGGGATACCAGAAAATGAGGAGAAATTACAATGCACATGGGCATTAAAAATCAGGGGGTTTTCCCTTGTAATTCCATGCCCTGAAAAGTATCAACACCCAATTAAAATCCCAGATATCCACTGGAATCCAGATTTTCTTTGGATGATGCTGTGACCTGTTCACTTTTACACCAGCACTGGTTGTAACTGCAATTATCACATTTTGGGAGACCTAAACCGAAATATTAAAACATATTTGTGGTTGTTTTTTGTGGTTTTTTTTCTTTTCCTATTAGACAAGGCCAAAGGAAGGATTTTAATTTGTTTTTCTCTATTCTCTGGGGACAGAGCTCCCCGTGGTTTGGATCACACCTTGAACAACGTTAAGATCATTTAATCCCTCCCAACTGCAGGCAGGGAGTTCAGTGCATCACAAATGCAGGCAGGCTGTGGCCAGGTGAATAAATTCAGGGAAAATTCAGGTTTTTGGGAAGAATTTGCCAAGTATGGGAAACGCTTGGCTGTAGAACACCAATTTTCCATGCCTGTCATCCTCTCCACTCTTGGGAAAAACAGCACCTCGTGCTCACCTGCAGAGAGGATGGAGCAGAGCAGCCTTTCCTCACATCCTGCCGTGGAAAAAGGGGGAAAATTCCCTAAATCCTGCCAGGCAGCAAAAGAAACTTTGCGTGTTTGCAGCAATAATGAATTTATCTGCAACCTTTGGAAGGCATGAGGTCAGGGCACGGGTATCTGCATTCTGCTGAAGGCTCTCCAAAATTTGCATGGAGTTTTCTGTTCTGATAGCATCAGAGGAAAAGAGAAAAAAAAAAAACCAAAACAACAAAACAAATCAGATCGTGCTGGTTCAACCATCAGTTGCTGCAAGCGAGGTAAACGTGGACTTTCCCAGCTAAACCTCTCGATATTGTAAAAATATTGTGACTCATTTATTCTGATGTTTCCTCTGGCTTTGTAACTTATAAATGAAACATTAGGAGCGAATACGCAAATGAGCCGAGGTGCTGAATATTTTCATATAAGGAAAAATGTTATTTTCAGTTTCCCTTCCAAGCTTTGTCAACACTCGATGGATTTTCTCAACAGCCCCAGCAAATGGAACATTTCAGCCTTTGCAGTGAGGCAGAAAGAGGCAAAGCACAGCAATAAATCCCATCCTGCCATTAAACCACTGAATAATCACAAAATGAACGAGCTTTTTGATTTTTCTCTATGAAAAATAAACCCAACTCAAATAAACAAAATAAAGCCAACCAAACCCAAATTCACAGAGCATCCAGGCCAGGGTTCAAGGATGAAGGGTCCCTGCTGTTCCCACCCTTGGGGAAAATGTTTTTGGAATATTGCAAAATACGTGCATCTTTTCAGATGTTTATCATAGAGTTTAACATCTCTCAGAAAATCTCAGGGTTCTGCTTTTTGTGAAAATCAGTCCCTTACAAGACATTAGCAAATGGTACCACTGAAATTATTTACTCACGTAACAACAATATCCAATAAAACACCTGCATTTCTAAAATCAGTTTGCTCCTGTGACATATCTGATTCCTTTCCACAGAGACCTCAATCAGAGTTGTTTTTTTCGTGCATTTTAACACAACAAATTCCACCTTGCAACCCTTGAAGAGTCAGCGCTGCTGCTTTCGCCTGTGCGTGGTTATAGGAACTGAGAGACTGAAAGATGAGGGCACTGAAATCCTGTTTTGCATCTTCATTAAGCTGAGCATCATGAAATGCGAGATGGGATGAAAGCCTGGCCTGTCCTGAGTGTGAACAGAGCTCTCCAGGGATGAGTGGCTGTGGTTTGAGTCATTTGACTGCAGTCACCCAGAGATTTGAGCAGATGCCACCTCCCAAAGCCTGGCACAAAGCTCCTCCTCGTCAGGCAATGAGCTAATTAAAATCAGCTCCAATAACTTCAAAGTCCTGGCCCCCATCCACTGTAACCAACAGAGATTTCTGCTTTATGTCCTGCCTTTACTGCTTTGGGAGAAAACCTAAAAGAAGAATTCCCTAAGATTTGGGAAAAGACAGAGCCAAGCATGGTTGGATCCTAGAAATCTGTTCAGGAGGATGTTAATTTATTAATTAAACCCCGTTTCAAATCTCTATTATTCTCCTACCTGGAATTCCTCTCCAGCATCAGCTCCCAAATGAGGGGAGACTTTGGTTGCTCCCTGAATTTTCTGAGGGAGAGCAGTGAATTAAACCTCCAATAACATTAACACAGAGCCACACCAAATAATCCCATTTTAGAGCTTTTGTGCAAACATTCACCCTGATAAGAGGAGAGAACCCTCTGGTAATTAACTCAGCCTAATGAGGCTCAGCCAGGCAGGACACAACGTGTTTTATGGGGATTTTTCTGCCCGGGCCCCGTTTTATGGGGACCATTCCTTTTTCCTGACCCTTTGGATGTGGCTCCAGGCAGGAGCAGCTCCTGCCTCACCCTGAAATCCACCACTCGTCCTGCAGGAAAAGTAGGATTTGCTCAATCCCTCAGGAGCAAATTAACAACTCTCTGAGAGAAGTGGGTGAAAAACTGAAATATCTCTGTGTTATTTCATTGCCAGGTCTGAGGTGCCAAGATTTTTCCTTTTTTTTTTTTTCCTCCCCCCCCCCTTCCAACTGTTCTGGTTTATTTTCAAATTTTTGACATTTAATATTTATCTTCAAGAAGCAGCACCTGCACTCGAGTGGGTAAGAGTATTTCTCTAATTAATTTTAAAAAGGGCCAATCCAGGGACTTCAGCTGCAGGGAAGGACTTGCAAACATGAGCCTGAGTGTGTTTGAGATTTAAGAATAGACTAAAAGTATGAAAAACACTGAGGTTTATTTAATCCTGCTAATCTCAAGGCAATCTTTGAGGATCAGATTGGGGATTTTTGAATATTTAAGATAACGATATCCAGAATAACTGGGCACACTCCTAAAAAACAAAAAATCACATGGATTGTTGTCATTAGCATCCACAGGCTCTGGCTCTCCCTGGCTATTTCAGCTGGAATAATATCATTATCCCGGCATCCAAAAAAAGAAACACCTCCAAAAAAACCACCCCAAATAAACAAAACCCCCAAACCCTTCCCATTTCTAGTCCACAGAAACATCTTCCAACAAGTAATTCATGCAACCCGCCTGAGTTAAGGTGAATCCCCCAGGATGCCTCTTTTTTTGAGTGTAAATGGAATTATATGACCTGAAAATTCTACGTTGTGGATTCACAGAGGAAATTCAGCCACGGGGAGCAAAGATTTTATCACACAAATACCAGAGCTGGGAATCCCACAGCAGGCAAACCCAGAGGGGCTTTTACGGACAGGGAAAATCCTGTGCCCGGCAGAGCTGCAGACACTCAACCAGCTCCAAGCACCGGCTTTGTTATCGGGGGGTTCATTTAAACCCAGCACATCCTCAGCCCTTCCCAAGCGCAACAGAAACACGAAAATCACCCCAGGAACATCATTCCATCACAGGACAGTGACCGAGGGAAGAGCATCCTGCTTTCCCTAAAGCGCAGCGGGGCCGGACAGCATCCCCAGGAATGCCAAAAATCCCCAAACTCAGCCCGGGGGCTGCGGGCGAGAGGTCAGAGCTGCCGGGGAGCAGCGGGGCTGGAACGGAGCAGTTTGATGGTATCGGGGTCATTTCTTTGTCTGCGAGGTGCGCAGGGCAGTTGTGTTATTGAGCAACGCCCCAGCAGCAGCCCCGGCTCTGGCCAAGGCTCCCA
>VZTG01010157.1:54868-89935 GCA_013397845.1 Melanocharis versteri
CCCGGGATGAGGATTCAGGGCAGATCCCAGCCCTGCAGGATCCCTGGGATGAGGATTCAGGGCAGCTCCCAGCCCTGCAGCATTCCCGGGATGAGGATTCAGGGCAGATCCCAGCCCTGCAGGATCCCCGGGATGAGGATTCAGGGCAGATCCCAGCCCTGCGGGATCCCCGGGATCAGAATTCCTGCCTGGGACTAACTAATCCCATGAGCAGAAAGCTCAGGGAGCTGTTGGATGGAGCTCGCTTTCACTGACAGGTGACTCCAGTGCCTCACGGCCACTAAAAATCAAGTTTGAGCAGAAAAACCTCGGCCTCACAGCTTTCCATGCCCACCAACATCTGCTCAAATGTTGGACTCGATAACCTTGGAGCCTTAATGATCCCGTGATTCAACAGAGACCAAACAAACCGAAATCCTCTCTGCCCACATGTGGTTGTTCCCCACCCACTGAGGACTCAGGTTATACTATTTTCAAGACAGAAAGAAATTTTCCACCCTCCATCTCCATTCAGAACAGGGAATAAGCCTTGTTTTTCATGACTCTCTTTAAAATTCAGTCCTGCAAGGAATTAGCTGGTGAGAACTGACCATCCCTGAAAAGGGAACCTCCCATCCCTGCACTAGAAAGCCACAGGAAAACTGCCCTTAAATCTTAAAATCAGGGTAAGGTTTGGATCATGATAAATGGAACAGTTCCCTCACTGAGTTCTGCTGACTTAATTATTTCCTTTCTCTTTGCAGAGAGGAAATGCAAATTCAAACGTGGTTCCACATAGTGGCAGTTTCTCTCCAAAGATGATTTACATGAATGCAGAGTCATGAAAAGCTGTCACCCCCTCAGGTGACATCTCCCAGCACCAGGACACCGTGATCTGATGGGGAGAAAGGATACCAGATGTAGATTTTTTATTATTTCTACATCAAAAGTAGGGAATTTAGAGGAAAACCAATCAGAAAAAAAAAAGCAAAAAACCAAAATATTTGAGGCTTCTTCTCACCTGGTTCTGCCCCTTTTAGGGTTTGAGAACAGGACTCGTAAATTATTTAGAAACTGAACAGCAGCCACAGACCTGAAACTGCAGGAGGAGTTTCCTCCAGAAAATTTCATTCAGCACAAAATCCAGAGCATCCACCACTCACTAGAGCTCATATTCTACACTGGAAAAACCTTGAGGTTTTGGTGGTTCTTAGGCATAAATCCCACATAAATCTTGACCTGTAGTTCCTGGACCAGGCCAAAACTGGGGTGGGAAGGGATGGAGAGGGGCTGGGAAACAATCCCAGTGTTCCTGGGGGTCACTGCTCTCCAGGTGGGCAAGTCCCTTCTCGCTTTGCACAGGTGGAGAGCTTGTCCCAGGTATTTGCTCCTCCTTCAGCTCTGACTTTTTGTCCTGGAATTACAGGAATGATAACAAAGAACCTGCATATTTAATCTGGCAACTGGCATTTCTCTCACTGGGTAAATATTTAATTCTTCCCCTTTTTTTTTTTTTTTTTTTTAAGCCAAGATCCCCTTGTGTGAGCCGTGTTTTCCATTAGCCTCTTAACCCTGGATAAAGAGGAGCGAATTCCAAGCAACACCTGTATTTTTGCATTTTCTCATTTCCCTACCCAAACTCCTCCTCAGCCAGTTGCATAGCCTAGAAAATTGCATCATCTTTCGCCTCAGCTCCTTGAGAATTCTACATTTTTGGGAACAAGATGCTGCTTCCTGCAGGAATTCAGCACTCATTCCATGCATTGGTTCAGTTAGCAAAGCTCAGCCGGAATCGGTGATTCCTAAATTTTAACAGCTCAGTCTGTGGTCTCAAGTGAGAGTTATGAACCTTTTTTATGGGAATTAAACTTTTTTTTTGGTGGGTATTTCCATCCTCTGACCAGCACGGCCTTAACAATCTCAGGTTTTGGGGAGTTGTGTTCCCATTTTTCTGTGCCTCAGGTAAAAGAATTTTGCTAAGAAAAGGTAAAAGCTCTGGTGTTAAAGAGTTCAATCTTTTAGGGGCAGGAATTTTAGGGGCAGCAGCTACAGCATGAGGAAGTGGTGCTGAATTTCCCCAGCAAGGAAGGATGAGATGCAGCTCGGTAGCCATGGAGAAATTAGGTCAGACTCCAGAAGGCACGAAATGATTTATGCTAATGAAATATTAACTCCCAACAAGGGGGGAAGACGTTGGCACTTTCATGGGAACTGAGTGCTGGAGAAGAATAAAAAAGAAAACAAACACGTGGCAAGAAACCAACCCAAACAATGCCCAGGTCGGACTGGTTTGGTCAGAGAGGCTGATCCTCAAAAGCTGACAGAGCAATCATTTATTTGTTCATGGCTCAAGCAAATGAAAGCAAGAATAATCCCAAGGAAATCTCTCCTCCAGCAAATAAACACGTTTCTGTAAAATATATCTGTTTAAGGGCAGCAGCCTGGCTTTGGGGAGATGTTTCTCCTCAAATTTTGTGCCTCAGCTCAATGAAACAAAGCCCTGGCTTTTAAAATTCTGTCACAACAGAGCTGGGCACACACAACTCTTGGAGATTCATTTATCCCCCTACAAAGGAATTTAATGCCTCTGAATACATTTCTCAGCCTTGCTGATTACCAGGATGTACTTCCTTATTTTGAGGTAAATACCAGCTGTCACAATTACCAAAGAAAACCACAAAAAGGCAATAAAATACACAACATTTAACAAATAAAACAGCTCAGCAAGCTCGGAAGCTTTACGGGGTTGTTTTGCAGGGTTCTGCTCTAATCCAGAGTTATTACAGATCAAATTTCAGAATGAAGAGTTAATTTTGGGTATCATGAATTTGAATATTGATCATAAGAGTGGGGGATTTTTTTGCTGCATCTTCTCAGACCAGCCAGAATCCTATTAAATCCCATTCCTAGAAAAAATTTTTTGGGCTTGCTCTGATTTTTTCTTGAAATCAAAATTATTTCTCCATTCTGAGTGACTGCTTGAGGTCGGGGATAAAGAATAACAATATTTTTACTCCTTTTTCAGGCAAAGTGCAATAATTTTCCCAGCAATGACAACAATCCTGACCTTTCCCAGCCCTGCAGGAGCAGATTTGGGGAACCCTCACCTGCAGCACAAATCTACAAATCTTTCTTTTCTGTGGCTTTTTTCTGCCCCCCTGTCCAACCACACACAGGATAAGCAGCATTTTTATGCCTCAATAAAATAATTTCTCCCCATTTTTTCTGCAGCCGTGGTAGGGCTGAATCAACTGCCCTCAGTGGGAATCATTTCCCTGATGCTGAAGGAATTTGGATGGAGGCCACGGGCAGTGAAATATAATCTGGGTGTATGGGAAAAGGGCTCTGAAACCTGACCCCAGATTAAACCCCATTGTTGTTTGTGACTTTCAGAGGGGCAGAATGGATTTAGGGCCTTTATTTTCTTCTCCCCACTTGTGCATGGCTTTAATTATTAACCCCAAATAAGCAAATTTTCACGTTGCCAACCTGCAGTTAACACAGAGCACTTGCAATTTGGCTCATCTTAATTCTGGTTTTATTCAGCTGCCCTGGCTGAGTAACAGGCTCCAGACTCCCTGACATGCAGATATTTAGGAACCTTCCTCATGGGGATTTTTGTTTTGGGATGAGAGGTTTGCTGAGGGTTTGGCTGTAGAAACACAAAGTTTCTGGCAAATACTATCAGTGAATATCACCAGTGGTTCAAATCCCCTTCAAAGAAGAAATTCAACATCAAGGGACTGAATTATACAGAAACAAAATTGTGAATAATTGAAATATTTCCCTCACAGCCCACTCTGCAAGTCCTGCTTTAATCCAGACACCTTGGAGCTTCTATATAATAGAAATAATTTGTATTTTGGTGTTTTCTCCCCTTTCTGGGGAGAGATGATCCAGTGGAGTGATCCAGTGGAAAATCACTGAATTTCTTGTCCCTGCCAGAGCTGGGTCCCTGTCAGGTGCTCAGATATTCCCTGATCACATCTCTCTGGAGAGCAAACTCGACACCCGCTCCATCCCCAGAGCTGCTGCACCAAGGAGCTCCGTGCAATATTTGACTCCCAGGATGAAAAAGGTGTGAGGGCCCCAGCTCAGACTGCACAAGCTCATGGTGAATGTCAGGCCAGCCCCGAAATTCCTGATTTAAGTGCTTCCCTGAATCCCTGCCAGGCCATAAAACACGGGCTAAAACCCAGCAGAGAGGAACCTCCTGTCCTGACGTGACATTCTCCACCAGCTCTGAGAGTGGGCAGAAAATGAGAGAAAACAGACTAATAATAAGCACTGTTCAACCACCTAAACCCAGGCAGGACAGGAATGAAGGGAGAGGACTTGCAAAAAGAAAAAAAGTGAAAATCCAGGAGTTTGAGGCCTGAATTCCCCATTTTGTCCACGTGAAATAGCTCACTGAAGCAAGGAAAGCTGTGGGAGCAGCAGCAGCCCCTGAAGAGAAGAGCAGATCCCAAGTGCTGGGGTCTGTGAGGGGCAGGGATTAAAATGTGAGGGAGACATTTCTTGTGCAAGAGCTGGAAGGGGCCGTGTTTGGCCTGGCTGCCGGCCACGCCTTTGTATTTCAATAACAAAGCAGATAAATGATCCTGAAAAACACCCAGCTGTAAATGGAGAAGCTCAAGCACTCAGACTCCAAAATATATGTGGTTTTTGTGGCTCTGGCTCCCAAAAAATTAACCCTGAGCATCCTAAATTTGAGTTTATCCTCTGCTGAACCATGAATAGGCCCCAGCTTTGCTGAAACCCGGTTTTGGTGTGGACAGGTCTAAATTAAATTCACACCCAGTGAGCTGCAGGGACACAAAAAGGAACATTTCCTGTGCCACGTGGTCCTGGGGTTTTCTACAATTCTCTCATTTAAATCCCACCTTCTATGAGTCCTTTGAGAGGAACAATTTCACCGGAGCTTTCCTAAAACCAGCCCCATTTTCTGCACTGTCCCCTCCACCCCCTTTTCGTCCCAGCTCCCAGACGAGCTGTCAGAAACCAACAAATGTTTGAGACATCAACTTTGCCAGGAGAGAAAAGCATTAAAATTTCTATTTCTGCCCTGTTCTGCACGTTTTAAACCACAGGGAAGTCCTCACACATCATCCTCGTACATCAGATTTGTTTCAACATTAAATTTCCACGCCCTCTCCTCTATTTCCCTTTATGCTCAGCTCTTTTGGAATCTGATGAGGGTTTTTTTGCTGCCGAGGTTTCCCTTGGTCTGATTCCCAGCACCATCTAGTGACACAACCTGGGATAGAAAAATCAGCATTTTATCTTCCTCCCTCTCGATTTTCTTGACCCGATTTTGCTTTTTACACATCACAAATTAAAATTCAGTTCCATTTTTACAAAAATATTTTACAACATTCCTCAAAGGCCAAACCCAATTATTGCGATTTCCCCCTCTGCTTTCTGCTCCAATCTCCTTCAACCCAAATAACAGCACAGAAATTCCCAAAACACTTCAGGCAGCCTAAAAAAATCTGCATTTCAGAAGGAATAGAAAGTGCTAAGCTTGGAAATCCCTTCACCCTGGTGCCCTGGAGCTGCAGCTGATGCTGGCACTCCCCAGCTGAAAGTTACTTCTTTGAAAGATGAACCATCAGTGCCTTTCAGAGTTTGCAAATATAATATTAACATTTATTTCAGAGCTCTTCAGTGCACGCACAAAGAAATGTCTGGTTTTCATCTCAAGAGCAAAACCTCCAGAAGCCCCATGGGTTTAATTCCCATTTTTTCTGTCTCCATGCAGGCAGTCCAGCCTGAGGGAAAATAACCATTGTTCCTCCATCATCACTCATTTCTCAACTCAGGACCTGAATGTACTTTGTTTCTAGAGGCATCAGGACGAAGGGATGAAAAATAATGCTGAGAACAAACATCCCTGAGCCTGTTCTGGGGAGGTGGAACTCGGAGCATTCCCATTAAAATTTAACAGGAACGTGGCTGCGGGACTCGGCAGCACGAAACATCTTAAACCACTCAGTTCCCTCCCTTGGTTGCTAAAAATAATCGTTGCTAAAAATAAAAACATTCAGCTTTCCGAGGGGCAGTGAGGTAACAGGACACGTGTGGAGAGCCAGGCTCTGCAATTCCCAGCACTGGAGGAAGGGCAGTTTTATCACGGAATTATCATCCCTGCCTCTGCAGGAACGAGGAAATCTTCCCCTCTACAGCCAGGGTGACTCAGCTTGGGAAGGATGGAGAGCTCCAGAAAAATGAAAGAGGATTCTCTGGTCACTGAAAACACAGCAAATCCAACCATTCTCTGATGCGAGTCCACCACACTGCAAATAAAAGCAATTTCTGTAACTCAGCCCCTTCCAACACCACAAAATCTAAATTATTCCTCTCCAGAGCTCAGCAAAGGCCTCGCTGCCACCACCAGCAGGTTTTCCCTCATCAGCTGCATCCAACAGCAGCCTGGGATGAATTTCCTCTCCATGCCACATTTTGGGTGCTCTGGGATAACAAGCACACTCTGCTAAGAAGCCAGCACTGATCAGCTGAGGAAGCACAGGCTGCCTTTGAAACCACAGCAGACAATTCCTAAAGGTTTACTTCGGCAAAGAAATCAGAAGGGGAACGCCCCTGCCCCCTAAAATAAGGGAAACAGCTGAAATTTTTTTCTTGTCTGAATAAAAAACTTAGTGAAAAATGGGTTAAAGTGAGGAGCACCCAAAGGAAGAGCCATCACAATGCTCCAGTAATAATTAGATTTATGCCTCTTGTCTTTCCATGCCTATTAGGCCTCAAAATTTAAACTTCTACCTGGCAGAAAACTGATGGATAAAAAGGTTGATCCCGAGTTATTTGGAAAGCTGGTGGGTGATCAGTTTCATTTGGGATTTGGTGTTAATTCCATTTGGGATTTGGTGATAATTCCATTTGGGATGAGGTGATCGATTCCATTTAGGATTGGGTGATCGATTCCATTTGGGATTGGGTGATAATTCCATCTGGGATTGGGTGATAATTCCATTTGGGATTGGGTGATCAATTCCATCTGGGATTTGGTGATAATTCCATCTGGGATTGGGTGATAATTCCATTTGGGATGAGGTGATCAATTCCATTTGGGATTTGGTGATAATTCCATTTGGGATTTGGTGATAATTCCATTTGGGATGAGGTGATCATTTCCATTTAGGATTGGGTGATAATTCCATGTGGGATGAGCTGATCAATTCCATCTGGGATTGGGTGATCAATTCGATTTGGGACTGGGTGATCAATTCCATTTGGGATTTGGTGATCAATTCCATCTGGGATGGGGTGATCAATTCCATCTGGGATTGGGTGATAATTCCATTTGGGATTTGATGATCAATTCCATCTGGGATTGGGTGATAATTCCATCTGGGATCTGTCGGGTCAGTGGAACAGGAGCACCCAGCGCTGGCAGCTCCTTGTGCCCAGGGGAGGTCACTGTTGCTGCACAGAACGGCTCACATGGGGCAGTTTTAGGTTTAACAGTGCAATTTAAACGTGCAACACCAGCAAACCCCTCCTACAGCAGCTCAGGGTTCCTTTCCTCCCTCATCTCGCCAGAAATCCGCCAAAAATCAAGCCCACAACCGCATAATCCTGAGTGGAGACTGATAATTCTCAGGGCTGCACCAAGAGCAAACCAAATCCCATCCCCAGATGCCTCAAGGCATCAAAAATGGGCAGATTAAAATAATTTCTTCACCTTTAATCACCTGCAATTCAAGACCACACAGCTGAGAAGTCATCAACGATTAACTGCATCTGATCACTGCATAAAAATTAGGAAATTATGTCCCAAGGGAGGAGAGCTTTGCTTGTCCTGAGCTGAAGAGGTGAAAACAGCCTGGAAAATGTCTTGATTCCTCTCTGAGGGGGACAAATCCAACCCAGCAGCCCCACACAAGAGGAATTTCCTTACGGTGGAACATTTCAGGGAGGTAAAAATAGTCTGAACATGCCACCCCTGCCACGGCCGGGGAGCTCTGGCTCCAAGGAAAACATTTAGAGGTAACCATGGAGCACCACGGATGAGTCAGGAGTCAGGGGCAGGTAATTCTTGGAAATGGAACAATGGAGATCACGCAGGAGGGGACAGTGACACTGCCAGCGTCACCCGTGGGGTGGAGGGGCTGGAGAACTCCCGAGGAACTGGGGAAGGGGCTGGAGAACTCCTGAGGAGCTGGGGAAGGGGCTCAGCCTGGAGAAAAGGGGGATCAGGGGGGATTTCTGCCTCTGCACAGCTCCCTGGCAGGAGGGGACAGCCGGGGGGTTTGGGATCTTCTCCCAGGGGACAGGGACAGGAGGAGAGGGAACAGCCCCAAATGACACCAGGGGAGGCTCAGGTTGGACACCAGCAGGAATTTCCTCGTGGAAGGGGTGGCCAGGCCTTGGAACCAGGGAGGTTTGGAGTGCCCATCCCTGAATTTCCTCGTGGAAGGGGTGGCCAGGCCTTGGAACCAGGGAGGTTTGGAGTGCCCATCCCTGAATTTCCTCGTGGAAGGGGTGGCCAGGCCTTGGAACCAGGGAGGTTTGGAGTGCCCGTCCCTGGAGGTGCCCAAGGAATTCCTGGAGGTGGCACTCAGAGCTCTGGGCTGGGGACAAGGTGGGGACTGGGCACAGCTGGGACCTGCTGACCTTGGGGGGCTTTTCCAACCTCACTGATCCTGGGATTCACCACAGCTGTGCCCCACCTGTGCCCTCCTGCCTTCTGCAGGGATTCTCAGCTCCCCCAGTGAGGGTTTTTTTCTTTGTGAAGTATCACCCAGCACAGGACACTGTCCCCAGCCACCCCAGGTGACCCCGTGCCAGTCCCGGCGTCGGTAATTAATCAGGTAATTAATCAGGTGGATGTTTACTCCGAAAGCGTGTGACAAACCCAGCAGCGATGTCACAACCCCCTGTCACATCTCGATTACAGCACTTGCCATGCAAATGGAGCCTCCACAACCCTGCTTTGCTTCCCGGGGGAGAGGCTCAGAGGGGGAAATCCACCCATATCCCACTCCCGTTCTTAATTTTAAATAACGTCATTATTCAGCCCTTTAAATACTCCTCATCCATTTAGCTCAGGATATATTTACACAGGATTATGTTCACCTTTAGATAGGCAGAATTCCCTTTAAAGATGAGCTTTAAAATCTCTCCTGATATTTTGTTTGTCACCTCGGCAGTCACTGAAAGCCTCATCCTGCCTTTCTCCATCAGTGCAAATCAAACCCACCCCCTCCCAACATGCAAAAGAGGATTTTAATAAAGGAAAACCTTTTGCAACAAAGGGTTTTCAGTCAGGTGAGTTCAGAGCTGGCATCCGAAGGGAGAGACAGACAAACACCTACCCCAGCAAACGTTGTTAAAGTGGGTGTGTGCACGGGAACATGTAGGAACAAGGGAGGAGGGAAGAGAGAGGATTCACCCTCCATCCAGAGACAGAAAAAGAGCTCAACCCATGGGCAGCACGACCTGAACGCTCCCATGGAGAGAGGTTTTGCAGAGCTGCCCATCACGAATCAGTTCATTACGGGGTTTTTTTCACGAGGAACTTCTAGAGGGTGATGGCCATTTCTGCTGCGAATATTACATCAGGAATCAGAATTCCTACACGAGTATATCAGCAATTCATCAGAATAGCAGGAATTAATCAGGATAGCAGGAATTAATCAGGATAGCAGGAATTAATCAGGCTATCAGTTATGTACAAAGGAGAAGAAAAACTCCCCCCTACACAAAGGCCTGGCGTGTGATTTTTCCTACGGTGCAAACCTGTCTTTCCTAAAAGCTCAGCTCTGTTTATGGCCAAACCTGGCTTGACCTCATCACCTCCCCAGATGATTGCCACTGGAGACCCTCACCCAATCATATCCTCATTCTTCCACCTTCAACCCTTGGAATTTTCTCCCTTTCTGAGAATAGAAGCACACAGTGGGTTCAAAAATGCGGAAATCACAAAAACTGTGGGAGATAACGAAAATATTCCACACTCTTGGGCAGAAAACCCTTTCCCCAGCCCAGGTTTCACTGGGTAATAAAGGAAATAGTTCTGTCCATAGCTGTGGGAATCAGGAGGCACTGACTGGAGCAGCATCTACAAATCCTAGAAAGTCATTTTTGGGATCTCCCTCTGCTTGCTGTGCAAGCTGGAACCTGCCCTGCCTCGGTGGATAAAAGAGGACTCGATGCAGCATTATTAGAGGGAAATTGAAAGTTGCTATTGAACAGCCAGGGCTGGAGCTGGAGGTGGACAGCTCATAGCCAGCAGTGCTTGTTTACAGAAAAAGACTCATGAGAGCTGTTTGAAATTAGAGCAACAAAGGATTCAGGTACCTGTTGAGGTTGGAAGCAGGAGAACCACAGAATTCCAAGCTAAACAAATACAAAGCCTGGGAGACCTTGTAGTGTCCACATTCCAAGGGGTTTCGTTGCTAGATTTGAAAATCTGCTTCTCCTCTTGTGGCTGAAGGTTGATTTTTGGTCCTTTCTGACCCATAGAAAGGTCAATTCCTTACCAATATAGGTCAGTGTCTGTACCAAATCCAGGCCAATTCCTGCTTTATTGTGAATGTAATCACAAGCTATAAACAAGAAGACAAAACTACCCAAAACATGGGCTGGAGTCTGGAGGAGAATAGAAAGATGAGGAGTCTCTGATGTGATTTACTGCCCAATAAATGCAGTGAGTCACTGCAGTCATTTCCTGTTTGCAGGAGGCCAAATTCTCCCACCTCTGCGAGTGTGGAGGAGTTCCTGATCTGGTGCCTCATCCTGGAGATTTGCACAGGGTATTTACGGGGTTTCATGGTGCTGAGGGGCTGGATCCTGGCTCCAGCTTGTCCTCATGCCATCAGTAAGGTACAGCAGGTGAAATGGAAGGGAAACATTTACCCAAAGAGAGCAGAAGGTGTCCTTAGAGGAACCAGACGCTCTTTGTGGCTGTCTCCGTGTCAGACGGGCGAAGCAGAGTTCAAAAGTGAAAAGGTTGTTGAACAAATCCCTTCCCCTTGAACAAGCTGAGGAATAGACCGGGATGTTGGCTCACTGTGGTTTAACCCCTGGCCTGCAGAGCACTGGGATTTCACAGGGATAGGAGAGAGCTGCCCTTGGAAGGTGAATCCTGGCTCCAGCCATGCCCCTCCCTTATCCATTCGTGTTCCCAGCTCCAAATGCAGCTCCATTAATTGGCAGCAATAATCTGTGGGGCAGGGAGCCAGGGAAGAGCCACTGCAATGCAGATCAGCTCCTGATTCCCTGCTTGTTCTACAAGAATCAAATCTCCTTTGATCAATACCTGAATAATCCTTTCAACATCCCTGAGCCTGCAGTTGCTGCTCCCAGTGCAGAGAAAGCAGGAGGTGGGATTGTTCAGGTTGGGGAGAGGAGCCACTGCCCAGCTGAAATTATAACACAAATGTGATTTTTTTCTTTTAAATGTGCCCCAGAAAGTCTGGCTGCTCTCTGCTCGGGCTGATGTCAAAGATGATGCTGCTTGGGATTAAATCTGGAATGCTTTCCAGGACACAGCCGAGGAAGAAGATGCATCTGATAACATCGTAATCCCTTTTCCAATCTAGGTACTTAAGAGAAATATCTGCTTGTTCAGTTGAAATGGCACAGCCCACAGGGTGAAATCCATTTCCCAGGGACATGGGAATGGAGTTTAGATCTGATACTGAGATCTCCTGGTGACAAGGAAACAGATTTCCTGTAAGAAGTGTCCCCATTTGTCATGGTTTAACCCCTGAGGCACCAAACACCCCACAGTCAGCAGCTCACACCCTCTCCCTGGTGGGATGGGGAGAGAGCTGTGAGAAGGTAAAAAAGGCCTGGGTTGAGATAAGGACAGTTTAATAAATGAAATAATTGAATGAAAATGAGAGAGGGAGGAGAGGGAGATAAATAACCCCCTATTAAAACAATAAACACAAGGTGGTCTCCCACCAGCTGCTGCCCTGAAATCGGTGCCTCAATCCCCCAATTTAATACTGGGCACGACTTTCTACACCATGGATTGTCCCTCTGGCCATGGCCAGCTGTCCTGGCCGTGCCCCCTCACAGCTTCTCATGCACCTCCTGCCTGGGAAACGGAAAATTCCTTGGTTTGGGGGAAGCACAACTGAGCAAGCACTGCAGCATGAGTTTGGTATCAACAGTATTCTCCTACTAAATCCAAAACACAGCACTGCACCAGCTACTGAGAACAAAACTGACTCTATCCTGGCTGAAAACCACTTTTGACAATTCCCAAAACATTTAATTCAGGGTCCCCTGGTACTTTACTCCCTTGCACAACCCTAAGTCAGAGGTTGCTTTTCCCTTCCAGGTAAATCAGAATCTATTTTTTCTGTTTCACACAGCAGAAAAAAAAAAAAGTTTTCAACTTGCAGTTAAGCTTTTTCTTGGGAAAAGTAATTTCTTCATCAGCTGCTCAGGATTGTCAGGAAAGAGGGTGGAGCCTTCCCAGGCTGCCGTCCTCCAAACCATACCTGAGTATAAAGAGCACAGGGGAACTGCAGCCAAGAAACTCTCAAAAGCTGCTTCCAGTGGCTGCTGGGATTCCAGGGCTGGTTTTATTCTTCTACTGGAACTTGCTGCTCCAAAGAGAAGAGGGAAGCTGGACCCAGCTAATTACATCGGAGGATTAATTACAATTGCCATGGTCTCCATGTGAAACTGGATTGATTTTTAATTTTTTTTTTTTTACACACAACTGAACAGGGTTTTTTCCTCCCCTCTCCTCTTTCATCTGTTTCTGCACACACACAGTGGAGATGTTGCAAACAGTCTGCATGACTCCTGAGCTCCTTGTCAACCAAAACATGAGTGAAAGTGAAATCTGTGGCTACAGCCCAGGCCAGGGATCTCCACTGCCTGGAGAAACTGCCAGTCCCAAGAGCTGCTTCCAGCAGAGCCCATCGCTGCCAGACTCTGGATTAACTGAGCTGAACGTTGCGAGTCCCGAGATCTACCACCCTCCTCCTCCATGCAAACCTCCAGGGATGCCTGCTCCTGCTGGTAAGAGGAAAAAGTCTTTATTCCCATTTCCTATTCTGTGCTTCTTGCAGCAGCTGATGAAGCCCAGTGGCCTGGGGCTCTTTGTGGCAGCACAGAGCTGCCCCAGCAGCACAAACCCGGCTCAATAATGCCAGAGATGTTCAGCACATTCCCCTACCCAGGCTTGGCTGGATTTTGTTGTGTTCTGCTGCTGAGGTCAGAAATTGCTCTGGTTTCCAAAGGATGCCCAGTATTCCATCATTTCAGTCTGTCTCCAGCGTTTTGCTGCTCATTTGCATCCCGAATTGCAGGTTTGGTTCAGAACTATCAGCAAGGTAATAGATGTGACCTGAGTTATTAACATTTCAAAGGAAAGTGTGATTGGTGAATCATTGCCTTTGCAGAGTTCTTCAATTCCTGGGATGTATCTGATCCACCACTGGAAAATCTTCCCAGATAACAACATATTAGCAATCTTACTGGCTTATAAAAATTATATAGCTTTTCAGAGAAACCTTAAAAACACTCTACAAACAGTAAATAATTCATTGTGAAAACACCACTCTAAAAAAAAGAGGAACCATTTCTAGAACAGAAAGACACAAACCCTGCTTTTCGAGGTCTCAGTGTTTTGATTATTCAGTGATAGGTTAAACACTGAGAAGCGCCAGAAATCTCAGCACAAAACAACAACCCCATCTCCATTCCAAAGGCACCATTTGCTGCTCGGGATTCGCCTCCCTCCTGCTGGAGGGGTGTCAGCTCTCGTTGCCTGGAGCGAGGAAGGGAAACAGAATCACGCAACAAGAAACCACATCTTGTGGGGCTGGTTCCCCTGCCAGGATTCCTCCTCTCAGGATCCCGGGAGCTGCCCCATTCCCATCTGCTGGATCCCCTCCACGGGGCCAAGCAGATTCCACACGCAGGTTTTGGTCAGGAATATTGGTTCAGGCACCTCGTGTTTTATTTAACAGCACCAGGAGCTGATGGCCCAATGCACCTTCTTCCATTTCAGGCTGCTGTTTTGTTTGATCCTGAATCGTGTTTGATCACAAGAGCTGTTTTCATTCCTCCTGCCACGAGCTGCAGTGGGAACACAAAGCTTCTCCCTGCTCCAGCATTGCTGCTGGATGACTCCTTGCTCTCAGGATCCCACGCTCTGCTTCCCAAAGCTCAGGCTTTCCTTGGAGCTGGGCCTTTCTCCATGGTGCATTTTATTGGGAAAACCCTGACCTAATGCATTAAATCCGTAATTTTTTAATGGTAATATCTGTTACTGAATGCATTTTATACAAAGATTATTCCAAGTGGGGGGGACACACAAGGCAAGGCCGTGAATGCCAGTGTTACATAAAAGCTATTTCAAAAGCCAATGGATTTAAGCTCCTAATCTGGGCGAGTCTTTCAAGTTTGGGGATGCAGGCACCAGATGCAAGGAGAGCGAACACAAACAATCCCAGAGCAGCTTGTTTTGACAGAGGGAGAGCCTGTTTGGACAACAAGGTGTATTCTCAAATAACTGTTTCATTTCAAGACAGAAAATCAGTTTCCCTTTGAATCACAGCACAACTTCCAAACACACTGAGAGCCATGGGGGAAAGCCACTGGCCAGAGCATCCCTATCTTAATTCTGAATGAATTCTACTCCTTGTTGTTGCACTGATAACAATTTAACAAACCCCAGGACAGGAAACTGCAAAGGCAGATTTACCACAACACAGGAAAATCAGAACATGAGTGACAGGGGTAGAGACCTAAACACTGCTGACACATCCCCCAAAAGCAAATCCACGCTCTGTGGCACGCAGCAAAACTGAGGAGGAATTCATTAAAGGAATTATTGAGCAGAGCCAAGCAACACGCAGGGAGATGTGGAAATTTCCCACAACTGATGATGAACATCGGAATCAGAGCCCGTTCCCCAGGCTGACCTCATCCTCCCACCCTTCTCCAACAGCTCAGAGAATTGTGTTACTTTCAGCATCGTGTTGTGACTTTTCCAGACTCTGAACTTAGCTCTGATCCCCCTCAGAGGCGCTACATGGGTGTGAGAGTGAAGATGCCGGTGCGGGAATTGCTGAGGAAAATCCGGCTTTCCAAAGGCTTGGACCCGGCTCACGGCAAGGTGAGGGCTCCCTGAGGCTGGGAAGGTTCCTGCCAGGGCTGCAGCATCCTGCTGCATGCAGTCACCCCCCGCTGAGTGTTCTGGAGAGGTCACGCCTGCAGCTGCTGCCTCTTCCAGCCACCACATCCATGCTTTGGATAAAAGTGGAGAATAAACCGAATTTCAGACAGAATGAGGGCTGGGCCAGGAACAGTTGTAAAGCAGTGACAGCAGGAACCTATCCATGCCATGGATGCTGTACATCATTCAGTCAAGCCAAAAATGGCCCAAAAACCAGTAAAAATATTGCTCCAGAAGCTGCAAAACAGCCCAAGGAGCCCAACTCCCAGGCTGCTGTAAAGATCCTTATAAAGCTGCCATGAATTACCCACTCGTGGAAATCTCTCCACCTGCAGCCCCTGCTGAGCAAAACCCATAGCACAGGAGGCAGTTTCACTCTGTCCATGTTACAACATTTGCCACTGTTTCATCTTCTCTTGCATGCTCTGAGCATCTCACATTGAAGTTGGGTGGTTTTGTCTCCTCAGGAAGCCTCATCAGTGAAGACGGTAACCAAAGGATCCTCAGGAAAAACAGGTTGGAAACGCCTCCCTTGGTAACAGAGCCTCCTTTTCTAGTAGGATCATCCCTGGGAGGTCCCCAAAGAGGCAGAGCACTCCTGCCCCATGGTCAGTGATCCCTGCTGGCTCCCTTCCATTGCAGGAGGCCGGCCAGCTGTGCATCAGCGCCCTGTCTGGGTTATCCAGCTCTTATCTGGGGCAGCACTGATGGGAATCTCTGCTCCCTGTGCCTCTCCTCAGCTCTGAACGTTTTCCTCCCTTTTTTTTGCAGCAGAGAAGAGGAGAGCTCACCCTTATACAGAGAAACAGCTTAGACAGGTATGCAGAACACCCTGAACCCCGCTCTGCCAGGCTCCCGGGGCAGAATTCCTGTTCTATCACCGAGGGAGAACAGGACACTTCATGTCTGCTTCCCTCCCCCTTCTTCCGCCCTGCCCGGCTTCTGTTGCTGTTTCAGAGCAAGCAGAGCGCTGGGCAAAGCCCCAGAGGCCTGGAGGACCTCGACATCCTGGTGGAGGTGCTGCAGGAGGATCTGAACAAGAGCCAGCTCAGGGAGGAGCCTCGGCACCCAGTGCCAGATGGGTTTTGGCAGGGATTCTCCACGGATCTGCAGAGCTCCCGGTGGGAAAGCGTGGGGAGCAAGGAGGCAGCTGGCGGCCTGCAAGGGAGGCAGCACAGCCCGGCAGAGCTTCACCCAGAGTCCTGTCTTAAAGATTTCCACCCCATCCTGCGGGGACAGGCAGAGCTTTCCTTCCACGGGGCGCAGGAAAGCATCCAAAGGTCCAGCTCATCGGGAATGTTCTCCAGGAGGGGCGAGAAAGGGAGCAGCTGGTGGATGCAGGATGCTCTCCTGAGCTCCCAGGAAGGTTTCCCGAGGAATTCTCCAGCCCAGGAAGGTTTCCTGAGGAATTCCCCAGCCCAGGAAGGTTTCCCGAGGAATTCTCCACCCCAGGAAGGCTTCCCGAGGAATTCTCCATCCCAGGAAGGCTTCCCGAGGAATTCTCCATCCCAGGAAGGCTTCCCGAGGAATTCTCCAGCCCAGGAAGGCTTCCCGAGGAATTCTCCAGCCCAGGAAGGCTTCCCGAGGAATTCTCCAGCCCAGGAAGGCTTCCCGAGGAATTCTCCAGCCCAGGAAGGCTTCCCGAGGAATTCTCCAGCCCAGGAAGGCTTCCCGAGGAATTCTCCAGCCCAGGAAGGCTTCCCGAGGAATTCTCCAGCCCAGGAAGGCTTCCCGAGGAATTCTCCAGCCCAGGAAGGCTTCCCGAGGAATTCTCCAGCCCAGGAAGGCTTCCCGAGGAATTCTCCAGCCCAGGAAGGCTTCCCGAGGAATTCTCCAGCCCAGGAAGGCTTCCCGAGGAATTCTCCAGCCCAGGAAGGCTTCCCGAGGAATTCTCCAGCCCAGGAAGGCTTCCCGAGGAATTCTCCAGCCCAGGAAGGCTTCCCGAGGAATTCTCCAGCCCAGGAAGGCTTCCCGAGGAATTCTCCAGCCCAGGAAGGCTTCCCGAGGAATTCTCCAGCCCAGGAAGGCTTCCCGAGGAATTCTCCAGCCCAGGAAGGCTTCCCGAGGAATTCTCCAGCCCAGGAAGGCTTCCCGAGGAATTCTCCAGCCCAGGAAGGCTTCCCGAGGAATTCTCCAGCCCAGGAAGGCTTCCCGAGGAATTCTCCATCGCAGGAAGGTTTCCTGAGGAATTCTCCAGCCCAGGAAGGTTTCCTGAGGAATTCTCCAGCCCAGGAAGGTTTCCTGAGGAATTCTCCATCCCAGGGAGGTTTCCTGAGGAATTCTCCATCCCAGGACATTCCTGCACTGCCCAGCCCGGCGGAGATGCTGCTGGAAGCTCCCAGGAGCTCTCCAGACCCCGAGGGACGTTTGAGGCTCACCCCAAATTCCTTCACACAGCAGGACCTCTCTGCCCTCTCCTTCTTCCAGTTCCAGCTGCACAGGGAGGAGAATTTGCTGAGGAACATCCCGGCGGAGAAACTGCTGGCTCCCGATGAAAATGGCAACAGGTCCTTGATTTTTCTGTCGAAATACATCGATTTCTGTCCCCTGGGGACGTCGCTTTGCTCTGACCTCACCCGCTACTCACAGAAAAAGCTCCTCTGCTCAAGGGGAAGCTCAAACTTGAATCAATACACAGAATTTTAGGCAGATATTAAAAATAGAAATACTCCCTATTTGCAGTAATATTCCTGAGCTACAGCTGATATTAGGATGGATTCAGAGTGTTAAAATATTTAAGGATGAGAGGTACGGGTAGGGATTCACAAGAAAATTAAAACCAAGCAAAATAAGTACTGGGGAAAAAAAAAAAGGAATGCATAAAAGATCTTTTCCATGCTGCAGACACTCTCAGGGTAATTATTTGTATTATTAGCTGCTAATAAAAATGGAGACTCCCAAAGAACTGGGAGTGGCTGTTCTGCTGGAAATGAAATGAAAACCAAGCTTCTCCTGATCCCAGTAAAACCCAGTACTGCCCTGGAATGAGTGCTTGTGGAGAAAATAGCCATTTACAAGAAAAAAATTAAAATATCTAATTAGGTTCCATGCAGTTCAGATTGGGACGGCTGGTATCAAATCAGATTGAGAGAAATCATGGTGTAATTTATAAATTATCTGAGTCTCGGGGAGAAAGAGATTAATTCCTGTCCCAAATTTAAAATATTGATAACCCCACACAGGGAAAACCAAGCACAGCACTGGCCTCTTCCCTAAAGTACCACATTTATTCAGAATAATGATTTTCAGCGCAATAATAAAATCAGGCTTCACTTCTCAGCAATTATGTAACTCAGTAAGCAGCACTCAGCCCCCTATTTCCGTATTTCTCGCAATTTTGTAAATGATACACAAAAATTTCCTCATTCCTAAACTCAATTTTATGAAGTATTTAAACATGAGATTCTGCACTCAAAAGCACACACAAAGGCAGGACTACAAATGAAATAAGATCATTCTGAGTTCTACTGGATGGTGAACAACAGGGTCAAAAATCCATTAAAAAAACCCCAAAAAACCCAAAACCAGACCAAAACAAACAAGCAAAAAACCACCCCAAAAAACCCCAAACCCAGCAAGAAGTGTCAGAGTTGTTCAGACATATTTAAGGATATTTTGCTACAAGACAAAGGGAAAACAAATAAATGAGTACAGTCAATGCCTACATTAATTTTTCCTCCATGAGGAAAGGAAGACATGCCCAAATTTACAAGAAAAAGAATAAAATAACCTTTTTAGGGATGAAGTTCAATAGAAACATTTGCACTAATCTGAGGAGTTCAGTGAGGTTGAACACACAGAGGAAATTGAGCTCTCCTCCTCCACAGGACTCAATTCCAGTTTGGAAATTTTTCTTTTAAGTGCAAGTGTTTCCCTTCTCTCAGTTTTTAGGGATCTTGCAGCCTTTTCCCTGTACAAACAGGGATTATTGGCAGCAAGGAATCATGGAGCAGCTCCTGGAGAGGAACGGGATGATAGCAAGAAGGGAGGAGCAAGAAATCCAGGCAGACAAAATCAGCAATTGTATTGTTAATATAGAGAGCAATAAACCCTTAAATATCCCAAGATTTCAGTATTTTCCAGCCTTAGTACTTTATGCTTTAAACTGCATTGTCCCTGCTACTTTGGGGTGTTTTAGCCTCTCCTTGGGGGTGTTTTAGCCTCTCCTTGGGGGTGTTTTAGCCTCTCCTTTCTCTTCTGATTGTTGCCAACTGCGTTCTCTCCCAGGCTGCTGCACAGGGCTGTTGCCCAGGGAAGGAGGGCTCTGACTTTCGCCCTGGCTCAGAGATTTGCCTCCCTCAACAAGATCGACGAGAAGGACGCAGAGGAAAGGGTAGGGTGCTGATTTGCCAAGAAAAAAGTCATTTTTTATCACACTCAACCCTCTTTCAAACCCCAGCCAAGCACCAAGCAGCCTTCTGCTGTCCTGGAAATGAAGGAATGGGGAGGGAATGGTGGAGCACAAGTGGGACCAGAGCCCCAAATCCCAACTCCCCACTTCATTCTCTAAAAAAACGTTGTTTTTCAACTATTTTCGCCTTTCACTGCAACTTTCTGCCCTTCTTCCCTTCTCAGACTGCTTTACATCTTGCTGCAGAAAAGAACCAGCACCTGATGGTGAGCGACCTGATCTCCCTGGGAGCCAACGTCAACGAGCAGGACAGCTCTGGGAAAACCCCCCTCCACCTGTGTGCAGAGAACGGCTACCTGAGGGTTCTGGAGGTGAACTGGGTGCTTGTGCTGGGCAAAAGTGGAGTAAAAGCAATGAATGCACGTCCTGGTGGTTAAAATAACCCGGGGTTTTCCATACAGCTCTGGTCTGATGGGGTTACGGAGGGGTTTGGGGGAGGAAAGGTTGGTTTGGCACTGCCAAAGGTCAGGAATCACCTGGGTATTCTTCATTTCAGGTCCTGAAAAACTGCAAGAACAACGGGGTGCGTGTGGAAGTGGATCTGCCCGACCACTATGGTAAGAGGGAGAGCTTTAGATCCTAAACCCAGAAATAGAGATTTACTCCAGGCAGGGGTCAGGCGCTGGGTTTGACCTTGCCACGGCTGTCCCACGCAGGTTTAACCCCCCTGCACTGTGCTGCCCTTGCCCACACTGTGCTGCTGGCAGAATCCCAGAGCGCTGCCAGGGACACGGACACGGACACGGGGAGGTTCCTGCGCCTACGGAAAGACCAAATCCTGGAGGGAATTCTCTGCCTGCTACAGATGGGAGCAAAGCCCCAGCTGCAGGTGAGGCTCGCAGCAGGATCTCTACCCTGGCTGAAGTCTTCCTGTCCTTGTGCAACCACAGGATTTGCTGTCACCTGCAGGTGCTGAATTCATGTCAAACCTCCAGCGCCTGCCTAAAACTCCAGGAGAACACAGAGCTCCTGTGTTTGCTTCAGGCTCATAAACCCCAGGCACAGGACGTTCTTCAAGAGGTAACTATGGGTGCTTTACACAGGCAATGCCTAATTCCAGCTTAAGCAAATATTCAGTTCTTACCAAAAAAAAAAAAAAAAAAGTCACATTTCTTTTATCTTTTCCAGGGTCTTTTTTGACTCTGTCAGATAAGAGTTCCCACCAGAGTATGTGTAATAAGTGTAATGGTATAACAAGATTTCAATTAGAAATACAGACTTAAAGCCCCACTTCAAGTCACTGAGGTTCTCCCAACAGGAGAGAAAACATAGCAAAGAAAAAAAATAATCATTTCAGTCCAGTTCAGCTGGAAATTCACTGTTCTGGTCTCTCCACCCGCACAGAGCTGCAGCCTGCTGGATGCTCCCAGAGGAATCCCCGCTCCCCCAGCAGCAGATAACTTACCTGAACTTTGCTCCTTGGCATCCTCAGACCTCTTTGATGTCCTTCTTGAAGGTACTTTGTGGTAGGAAGCGGAGTTCAGGTATTTGGGGTTTTTTCTGGCTCAGCAGCTGGGGTGGAGTGGCTCAGTCCAGTCCCTTCCCTGCTCTGCCATCCCACAGAGCCGTGGAGGGTGGAAAAGAACCCCAAAATCATTGAGCCTAAACCTCCACGGCGTGGAGCTGATGGAAAAGATGCCCAGCACCCCATCAAAACCTTTGGATTTACTCCAGAGGCCTGCCCAGAATTCATTTTCCTTGCAAACCTCCTTCCTCACCCAAAGCCAGGCAGAAAATGGGGGAATAAATCCGTGGCTTTAGCAGGAGCACCTGGCCTGGGGATTGAGCTGAGATTTGCTGCTTTGTTGCCTTCCAGGGAAATGCTGATAACTCTCATCACCTGCATCTCGTGGGCCACCTGCTGCAAGAGAATAACTGAGGACAGGCACTAAAATATAGAATATATTATATTATATTACATCTTGAACTGACTGCTGGAAAGATCTCATCTGGGCCCAGAACTAAAGAGCAAACTGATAAATGGGGGAAGTCCTCAGTGCAGGTTTCGCCAGGAATTCAGTGTTAGGAAGAATTAGATCTTCATTTTCTCACTAATTTCTGCTTCTCTGCTCAGGTCTGAGGTGTAGCTGCCCCACAGTCTGAAGCTCTGATGATTTTTCATGCAGGTGTTTAGCCCAAGAAAAAGATTCTAACCATCCAAGGCCCAGCCTTGAGGGTTTCAGTCTAAATTTAGTCTCTACACTCCAAATCCCACGTTCAGATAGACTGAAAATCTCAGTGATTTTAAACACAAGCTTTGGGAATCCAGAGCCTGATGAGTTATATTTAATATTTTCTGTAGTCTGGCTCTGAATTTGGCCAAGGCTGGAGTGATCACACTTTAAGGCAGTCTTGAGGTGAAGTCTTTCCAAAATAAAACATCGTGCTGAGCATGTTTTTTCAACAAAAATCAAGCTTTTTATTTATGCAATCAGAATTTTGCACCAATAATGGGTTGCAGGTGAAGTCTGGGACAAAGAACTTCGAATCAGCTCCTATCTAACAGAGGATTTTACCTTTAGAAAATTTAAATATATAACAACTTTTTTTTTACACAAACTTGGGAGGATAACAAGGAGCTGAAATTATCCTGTACTGCCAGAAAACCAAGTTATTCAATGGAATTACTACAAGCTAGATAATTTTTATTTCTAATTACTTCTTCCCAGACTTACCCTGATTTAATTTTGCCTTCTGGTTGCGAGTTCGCTGGTTTCTATGAAACTTCCCTGTTTGCTACATAGGGAGCAATTCTACTTTTACAGAACCTAAACCCAAAAAACGACTGATCCAGCAACGCCTCACGTGGCTCCTGTTGAGGAAAATGGGAGATTTCCCACGTGAAACCACTGCAGGATCCAGTGTTAAGTACTCAGCATCTTTGGGGAATATTTTTAATGAACCCTTTGCATTTGCTGCTTGTGAAAAAAAGGTTATTTTCGTGTTATGGGGTTTCCTTAAGTGTTAAGCTCCAAGAGCTACGTTGCACAAGGTGAATTAACTTTGAGAAGTGGCAGTGTTGAAGGTAATTCCAATGGGATTTGGGTCATATCCTATGATTCTGATGCCCTGAACAGCTGAATAGTTCTCTTTTGTATGTTCTCTAGTCTGAGTGAGACATAATAATTCCAAATCTTTCAGTATTTCATTAAATATATATATATATATATATAATTTGTTATTCTCATTATGAGTTGCATAACTCATCCACCTCCTTAAAAATACATATATATATATATATAATTTGTTGTTCTCATGATGAGTTTCATTACTCATCCACCTCCTCCCAAAGCCTTCCCTCATGTTTTAATCATCTTAAATCTTTTCTTTTTCCCTTTTTGTCCCAGGTTTTACAGATATTTTTCCTCTCTGGTTATTTCTCTCTGTGTCCCCCCACCACCTCTCATCCTTCTTTTTGTTTGCCTTTTAACTCCCATCTGTTCTCCCAGAACTTTTTATTCATTTGAAAACAATTAAGGAGGAACTTCTGGGTTAACTCAGCTTCCATTTGTGGGATTGAAGGGTCAGATCCAACTCCTTATTTTCATTATGAACTGGCCAAGAAATCCATCCTACATCACGAGGATGAAGCAGAGTGTTGAACAAAGGGAAGAGCATCAACTTTGCAGTGAAAAAACCTGAGTTTTCTCACAGGATACCTTAAAAAAGCATAGAAAACTCTCATTTAATAGTACAATAATCAAGTTACTTTAGTCATGGGAACCATTCAGGTGAAAGGACAGGAGTATTAAACTACTCATATATATATATATCATTTATTCAATATACTCAGAGATGAACTTTGCTTCTAAAGTATATTCTCCCACAGTTATCCATTAATTGCATTGTTAGTAGGTTGCTTTACATTGTTTCACTGCTCCTTCCTGTCAATAAATACATTTATTTCATGCAGTAACTTGGTTTTTTCTGTGCTTTTCTCTCCATGCTGAGCTCACAACAGAAGGGACATCACGGACAAAGCAAATCAGGCAGAGTTTAGAGGCTGAGAAGTGTGGGAAGGTTTTGGTGTTGTTTTGGTTTTCAGGATGGCAGAAATTCTCCAGCATTCCCCTTTCCCACCACTGCTTCCAAAGGGAATCACAGGACCCGAATTCCTGGCAGAGTCTCCCAGTCTGGAGGGATCCAGCTGCTTCCCAAGCCTGGTACCTCACCCCCAGCAGAAACCCAGCCCCCGTTTGGTTCCCAGCCTCCAAAACGCGTCCTTGAACCCCTGATCTGCTGCACAGTCACAATTATTGCACCAAAGACTCTTCCCCAAGGCTGCTGGATTTTCCTCAAACAATTTCTCACCTCCCAGGGCCCAAAATCCTCAGCTGAGGAGCACAGGGCCTGCTGCCCACTAAAACACATAATGTCAGGCAGAGAACAATGCCATGATTGTAAGCAAACCACGGGCAGGCAAAGAAAAGAAAGAATATTTTTAAAAAAACCCAATTCCTTCCAGCAGACAAACAAAACAAATCCGATCTTTTAAGATGAGGAGCCAAGAAAAGAGCCAGAAGGGGGGTTGGACACTGAAGAAAATAACCCACAGGGGAATATTTTGAGAATATGGATCAACAGCTGCCACTCAGGGAGAAATATGAACATTTCCTCTGCATCCCATTTCCCATCAGTCCACTTCCCACCCCACGTGCTGACAGCCAGGCTGGAGGAGCCAAGTTCCCGAGCCAGGGAAGAGGGAGAGGCCAAGCCCTTGGCAGATTTGGGTTCTTTCAGAGCAGTCTCGCCCATCAGGTTTTATTTTTCCTGCTCCCTTTGCGGCGGGGGAAAGTTGGAAGGGAAAGGATCCAGTTGAAAGGCAGGCGTGTTTCTGCAGCTGTGGGGAGCAGAGCAGATGGAATAAATTTGGAGGAGGGAGTCCCACGAACTGCAAACTGAGCTTCCAAGAGGGATCACAGAGGGGAGAGGCAGGGAAAGGGAAAAGGAGGCCAGGACTGGGACCCACAGGGCAGGGACAGCAGAGCTCTCGTGCCATTGTGGAGCCTCATCCCGCTCATTTCATCAATGTTCACCCCAAAATTTTGCTTGTCCTGAGGGCAAACATCCAGTTTAACACCTGGATATGCCCTAAAGAATTCCTTCCTTCTGTTGTGACAACAAGCATGCTGTCACTCCAGGCATCCCAACACATTTCTATCCACCTTGAGTGGCACCATTTGGGGGTCCACTTGGCTTAGCAGGAGGGTTTTAGTGGATAAAACATCATTTCCCAGGTATAAAACCCCCAAAAATGTTCCCCAGTTGGCATCAGGAGGGCCCCAGGCACTGCTCTGCTCCGAGCTTGGCCATGGAAGCTGCTACACCCATGAGAATCCTGTCTGGGTAGGTCCCAGCTCTTAATTATCTCTGTTTGTTATCTCTATCCATCAGCAGCAGCCCGAGAAGTTTAGAGAAGCCTTGTTTTTTGGGAGCAGAACAAGATCTCCCAGCACGGGCGCGGAGGGGTGCGTGGGGTGATAAGAACACACAGAAATCCCCACGCCACGGCTGCAGAAAATCCAGAATCAACACCCAGCTCAGGCCTGCATGAAATCACCCAGCAGGGACTAACACAAAAACCCAGTGGCACATTTGAAATATCAAGCTTAGCCCGGGTTTGCTCTGGTTTAAATGAAAGCCCCTGGGTCCCTTTGCTGCTGATGAGTAACCAAGTTTTTGAATCCTCCACAATTATTTCTAGAAAGGCATTTGCAGCTAATTGGGAGCTGCAGGCAGAGGAACACACCAAGCTGCCTTCAAAGCTCTACACTGAGGCCAAAAATATTTTCACCCTCTCAAACCCTGAGACTTGAAGCGTTTTAGAGCCCATGAAGCACAGCCCGCTTAAAAACTTCAGTTTTAGTTTCCCTCAGCAGCTCTTTCTGCTCCTTTCCAAAGGTTCTGTAGGAGTCAAAGGTGGGTTTTTTTGCAGCTCTGCTGAGGCTGCGATGCAATCATTTAAACGCTTCATTTTAATTAAGAAAAAGCCTCCTGCTAGAGAGGCTCTAGGAAACACCAGTGAGCAGAAATGGATCTGCCAGCTCTTTCTGCTCCTTCCCAAAGGTTCTGTAGGAGTCAAAGGTGGGTTTTTTTGCAGCTCTGCTGAGGCTGCGATGCAATCATTTAAACGCTTCATTTTAATTAAGAAAAAGCCTCCTGCTAGAGAGGCTCTAGGAAACACCAGTGAGCAGAAATGGATCTGCCAGCTCTTTCTGCTCCTTCCCAAAGGTTCTGTAGGAGTCAAAGGTGGGTTTTTTTGCAGCTCTGCTGAGGCTGCGATGCAATCATTTAAACGCTTCATTTTAATTAAGAAAAAGCCTCCTGCTAGAGAGGCTCTAGGAAACACCAGTGAGCAGAAATGGATCTGCCAGGGCTCTGGGCTGCCCGGTTTCTGCTCCCGTTTCCCAGAGCTCCCGGGTGTGCGCGCGTTGGCTCCCAGCTGCCGCGACCTTTCCGTTTCGCTGGAATCGTTACTCACGCACCCAGGCAGCTCCTGCTCTGATGTTCGAAGCTGATAAGCTTCTGCAGAAGCCAGCAGTTCTTCGAGCTCACGGCCAAGCTGCTGCTTGCTGAGGTGAAGCACTGTGAAAACCCATCCTGGTGACATTTACGTTGTGACAGAGGTTACTCCAGCAGTGCGGTTTATTTTCTTTGTTCACACCCGGCTCTTTATTTCCACTTGTCTGTTAAATCCCAAAAACCTCAGCTACATTCCCTCGCTGATTAAATAAACTTTGGGGTTTAACTCCCCACATCGCCTCCCCCCCTAGAGCTGCAGAGATAAAATTCCTTTTTTAATCCATCTATCTATAAAACATTCCCGTTGCAAAAATGCACCTACGAAGCCCAAGTGAAAATAAACAACTTCCAGTCTTTTTTGGAAAAATTCAGAGCTCTCTTTGGCCTCCATCCTCATTTGTTTAAATTTAAATTGTGATTCAGCTGGCTTTTCAGGATTATCTCAGAATAACCAGTCTTCAGGGTTGTTTTTTTCTGTTTTTCAGCACAGAAATCCAATCCCAAGTGCCAGAAATCCTACATCCATTTGACCCCCCCAAAAACAACATTATTGGCATGATTCCCCAAAAAGGATAAACAAGAAGAGCAATAAACAGTAGGAAAAAAAGAGAAATAAACCCTAGAAAATAGGGCAAGAGGAAGGAAGATGAAAAGGGAATCTGCAACTTTCACAGCCCCAATTCATGGCTGCCCTGACCCCACAAAGCCACAGATTGGGCTGGCACGTGCTTGGGTTTTATGTGGTGGAGTTCAAGATAAGCTGCACTTTGTGGAGCCCTGAGTCATCTGAGAGCTCATTGTGGGCAATTCCTGCAAAAGTCATCCCAAGTCTCTTGGCTTTGTCCCAGAATCACTGCCCAGCCCTTCCCTGGAAGTCTTAGGAAATTATTTCAGCATTTATCCAACTCGTCTTCACGTGATTGTAAACCGAGAGTTATCTAAAGACAACTCTCCTTCAGCAGAGCCAAAACCTGCAGGAAATAATATCTGGAGAGTAAAGTTTATGTGGGGAAAAAATAACAGCTTGATAAAAGTGGGTTCATCAAATATTTGCATATCAACATATTCCACTCGTGGCTCCTTTTGCTGAGAGACTTCTATGAAATTTTCCTGAGAAATAAAACCAAAATTTGGCTTATCTGACTTGCTAACCATGGGTCTTACAGACAAATCAGCACCTGCTTGTTCAGATCCTGTGGGATTAAAATAAATCATTTCAAAGCCTGATGGCCAGGAAGAAAAACAGCTAAAAATAGCTTAAACGTAGCTTAAAAATAGCTTAAAAATTGCTTAAAAATTGCTTAAAAATTGCTTAAAAATAACATGAATCTTGTGTAGTAGAGACTGAAAACACCCGTGATTAATTCAGCAAGGGGCAAAAACCAGAATTCCAGACCAAAATAATTATATGAGGTAAAAACTCTGTGTGTGTGCATCAGGGATGATTTCACAAGTTCCAGAGCTGGTTTTGCTTTGCTCTCTCTGGGAGCTACTTGAGGAGATGTGAAATTTCTGTCCTCAATAATCTGGTGGATTTAGATGCTGTTTACCCAGTAGCTGCTCATTTCCCCATTTTCTTTGAAAACTGAACTGAAAACCTGAATTTTTCAGCCTTGCCCTCTTTTTCCTGCCCCTTTGCCCGACTGAAAAGTGAAGGTAGGCAATGACTAAAGTCAGCCAAGCCTGGGAGAGTCCCTCAGGAATTAATTCTTGGGCTTGATTAGTCACCAACCATTTGATGGGGCTGTTAAACTCCCTTTCCCTGCCAGGAAAACGCCAGCCTGGCACACGGGGCAGCGCTGGGGATCAGTTCTGTGGAAAAGGGAAGTCCTGCGTGAGCTTATCACCGCCAGGAATCGCCACCCTGGGACTCAGGTTTTATCACAAGGCACTTATTAATTTATTTATTCTGGCCCCATGACTAATCTGTGGGGCGAACAGCAGATAAATGACTCTAAAATACTTCCTGGGTGAAGGAAAGCTGCTAATTGCCTTCGGTATTCTCTGCCTGTGAAATTGAATCCCTCAGGGAATCTCTGGGGTCATTTCCACATTGCACTCCCAAAAGCTGAACTCTGCCAGCGCTGGGGCTTGGAGGTTTGCCCAACCTCATCTTCACTGGATAAAAAATAATAATAATAATAATAATAAATGATGAAGGAATTGCAGCACCAGAACCTCTGGACTCGCTGCGGAATCATTCGCAGCAGCGGGGTGAAATCCAGATTAGCAGAATTTATGCTGAGGAGAAGCAAAGGCCTGCAGGGGACAGGGATCACAGGCAGCTCCTGCATTCCAGCCTGTTCCAGGCAGAACCTCTGCGCAGGATTCCTCCAAAGGGGGCAACTCCAGGCACGCTCAGAGAATGTGAACTCAAACAAGGAGAGGAGCTCGGGCACTTCCAGCTGTGTGGGGATGGTTTGGGCTGCAATTCACAGCACAGATAGAAGCAAATCCTGCTTTAAAACCCAAATTCTAGGGGATATTCTGTTGCACAGCCTTTCCTGTGTGCAAAGACCAACCGATCCTTCACTCTAACATCAGAGGTTTTCCCAAGAACAACAATTTCTGACAATTTCTGCTCATTGCCAGTTAAATCACCGTCCTAACTTTGGCAAACAGATCAATAAATATCTCCTCTCTCTGAAAACCCCTATCTTCTGTTATTCGCCCAGAAAACCCCTATCTTCTGTTATTCTCCCAGACTGCCACTCAAAATAAATCAAAATATGCAAACCCCTCATTTATTGTGTCCCTAGGAAGTTCACCCAGCTGCAGGTCCTCGAACAAGCAGTTGTGTGACGGAACTTTAAGAAAAATGTGCATTTTTTGGTTCATTTATTATGAGCAGATGGGAAAATCCACACAGAAATGCTCTGGAGCATCTGATTATGAATTTCTCCACGAGAAAACAGAATTCTCTCCTGGGTGTGGAATATCCCCAGCACGGCCCAGGCGGGCAGGGGCTGGGATTTCTGCTCTGGATTAGGAGGGTGAGGTCTCAGAACTGTAAAATGTGGCACCAATTCCCTCTCCCTCCTGCTGCAGGGAGCCAGGCTGCCCTCTGCTGTGGGAATAACGCCGGGCTGCAGGAACCTGCCCGGGTTTGTCACCTCCAAAACCCCAGAGAGCCTCCAAAACCAGGTCCCTGCGTTGCACTCTAGGTATCGAAAACCAGAGGGGGCAATCCAGCTGTGGGTAATTAATTTTTCATAGCAAATTCCAAAAAGACACCGATTTCTCCACAGCTTTTTGCTTCAGGCTGCACAGTTTGTGATGAGCATCTCCCAAAACCGCAGCTGATCCCATATTTACTGATGATCCCTTGTGGTAAATGAGGATTTGGGGATTTTCCAAACCCAGGGTTGCTGTAGGGACCCTGAAACTTCAGCTCCCACAGGAGCAAACTCTATAATCTCAAATCAGCACTTCCCTGGCCTTATTCCATGCAAATATTCCCCGGATTGGGCAGGGTGCAGCTCTGTTCTGTGACCTGTGGGGCTCAAATAACTCCCATAAATATTTCACACCAATCTTTTAACTCTCCCCGACCATGAAATATTCAGCAGGAAAGGAAAGCTCTCCTCATGCCTCTCTTACTCAGCCACATTTGGCAGTTCCAGCTGCTCAGGGCAATAAATCCATGGCTCTTTTCCTCTTCTTTTTCTCTCTTTTTCTCCCTTTTTCCTTGTCCAGCGTCAACAGGGAAACACAGCTTCAAAATGGTGAGGAATGCCAAGGTGGGACTGACTGCAAAAGAAGAGAACAGAGCCTGACAGTTTGTCCAGCAGGTAATTGTGGATAATTTATCAGAGATTATTTGCTACCGTGCCGCATATTCCTCAATAAAAATGAAGTCAGGCTTGAATTTTGCTACAATAATTCGTAGATAATCAATTGGGCTTGCTGAAATTCATATTGTAACAGGTAAGAAAGCTCAAAAAACAAATGTAGAGGACTGGATTTTATTGTCATGATATTCACGTACCAGAAGAGTTCCTTTCTGCACTGTGTAATTAAACAGCATTGAAATTAGGGAATATTTTGGTTGAAGCAGGATGCGTTTAACTGATTTACGACATAAATAAACCGTGATGTTTAGACTGGGAACACAGCCGCTCACCTGCACAACAAACTGCTTTGCAGAAGGAAAACTGACAGGAATTTTCTGCCGTTCCAAGGCTTTTTCTGCCCCGGAGGGAGCAGCAGCCCAGTGCCGTGTCCGCCGGGGACGTTCCGCTCGGAAGGGGCAGCGCTGCCGGCCCCCAGCTGCCTGCCCTGCCCCGTGGGCTTCTTCAACCCCAGGCCTGGCCAAAAAGCCTGTTTTCCCTGCGGCTCCGAGGCTCTGCAGCCTGCAGAGGGGCAGCAGAGCTGTGTGTGCCCAGGGAAAGGACAGGTGTTCCAGGTACGGGAGAAATTCGCATCGATCCGCCAGCAGAAATTCACTTTTTGTCCATTCTCACCTTTACTTTCTCTCTTTATCCCACTTCCAGCCACAGGGAAGGGGGTGGGGACACCGGATTTACAAATATTCTGGATTTCTCAGGGTGTTATCCATCCTCTCCTTTCCCTGGAAGGTTTAGGGTGGCGCACGGACACCAAACTGCAGGTTGGACACCAAACTGCAGGTTCCTAAAGAAACCCTCGTTTTAATTTCCAGCCTCGTGACGCCCTCTGCATCTGCCCCCCGGGTTTCAGGAGGTCTGGCAGGGATGGAAGCTCCTGTGTCAGACAATCCTACCCCGTGTGCCGGGATTCGGCCTCCCGAAACCAGGACGGGCAGTGCCTGAGCAAGAGAGGATGGGCTCGCTACTGCTCCCAGAAGGTATTTCCATTTTTGTGTTGGCTAAATCCAAAAAGCAGGCACAAAACGTCCCAAAAAGCAAAATTCCCAAGCTCTTCCTTCACAGGGCACAGCCAGCATGGAAATCGAGGGTTATTTGTGTTTTTACAGGAGGTTTTGCCTCTTTTTCAGCTTTAGGAACCCCTGGACATTCCCGTACTTCTGTTTTTCCTTCCTCTCCTCCCGCAGGTCTGTGCTGTCCCCAGGGATTTCCAGGGCTATGACAAAGTCCTCGGGCTCTGCATTTGCCACTCGGACAGCCTGGAGGGGCTGTGCAACTCCCAGTGCAGAAGGCAACAAAAATCCACGCTGCAGCTCGCCTGTGCAGAGAGAAAAGCTCAGCTTTTCATCACCCACAGCAATGGGAGCAAGGTGAAAACACCTGGGAATTTCCACCACCTCCCTGCTTTTGTCAGGCTCTAACCCTCATTCCTTTTGCTCAGAAAATTCTAGAATGCAACAAAAAAAACCCGCCAAACATTATTCCGTTAAACACGTAAAATATAATTTAATTATATTTCAACCATGAAGAAAAATCAAGGTTAAAAAAAAAAAAATCTGAATTCTTCTTCTCTTAGACTGCTGTTTTCTTAGAAGGCTTAAGGAAAGTTCTGCCAAGACCGAATTTCTCTTTGGAAGATGTCTGTGCTGCAGGACAAGGCCAGCAAACCCATCCAGCACACGTCGTGGAGATGAGTGGTGAGGGAGAGGAATTATCTGGGTATTAAATGGGGTTTGCACACAAAAAGCCTTCCCACGGTGTTTAAAACCCACCAAAAAAGAGAAATTTTGGTGTTTATATCCTGAGAACAGCAATATGAGTTTGCCACTCCACACAAAACTTATCCTGTTCAGTCCCAGAACGTTCATTGGAAATTTGTGTATTTCCAGTCGTGCAGGAAAGTGCAAATATTCAGGGATTTCCTTCCTCAATTCCAACAAACAGAGCTGAAGAATCTCTTTGCCTGGCGAAGGAATCCCTTCCCAGCTCCTTTACCTGCACAGATTTTTTCCTTAGGATTTAGATTTTCATGTAAAATTCGAAGTAGTTAAAATTTTTTCCCTCAGAATTCCAGATCCAGGCTAAAAACCACAATTTGCACAGCCAGAAAATGGAACACCAACATCAGGAAAGACTCGTTTGCCCCTGTGCTCTCTGCACAGGTTCACTGACTTCAGCCCAGTTAAACCAGTTGCTGCATCAAACAAACCCTAAAGGCTTTGAGCAAGGCCCAAACATTTTTAAAACTGCCCTGAAATGAGAAGAATGTGCTAAAAATGATCCCGTTTGGGTTTAGAGCTTGCACACCGTGCCTGGGGGCTTTGCTGAGCACATACTCCACAAGGAAAAGCAAAATTCAGAGCAAAATTCACGCTCAAAACCAGAAATGACCGATTTTTTTTTATACCACTCCAGGGAAAGGATTTTTAGGGGTTTATAATCCTGACCCTCAACTATTTCACGACCTCATCATGCAGAATGAGGCTTCATCTCTTCAGAAAATGAGTCCTCGTGCAGCAGCAGCTCCAGGTGAGTTGTCCTGTAAGCTCCTAAATTTGTATTTAATAGAGATATTCCAAAAATTAACTGTGCTTTGTCATGTGCCCTGGGGCACTGCAGGGAACACCTGCAACTCCCTCAGAAAATACCAAAATAAACAGAATTTGATGTATCCACGCTGCTCCTGAGCTCCTCCTGGGCTTTTCCTGCTCCCATTCCTTGCTTTGGGCAGAGCTGGGATTATTCTGGAATTCTCTGTTTCTCTCTTTTCACGGTGCCTTGATAGTGAACTTAATTCTGGAAATTAAATTTACATATATATATATATATACATATTTAGCCATATATTTATATACATATTTAGACATATATTTATATACATTTTATCCATATTTTGGTTTTCATATACACATATTTTTATATATATAATAATATAATATATTATATATGCTACATTAGCTATATATATGGGGGTTTTTTATTTTTAATGAAAATAAAAGGGAATTTCTGTCTCCTGAGGCTGTTGTGTGCTCTCACAGATCACCCTGGCCACGAGGAGTGCAGGGAACAAAGCCTGAGCCCCCCAAATTCCACATCCCAACCCAAATTTCTTGGCATCCTCAACCCCACCACCTGCATCAGTGGCACTGTGAGCCTCGTGTTCATCGTCTCCAGGGAGCATTTCCCAGTTTATGATGTGTAAGTACAATTAAAAATAGAAAACAACTCAGCTGATACATTTTTACTTCAGCAAAGAGAAATTTCTTCACCTTTTTCCAACACAGAATGGAAAGAAAACGTGACTCGGAACAGCAAAATTCTCATTATTTGACATAATTCAATGTATTTTTCACAGAGAGGGCTGTGCATGGTAGGAAACAGCACTTAAGTCATTAAGAAATTCACATTTACTCATTAAAATAGGCAAAATTAGACCTGTACTTACTGCTCCTGATGTCTTGGCGATGCTGTTTCTGACCAGAAAGGGTTCCCAGGAACTATTTTTGCACAGGTAAATTAAAAATTCCTGCTCCTTGGGGTTAATTGCTGTATTTTTGGGGGGGAGAGGCAGTTGGAGCATCCCAAAACAAAGCTGGGTGAGGAAATCCTGGAGCTGTGGGGCCATTTCAGTGCCTGAACTGCCACTGGTGCTCCTTAATTAAAGGTGTGATGAGAAACAACTCCGAATTTATAAATCTCCATTCCATTTGTGAGCCTAGAAGGAAAAACAACTGAAACTAAAAAGGCAACGACAAGGAATTTTTATATTTTCCCTCCTAGAAACAACCTGTACAACACGAACGCTGAATTTGACTGGGGAGATTTCCGGAGCCTCGGGGAGGAAATCAGGGAGATTCCCAGAAATTCCCAGAAATTCCTGTTCCTTTTCCAGTTTCAGGCCCCCGGCACTTACGTGCTCCGGCTGAGCAGCAACAAGCACAAGAGGATGGTTTGTACCCAGAAATCTTCCATTTTTAGTTACAATTTTCTTCTCAGCGAAGCATTCCGTGCTCCAGGTGAAAGTTTGGCAGCGCTGAAGCTGTAAAAAGAAAAGCGAGCTGGGGACGTGCAGTCCTAAGAATTTTCTCCTTCTCACAAACTCTGTAGGAAAACAAAGATAAACCAGGACATTTTTACTCTCTTTCTAATCTTATGTTTTGCTAACTGGAGCTGTAAGGCTTCACCCAATCCCCCTGAAGGGTGGGATGACACTGTCCAAACACTATTATGTATATATCTCTGCATAAAAGTTAGAATCAAAATAAAGTCTGTCACACTTTTGCTTTCTACGGCTTGGTGTGTGTTCTGCTCTCCTTACTGCCACTCACAGCTGTTGGGTTTTCTTCACGTTGCATTATTAGCTCGATGCTTTTCGTTGGAGTTTGATTGAAGAGATGGGACTATCGCAGTTATACACGATTTATTACTTCAAATAACAAACAAGGCTTCAGTCTCAAAGGTCGTGAGGTTAAGTAAGAAGTTGCTATAACAGAGGATAGTCACGGGTTTCAGGGTTACATGGGAATTTATAACTTTTTGGTCTAATAAGTAATTAACACGAAACTTTGTTTTAACTCTATAATTTATCACTTTTAGTACTTTTTGTTGTAATGTGTCTGTTCTTTTATCAATTAAGTGTTAGGTTACGTACACTTATGTGCTTTTATTATAACATTTAAATTCTTAATTTAAACTATAGAATTACATTATTATACTTAAAACTCTTTACTAAATCACTCAACACGCATTTTTATTTATAACTATAAAAACAGGCTTATGATTCTTTTGCTTAAGATGCATATATCTTGCCATTACATTAACTCTAGCTTCTTCCAAAGCTGTAAATTAAATCCATTATTATCTTCAGAGGTTTTAACTTCTCAGTTTCCGACACACAGCGACATCGAGCCTCTTTTCATGGCACAGAAATAAATCCGAGTTTGTTTCCGCGAGGGGAAAAACGGGGCAATTGATGGAAATCTGACTCTGTGAAAAATGAATTTAAAAAAAATGAATTTAAATCATGATAAATATGCAGTTGTGTTGTCGTGCAGTACCTCAGGGTGATGCCAGCGGGGGGACAGTGCTACGAGGAAGGTCCTTTCTTCCCCAGCATGCCCAGGTGATTTACTAAAATATGG